>CM053784.1:713027353-713627353 GCA_028749045.1 Cupressus sempervirens
TATAGTGTCTTAAGTCCTTGTTAGAGGACTAGGCCTTGTTAGAAGCCTCAACCTTGTTAGGAGTTGCTTCAACCTTGTTAGTTGTAGGTAGAACAAATACAATGTATGGAAGAAGAGCTCGCTGCTCGAACATTGAATTATATAATTAAGTTCTTCACAAGAATAGATATACATACAATACTTTCTATCTATTGTATTTTTCACTTTCTCTAATCAAACATCAGATGTAGTTCACATATCATCAATCAAAAATCTTGAATAGATCATACATATCTCACATAGTTCATCACATATCACACACATCACTTTCTTCTCTTTTCAAGATAAGATCTTTATGTATACCTCACATCTTCATAATTCTTTGCTCAATCAACCTTCATGTCTCCACATGCTTGACATAATGTAAAATGACTTATGGAATAATATCCACATAGTTGGTTCATCATGACTTAGTAATTATTTGATAACCAAAATAATTCCTTAAGCCATACAACCCAAATTTCTACTATGCTCTATTATGCTCTATTAAAACCCATACGAGTATTTTAACCATATCTCATACCCTATTATCTACACAAACTTGCGTACTAGTACACATCTTCATGACAATGTCATAGAGATTTCTTTAACTATACATAACCTAACTCTCAATGAGTGATCTGTACACATCGCATTTGTGGAAAGTTAGTAAATGGTGCAGCTTTCTATGTGTTCTGCATGGAACCATTCTGCCAACTCTATTAGGTATATTTGGCTAGGTAAAAAATAGGAGACATCTCCTTGTTCTCACCAAGAATCAAGAAATCTTGTGTGTATGTTGGACCTAGGAGGTGCACTAAGTCAATCAAACCAACAATTTTTGAAGGGAGATATCTTGGACCTTGTGGTCAGTATCAAAGTTCTATGAAATGCACAAGGAGGGTATTTTCAAGGTCAAATAGTGTGTAGATCCATTTTTTGATGATCCACACATTTTTGTTTTGGCAAGCACATTTCACTTAACATAAAATCTTGCATTGTTGTCCAATAAAATGTTGCTAGATAGTGCATCTTTCACCATTCATTGTGGGACCATTATGTCATTTTTGTTAGGTCTATTTGTTTGGTTAAATGCTAGGGGATATCTTGTTTCTCTCAACGAGCACCAAGAAGGCTTTTGTGCATGCTAGACCTAGGCATTCCTTTACGAACACCTTGATAGGTAATAGTGAAAGTAGTGAATAGGATACAAAATATTTGAATGGGGTCTTGCAAACTTGGTTTTGATCTTAAATCTACCTAAATACAATGTGCCAACCCTTGGATTTCACTTTGCAAACCAAACAACTATATTTCCTTCTTTAAGTTTCTTAATTTTCCTAATTAGGCTACATTAATGAAGTGAGTAAAATAAAAAGGATTTTTAATGGAAAAAAATTATTGGAATTATTAGAGAAAAATAAATTTACACTAAATCTTAAATTTCAAGTCCTAACTAAAACATGCATACAAGTTATAGCATATTTTGTGATTGTTCCTCCTAGAAAATAGATAAATTTGCCCACTAGGGATCCCTACCATAAATCATATTAAAAATATACGCAAAAATGAATTTGAAAATATTCCAATAATCTTTCTAAACTTTTCAAATGAAAAGGGTCATGGTATTGGACTAGTTACAAGTGGATTTATTTTCAAAATCCTCAATTTTAAAGCCAATTCTGACCTCCTTGCAGAGATTTGTGTTTTTCTCCCACATACAGTCAAGTTAGAACCTCAAATTGGATTAATTGGAAATCTAAGTGTATGCCCTTTGTAACTATATAAATTTTAGACCTTACCCTAGTCATACATGTAGGTGCCACAATTGGGAACAACACAAAACAATGAAACAAATCAATAATATAATATTTTCTTGTCTCAACCTACCAAATTTTATACCAAACATCCATAAAAAAAAATTCTTTGTATAAATGACCATTTTCTTGTCAATATAAGCATACTCAAGAATTATACAATGTGGTCTTAAAACCAACTATGTAAGTTGTGATTAGTGTTGACACTTAGTGGTGTAGGGGCACCCAAAAAACCACTAGTGCATTGGAGCAATCATGAAGGAAAAGGAGGAACTTGGTAGAAAAAAAGTATCAATTATGATCCAATACAACCAATAATACTCTTGGTTGTTATGAACACTATATATTGCCAAAATGTCCAAATGGAGCTATAAGGACAATTAGACCTAAAAGTACTAATATGTGGGATCATGCTCGGGGAAGGGTCAAATACCATTAAATAATGTAAGGGGAGTTATATTGAATCAAAAAACCATAGGTTATAATGTTATATTTTAATTATAAATTATAATAAGAAAGAGAGTAAATTTGAATTTAAAAACCAATGGGTGATTGGCAGTTTTGGTTGGAAACTAGTTTTAGGCCTTGTTTAGCATTCCTAATGACCAACATTTCTTGGAACTGGTTGAAAGAGTTGGATTTTTTTTTGAATCTTGTAAAAGGCAAGAAAAATGTATGAAGTGACATGCAGGAGCATTTTTATGCTGACTATGGTAAATGAAATAGATTGTCTTTGCAATCCTTTTGTATAATCATGGGTTTATATACTCCATTGAAGGTTTCTTTATTATTCATAAGACTTGGTGAATATTTTCTTGAATATTACAAGTTATTGGATGTTTTAAGTCAATATCAATAAGAGTATGATATTTTTGTGCTGGTCACAACAAGGAAATCACTCTTTTTAAAACTAGTTTATTGATAATCTAATGGTTTTGATGGTCGTTTCAAAGATATAACTATTTAATCCTATGGAATGGTCATCCTTGAGTGTACAATGGCCTATAAAAATATTTTCATGGAAAGATAAACTAGAATATTCTTGTGATCACCAATTTTAGTGTTGATCAAGACATGAATTTGATGGGTATGTTATAGCAGTAGGAGATCTGGCTAAAGGAGACCCCATTTTAATGCTTAAAATGGTTAGTTCAAGACTATTAGATGTTATTGGAACTATTTTTGGGAATCAATAGATTAAAGAGGCCCTATTTTTGCAAGGGTTTGGTGAGGGTTTGAAGCACAAATTGGGGATTTTATTGTAGATGGATGTCTAGACTAAAATTGACTTTGGATTTGTCTAATTAAAGGTATAAAAAGACATTGTTTGAATATTCCCAATTTTTGGAGAAACTATTTCATATAATTCCTTTGGAAAGGTGGCCTAATTGAGGTCTTAAAATCAACTTGAATTTTCCATTTTGGAATGTCTGGTCCAAAACACTATAGCAACAACTCTGAAAATTTGACCCACCACCCTATCCTTTGCATCTCTTAGGTATAGAGAGTCTTTTTATCATAAGAACCAAAGTGGCAAAGATTTTTGTTAGGAAATAACACATCGATACTATGTTCATTTAATACATTTCTTATACATCCCATTAGAGAAAGCATGCCTATAAATTTTTTTAAAACGAGTAGCCAAAGGAAAATAAATAAGGAAAAAGATAAAACATGACAAGCCTTGGGAAAACCTATATAAAATAAAAAACTAACCTCTAAAGGCATCAAAACTCTATCTATTGTTCAAAAAATAAGTAGTTATAGTGAATACTTTTTTTAAAATAATCCCTCCAAGAGCTCCTCCATGTGTCCAGCATGAATTCATACATCTTGTGCCATGTTTCACATATGCACTCCTAACAAGGCTCAATATAATGATAAGTTATTCACCTATTCAATGTTAACCACCAAACATATGCTTTCTTAGATAGACATTAATTCACACAAATAAAAGAAGTTGTAAAGAAAAGACTTGCAAGTAAAATATCATTGACGCCTTATAAAATATTGAGTACTAAGTTTTTACATTATTGATGTTTCTTACTTTGTTTATATATTTCATAAGGGTATATCAATGAAATATATCATCGTATTGATGCATAAAATCATATCTAAACATGTTATTATGCTCTATCATGATGTGTATAAAAAAAAGCTAAAAGACCATAATTTCAAGAAAGAACTTCTCTCATCCTCCAACATGCCACCTTTGTAGGAAAAGGAATAAGCCAAGATGAAGATGCACTAATCCAAGAACACAACATCAAATCCAATATGATAACAAAAAATCAAAATTGTTTCCATAAGGAAAAAGATTAACATGATTGAAAAAAACATCAAAGGCACATGGCAATACGTCTAACCATCTATATCTTTAAGGTCAATAATATCAATGAATGCATACAAACAATATTCAACAATGTCGAATAATGTCATATATCATTAATCTGAAATATCAATTGTATGTCTCATAATGTCATCCATGAAATATATGTCAGATATGTGATACATCAAATATAATAAACAAAAATATATCAAATATAGATCAAGTTATGTATGTCCAATATATGTAAAAAATGACATACATAAGAAACAATATACAAAACATATCCCAATAATGTTGTATAGGCATAAAATGTGCATCCTATATCTACTCCTTTCTATTAGGGGAAGAAAGAAAATCTCTAGTTTTCTTCAATTGTTGCATAGAGGGAGATGTTGTGGCTGAGGGGGTATTCCTAACATGCTCACTAGTCTGTTGATCTAGAATCTTCTGTAACTCAACCTATTACAATAAAAAGTATATGCGAATCAATAACTATTATAGATTAAAAATTAAATATACATACATAGAAAATAAAATATTTTCTTACCACTAGCTGATAATCACTCTCTACACCCACCTTAGTGCATGTGGATGATCGAGAGTAATAAGACCCTAGACCAATGATCAAAATAATCACTAGATCATACTTATGAATATCATATCTAATTTTAATACTAATTATTGTAAATAAAACATAAAATTATGCAAAATCTTTCATACCTCATTCAATGGCTCAAAACTAGCCACTGCAACAATGACTCCCTAATTAATAGACAGACAAAGATGTGGTGGGTTCTTTGATGTCAACATCTTAAAATGATACATGAGAAACATATGAATTTGTGAAGAATACATTTTTTTATAGTATATCATCAATTAAAAAATTTAGATACCTCTGTGAATGTAGGACTGCATCCTTCATTGTGCATAGTCGATGTTGAAGGAGCAAAATTTACCTATTGCACATCTATGTAAATCTATTAGACAACCTTTCTAGTGTAGGAGCACCAAGAGAGCATGAAAGTACCACAATAGAGTATCAAGGTACACCTAAGTCACCTAAGGGATCTTAAGAATTGGAGGATGAATAAATACAATTCAATAAGGTCATTTTGATGTAATAATATCATTTTAATCTTATCATGTGCTGTGGTTATTTGGGGTGTAAAATTTTGTGTAGTTGTACCTACATAGGTCTAGGTTAAGAAAGAAGCAAAATTCATAGAATTGAACAAAAGCATCTTTGATGGAAAAGTAAAAAATTAATATCTTTATTTAATAATGTATCTTGCACAGATGGTATTGATTTATACACTAATATTGCTAATGAAGAGTGATTGTTAACAATAGAAAACTATAGTAGAGAGAGAAATAAAAAATTAAACAACAGTTCTCCAAGTTAGACTTAATGCATGATTGGTAATCACCACAATAATTAGAGGGTAGAATGAAGTAAGAAATAATTTAATGTCCACAAATGATGGATCAAACAACCTTTCTTTTATCTCTAGAAACTCCCTACTCCAAGTAGAGATCCATTGCATAGCTCACCGTGTAAAATTTTGTATAGTTGTACCTGCATAGATCTAGCTTGAGAAAGAAGCAAAATTTGCAGAATTGAACAAAAACATCTTTGATGGAAAAATTAAAAATAAATATCTTTATTCCATAATTTACCTTTCACACATGGTTCTGATTTATACAATAATAAGATTTCTAATGAAGAGCCATTGTTAACAATAACAAACTATAGTAGAAAGAGTAATAAAAATGTAAACAACAATTCTCAAAGTTAGACTAAATGCATGACTGGTAATCACCATAGAAATCAGAGGTTATACTAAAGTAAGAAATAGTTAACACCCACAGATTATGGATCAAACAAAGGGTGATGGTGTTTGAATAGTAGTTAACACCAACATGGTATAAAAATGCATTATTGACTCAAAAAAAATGTAAAATTGTCAAAATATTGCCAATATGGGCCTCGAGGGATAAACAGGAGTTTATTGAGTAGAATAGTATTGTAGATTCTTAAAATCATCCCAAATGCTATATTAATTAATTTAATATTTCCTATGCCATTATAATTAATTAATTATTAATTAATTATATTTATCATATTGTCCTACTCATTTAATTAAATTTATTTTAATTAAATAGGTTCATTTCCCCAATGTATTCAAATTTAATTTGAATACATCCCCTCTAATGTATTAAATTCATTTAATGCATAGTGCTCCATAAATCACCTTTTTAATAAATTTTAATTTATTTAATTCCCTCCACTTTATTAATTTCTTTAATCCTATGATTAAATTAAATCCTATTTAATTTAATCTTAATCCCATCCTAAAACCTATTCTACACCCATCACTCTCATCCTTCTAAGCCTATCCATTCATTAAGCCCGCTTTATTATCCTAAACCTCTTTTAATCACCTTTTTAGCAACTAAGTGGTTGCTCACACATGTGTGAGCAACACAAGGCTTTCATTAAGCTCTCCAAAAGGTACTCTTAAAACTTTTTCCCCCACTTCTTTCCCCAAGGTTACTCACACATGTGTGAGCACAACTTAAGCCTCTCAACCATAAAGGCTATTTTTGACTTTTGCATGGCTTTTCCTTTTAGCCCATGTGTCTCCCTTGTGGCACCTATGTGGAGGCCACATAGATGACACCTCCCGAAGGCCTCTCTCAAACCTATAAATAGAGCCCTTGTCTCAAGCATTTTACATCTCCCTCATTTGCATTGTTATCATGCTAGTTTAGAGTTAGAGCTTTTTTTAGTGATTTTAGCATTTTAGACATTATTACTAACCTTTGGTAGTTACAAGATTTCATGTCATTTGCATTGTTAACTTAATTTAATTTCTTGAATCCATATCCATAACCATATCCATATCTTTTGAGTGCTTTTAAGCATGGTTGCTTCCATAGCCATTGCTTGAAGTATTCTCGATTCATCTTAGTATAGACTCATTATCATTGCATATCATTTATCAGTTATTGAGATTCATAATTGTGTTTAGGGAGAAAAAATTCACATCCCTCCAATCTAATGCACACCAACAAGGCCTCTTATGGGTGCCCTTGTTGAGCTACTTTGAGGTTGCATGAAGATGTTTCTTTTTCAGTTGCATTAAGTTGTAAAACTCAAGCATAGTGTTAGTTGTGTTTTTCTTTCTTTTTAATGTTTGATAGATATGTGCAACTAACATTTGTTTGTTTATGCATGCTCTTGATAGGTTAGGTTTTCTTGCATACATTTTGGCATGCTTGGTGGGACCCATGTCCCTTTTTCATTATCAAATTCACTAAAAACTTGACTTTTTTTGTAAAAAATTGCACATTGTTATCTTTGTTAGGACACAATGTCATTTGTGACTACATTTTTCTATCTCCATAGATTGTCATCTCTGCATTTTGGCATCTCTACTAGACTCAACTCGCAAAATTTGCTAAATTTTTTTTTTCCTATCATCTTCGATGTTCAGATGTCTTCGCCTACTAAACTGTCGTCTCTGCAATTTCTTTTTTTTTGTCGTCTGCATTGTGACTGACTAAAAATTAGTAGTTCACTTGATTATTTTCTCCACCTTTGAACTAACATATCTTATTGTATCACTGTCATCTACGATTTTCCAGCCACCCACTATTTTGTCATCTGTGATTTTTCTGGTAGTTACAAGTTCTGTTGTTTGTATGGTTTGGCATCTCCATTCTAATACTATCATCTACAATTCATTAGAGTAAGTATCAAGTATTTACTATTTCCTTTTCTATCATCTGTGAGTTCTGTCGTTCTATAGTTTTGTCATCTTTTATGGACCATTACAAATTAATGAAATTTTCAAATGTGCAATACCTTCATAGTGAGGAAGTGGGATTGGATATTAGTGGACCCCATACTATGAAGTGAGATTGGATATTAGTGGCTCTCAGACAAACAATATTTGGGAATCAACATTAGAGTTATTAGATTTCTCTAAACCTATTTAACAACAAAATCAATAGAATTAAAGAAATAAATAACAAATTCCTAGACAAATATTTCTCTTAGTCACATGCTCAACAATTTCAAGGTAATCCTCACAGATAGAAGGGCTACTATTTCTTTTCTATGTAGTGGATTTAAAGAGGAGAGCAAAGAAAATAAGGCATTCTTGAGTCAAGGGAATAAATTTGTAGAAACAGAGAGGACATAAAGATTATGTTCAAGAAGAAAACTTATTCAAAGATATCATAAATAAGAGGCTATAAAATTTATGCTAGAAAAGATGGTATTCTTGAAATGATGTGATCAAATTATGAAGTTGATTTTTTCCCTGAAATCAGAGAAATAGAAATTAGAGAACATCAGATTATTTTAGTAACTTTCCATTGAACTTGGGACATCATGGTCTCTGATTTTGACATTAATATGAAAAAAAATATTTTTTATAACGACTCTCAATTTTGAGTATAATTAGTGCACATGTTAACAAAATTATGAACAAAAGGAAAAACCAAACAAGAAAATTTGAAAATGCTATTTGACTTATTCCGTTAAAATTTACAAATTGTTGAATTTTTGAAATAGAGTCCCCTTACAAGTACTATAAAATTTATCTCTAACATGCAGGAAACATATGAAGCCATTGAAAACAAAAAAGAAATAAGTGGGAGATAATTTCCACAAAAAGTCAAATTGTGATGTTTCTATCAGGATTTAATTGTGTAGTTTTTGAGTCAAACTCATTGACCTATATTTCATGAGTAGTGATTTAACATGGATCCATCTCTCATGAGAATAAATGGATTTGTGTTGAATCACTACTCATGAAATATGGGTCAACAAGTTTGACTCAAAAACTACACAATTAAATCCTGATAGCAACGAGTTTGACTCAAGCTATCTATCTATCCACTATCCATCCAACACCTCATCTTCTCTATCTTATCATCTCTATCTCTTCATTTCAATCTTACTATATATTTCTTTCTCTCTATTACTTATATTCATACATGAATCTCTCTAACACTCATTATTTCTATCTAGATTCCTATCCTTTCCTTTGTAGCTTTCTTATACACACATACACTCATTTCTGCCTCACTATCTCTATCTTATCTTATCCCTCTCTTTACTATTTTCCTCCCACTATACATATTATATTTTCTCTATTTCTCTTTTATCTTCTCTATGTATATATCTATATAAGTTATCTATAACCTCATATATAGATACTCTCTCTCTCTCTCTCTCTCTCTCTCTCTCTCTCTCTCTCTCTCTCTCTCTCTCTCTCTCTCTCTCTCTCTCTCTCTCTCTCTCTCTCTCTCTCTCTCTCTCTCTCCTCCCTCTCTCTATTGTTTAACACATAGCCTTTTGAGCTCTCTATCTATCTTCTCTCTTCGTATTTTTCATCTTGTTCACTCCCCCCTACCTCACTCCCCTTAGTCCTCCCTATATCTCCCTACCCCTTCAGCTACCATTTCTTACATGAAATGGAAAAAATAGATTTTTGAAATTCACATAATTTATCATCTTTACCATAAAATTTTATTGAAAAAACCAACACTTACAAACCTATTTATTACTATAAGCTAGTTGACAAATGCATTGAATATTCTCATTGTAAAATTCTTTCTTGTAGCTACCCTTTGGCTTTAATAGTATAGCTATAAAACTATTACCCACCAATATCCCTTAGTTTTGAGGTTTTTATATATGCAAACAAATTCTCTCAATAATTTCACCTAGCCTCACATACACCCAATTTGAGAGATTTGAATCCAAGTCTTAGCATTAGGTTAAGTTCATCATGTACATCTTAATAGAAATCAATGTTTCAAAATTATTGCACTACAATTTATTTTGATTGTTCTTGAACAATGGTCTGTTCTTAAAATGTGGATCTCTCTCACTTGTACATGCACACAATCCCTATTTTTCCCTCCCTAGTTTAATATGTATTGATCTTTTCACCTTTTTGTCTCCTCTTCTCTCTTGCTATTTTTCATATTAGTCACTTTCACTTGTCCTCATGTCTTACCTCTCCCTATATTTCCCTATCCAATTAACTATCAACTCCTATATGAAATGAACATATTTTTGAAATTAATAATTTCATATTAGCTCCATCTCATCATCTTTAAATCTCTTCTTCTCTATTTTCTTTATATCTCTTCATCTCTTCTTTTTTAACCCCCCCCCCAGCTCTCTCTCTATACATACATACATATATATCTATTTGTGTGTGTGTGTGTGTGTGTTGTGTGTGTGTGTGTGTGTGTGTGTGTGTGTGTGTGTGTGTGTGTGTGTGTGTGTGTGTGTGTGTGTGTGTGTGTGTGTGTGTGTGTGTGTGTGTGTGTGTGTGTGTATCTATTTGGATCTCTTTATCTATTTATGTTTTTATATATCCCCTTGTATAGAAATGAATATGTGAGAATCAAACCATTCATAATTAAAGAGATGATTACAAACCACTAATGCATATAAATCAATAAATTTAAAACATACTTATTTTCCTACAAAAACTATTTAATTATTGTTTCATCTATAAAATAGCATACACATTAAAGGTGCTCTAACTTGAAAGAAATAACTCCTACTAATAGAGACACAACCAAAACAATTGACTATCAAGCAATAGACATTCTACAATTGTTATCACAATTGAATTAAGAAAAGTAGAAGTAGATTTATTTTAAGAAAGGAAAATGTTGAATTTTTAAATATTTATTAAAATATAAGTATAAAAAATTATCCATCTCTAAAACAGATTACATGTTTCCATACATATTTAATTCAAAAAATGTTTTTAAAAATTATTTGTTTGGTCAATTCAAAACACTATGTAAATAAAATTAAGCATTTACATTTAAAAACAAGAAAACAATAGTTTTTAACCACTATTTACAAACTATAAATTATAAAGCTAAAAACTATAAATTATAAAACATTTTTTAATAAATGTAACTTATGATTTAATTTTTTGTGGACCATTACAAATTAAGGAAATTTGCAAATGTGCAATACCTATATAGTGAGGAAGTGGGTTTGGATATTAGTGGATCCCATACAAACAATATTTGGGAATCACCATTAGAGTTATTAGATTTCTCTAAACCTATTTAACAACAAAATCAATAGAATTAAAGAAATAAATAATAAATTCCTAGACAAATGTTTCTCTTAGTCACATGCTCAACAATTTCAAGGTAATCCTCACAGATAGAAGGGCTACTACTATTTGTTCTTTGTGTAGTGGATTTAAAGAGGAGAGCAAAGGAAATAAGGCATGCTTGAGTTGAGGGAATAAATTTGTAGAAATAGAGAGGACATAAAGATTATGTTCAAGAAGATAATTTATTCAGAGATATCATAAATAAGAGGCTAGAAAATTTATGCTAGAAAAGATGGTATTCTTGAAATGACGTGATCAAATTATGAAGTTGATTTTTTTCCTCAAATTAGAGAATAGAAATTAGAGAACATAAGATTATTTTAGTAATTTTCCATTGAGCTTGAGACATCATGGTATCTAATTTTGACGTGAATATGGGAAAATTATTTTTTTATAATGACTCTCAATTTTGAGTATAATTAGTCTACATGTTAACAAAATTATGAATGAAAGGAAAAACCAGACAAGAAAATTCAAAAATGCTATTTGACTTATTCCATTAAAAACCATGTTAGAAGCCTCAACCTTGTTAGGAATTAGTTGATCATATACAAATGTGTGCAAGAAGAGCCCACTGCCCTAACATGCAACTATACAATAAGTTCTTCAAGAAATAAGTATACATACAATACTGAGATACTTGGTGTACTTCGCAAGTCTTCTAATTGACAATTCTTCATACAAGAGCAACTGTGCACATATCAATCTACATCATATCTTGCAAATCAATGCTTTGCATCATATATCATAATATTGCTTCACTTGTTACTCTCATTTCACAAGATCATCTCAAGTTCGCAATCATTGATTACACTTTTTCGCACACTCTAACTTCGCAAATGAAGCCCTTTACTTATACCAAACATATTGGTAAATTCCTTAGTTGGCTCAAATAACATCCTTAGAGTCAACTCATTGAGAAATAGAAATTAAAACAATAAATCAAGTCATTTAACACATTCTACTGATATGTTATGTTTTGCATTGCATCATCATTGCATTACTAATTCCTTCATAACTTGAACTTAGTTGGTCATAGGGACATGCACACTCGTATACATCATTAGTATGATGTCATGCATATTTGGTTTACTGCACAAGAGAAAATTCCAAGGGAATATTCTTCTATCATCAATTTTTTTATGGTTTTGTAACACTATCGAATACTTAGACAATTTTCCTTCACAAATGAACATGACTAATCTACAAAACAAATATGTTGCCATAAATGACAACTGTATAACTTACCTTATCTAATTGATTGGTCCAATTGCCAACAATCTCTCCCTTTGGCATTGATGGCAACATTTTGGGAAAATTGGCTAAGTCCTAAACATGTTGTCATACCAATCAAAGAAAATAACCATAACATAGTAAAAACATTGTATTCATGTTTTGAAAGGATTACATCCCTTATAACTCCGATTACATAACTTTGATTACAACTTATTTCTCCCCCTTACAAATTACAATTACAATACAATTTTCCATATTTCTCCCTCTTTAACATCAATGACAAAGGTGAAAGAAAAAGAAAATGTCTATCAAAATCTGATAGTTGCATCAAAACTTGGAAAAGCAATCGCTAAAGTTGGTCTTCAACTATGCAAAGATTTTCTTCTAGCTTTCTTTCAGTGCATCAAATACACTGATTAGGGCACATAAAGCATATGCAGCTAGCTCTGTTGCTTTCGAGTCTGTAGCCACAAACTTATCATATGAGGTCTTTGCTGCCAATCATTCTTCCAACTGATTCCCTAGAAATGTTACCTATGGGAATAAGTGTTTTCTTAATAGAGTGAATCTTTTTAGAATTTTCTCTTTTTCTTCTTGCATACTCCTTATGTTATCATGAAGTGATTGCATTATGTGTTCAATGGTATCTATCTTCTAATTCTACTTCAAAAAGTTGTTAGTGAGTATCTAAAGCTCAATTACCTTTTCTTTGATTTGATCATCAAATTCTTAAAAATGAATATATGCCAAGTTGCACTTAGCATAAGCTTGTTTTCCTTCTTCTATACATTGTCTTAATGCCTTAATGCATATATTCAAAGTTTCAATATCATTCCTCATATTAGTGCACATGGTATTAAGGAGTTTTCCATCATGTTGTGTTTGTGCTTGAATTGAAGCCACATTAGAAAGTGTTGTGAATTCATTATCAAAAATTTTGCACAAAATTGTTGCGCATTATTAATATCTCCAGGGGTGTTAACAGGGCTTACTACCTTCTCCATTATATCCAAAGCTAAAGTCAAAGTCTTCTCAAAGGGCTTGACTAATTTCTTTTTCTCAAGAAATTTACTCAAACAAGATATTAGATTCTTTGCTTCATCTTCTTCATCTGATTGAATTGTTGCTATTGTTGCTTGTGTAGGTGGTGTGGACGGTGTTATTGCTACTACTATCAAGGGTACGCTTGAGGTAGTTTCTTCAATGCTAGGCTCAATCTTCTTCTTAGAAGGTGCATCTTCTTTCTTAGGCTCCTGATCTATTTCTTCATTAGAGCTACTATAGTCCACAATATTGCCAACAATGCTAGCACCAAATTCTTTGAATGGATCCTCAATTCTATCAACTATCACATTGGTGTTATCTACTTGCATAGATTCACTACCAATGATTATATGTGGTGAATCACTTGATCTTGGTGTTGTTTCTAGTTGTTTAAAATTGTGAGGAGGACTACATGATGTAGGACTAGCTTCTTGTGTTTGTGCATACTCCTCAAATTCTTTAGGCATAGGGCTTGCCTTCTCTATCTACAACTTTTCTGTGCCATAGTGCTTTCCTTCTTTGGATGCACACTCTTTTCTATCATTGGGCTTACCTTTTCTAGCTAAGCACTCTTCTTAGGGATAATGTTCATGTATGAGACTATAGCCTTTTCAGTTTCCATGTTTACTTCTTCATAATTTCCTCCCATCAGGGAATGAATCTCTTTTTGTGTCTCAATAATGGTGCTATACCTTTCAAAATTTATTTTATCTATTCTTCATTATTTACAATGTTGAGCTTTCTCACCATATTAATTCTCATTTGCTTGTCTTCCTCTAATACTCTGCCTTTTCTATTTCTTAATCTATTATACAAATCTTCAGGCATCTAACCACTTAACTGTCAAATCTCTTACCTTTAAGAATCATATTTCTAACTAGAACATTCTCTAGTTGTCTTCTATCCATATTATTGCACAAATCATAGTATTTATTTAGTTGCACAAAATTGTTATCATTAATAATTTACATGTTTAGATTCTCTACCTTGGGTTTCCATGCTTTGTGTCCTGTTGATGTCTTTGCTACTTGATTAGCTAGCTCTACTAGTCTGCCACTAGTTTCTTCCTTAGATTCGAAAGAACTAATCTGCAAGGTTCTTCTCTTTTTTCTTGGACAACTTGTAGTCTTCTTGACTCTCTTCTTAGGATGGGTTCTAGTCCTTTCAATTCTTGTAGACTTCTTGGATGTAGGTACTTCATCAATTTTTATTGGATTCCTTTGTGGTTGATGTTGCACGACTACTACATATGGCACAATAGGTGCTTGTGCACTTGTTTGGGAAACTGTGACCTCTTTAGTAGGTCCTGTCCTTCCAAATTGGTGTAGGGGTCAATAGCTCAGATTGACCTCTAGCCTTCATCTCCAAAGCTATCCCTTTCACCTCGTCAAATTCTTTTCTTGTCATTCCTAATTCTTTTAAAATAGAATCAATCACCTTTTCCACCTTTTTCTTAGAGTCCTTTATTATTTGACTGGTTTTGACTTCTCTCATTTTCTCAAAATATGTCCCCATCTAGGACATTTAGAATCAACTTTTGAGTAAAGGATTATCTATGCACATCCTTCAATTAATTCCTCACTCATCTCATAACCTATAGCTTTATAGTTCCTTTTCCTTTACAAATGATTCTGTTAATTCACTTGTTACTCTCATTTCACAAGATCATGTCAAGTTCGCAATCACTAATTACACTTTTTCATACACACTCTAATTTCACAAATGAAGCCCTTTACTTATACCAAACATATTGGTAAATTCTTCCTTAGTTAGCTCACATAACATCCTTAGAGTCATCTCATTGAGAAATAGTAATTAAAACAATAAATCAAGTCATTTAACACATTCTATTGATATGCTATGTTCTGCACTGCATCATCACTGCATTACTAATTCCTTCATAAGTCAAACTCAGTTTGTCATACGAACATGCACACTAGTATACATCATCAATATGATGTCATGCATGTCTAATTAACTGCACAAGAGAATATTCAAAGGGAATATTCTACTATCATCAAATTTGTTCTGCTATTGTAACATTGTCTAATACTTAGACAATTTTCCTTCCCAAATGAACATGACTAATCTACAAAACAAATATGTTTCCATAAATGACAACCATATAACTTACCTTATCTCATTGATTGGTCATATTTCCAATAGTCCCCTTACAAGTACTATAAAATTTATAGATCTAACATGCAGGAAACATATGAAGCCATTACAAACAAAAAAGGAATAAGTATTTTAAAATTCTATTGCATTTTATATTCTATGCACATTCTAACTATGTTTATTTTTATTTTTATAGATGAACATCATCTTAAAGAGTATTATTTTAGATGTTACTCATCTAATTCAATATCTTATACAAGTATATTAAAGAATGATTTTTTTAATTTGAAAAGATAACTTATAAAAAGGACAAAATTGTGATTTTACTCATCCAATTCTATAGTCATCCAATTATATATGTATATTCATCCACTTATATATGTTATACAGGTCTACTAAAAATGAATTATTTATTTGAATTGATAATTCTAACTTTAAAAAAAGAGTAAATTATGATTTTATTCACCCATTGAATATAACATACAAATATATGATTTTATTCACGACAATTCTAACTTTCAAACAAGAACAAGCTTGTGATTTTACTCACCCAATTGATACAAGCTTTTTATTTGAATTGATATGTCTCTCCTTAAAATTAGGACAAAATTGTTTCAGATCAAGATTTGGACCAAGCAAATTTTTCCTTTTGTACATCATCAAAACTTTGAAATGTAATCCATGAAATTTATCATGGCAACAACTAACTAGCCTGAAAATTGTCGTTAGCGGGTTTCCATATTGACATTCGAGATAAAATAGTGGAATGTCATTGTAGAAGAATCTTGTGAGAACCTTCAAATTCCACTCCGCAATGAGTTGGGATCATCTACTTTGCAAAGATGGTGTTTTTCTTGCTTATTTCACTTGCAGTGAAGCCGCATTTGAGTGAAATGTCCATTACTATTAGAGGACCCAATTCGCCATTTTCAAAGGAAAAATAATTTAATTGTCTACAAATCATTGGAGCCAAGAACAAATTATCAATCTTTTCTCTTGTATGCCCAAATTTCTCTGGTAATCCCGCTTCTGAATAAACAAAAATAGCATAGAGATTTCTCAAACATTTTCCAAAACTCTGCAACAAGTTAAGATTTGCATGGGGCTCATCAGGAGGCCCTCATCCAATGGTCAAGATATCTGGATTCAATTGGAGTCCACCATTAATGAAAGCCATTAAGCTTTCTCTACTTCTCTCACACATATGTGGCAATTCCCACATGCAATTCATTGCTACAATTTATGAAGGGAACTGAGATCACCCAAGAAAGTCATCTGAGATCAATATGCACATCCTGTATACAACAGTCCATTGAACAACTTCTAATAAGAAAATACAAGTGCATACTACTATGCCATAAAATCAGAAATAGGCATCGTTGATTTCCCACATTTAAAATCTTAAAGGAAAGTGATTGCAATTTATCGATCTAAATAAATTTTGACAACATTACGACATATAGATTATTACTCTACAATCATGAAACTAGAAGAATGAGACAGAATAGAGAACACAGATATACATGGGAAAAACTTTTTAGGTAAAAAATCCACCCTCCATACCATCAAGCTAATGTATTATTCAACAACAAGTTATAATACATTTTCAGCCTTCACATGGAGATTTACATCTTGCTCCATTCTAGAGAAAATCTAGCAGCATAACCCTATGCAAATAACTTCTCATCTCTCTCTTAATTCTCTACAACAATGCTTTGTACTTATAGATTTTTCATACAAAAAGAAATAATTTATAAAGCGTCTACATTCAACGCATTGACAAATCATTTAGAAACTTCCTTATGCACAACTCTTGCATAAAACAAAACATAAGAGAATAAATTACCAAAAAACAAAAGCTTTCTAGTTTTCTACTCCAAGTATTTTCTTGTGGAAGAATCTAGCTTCATTTAGCAACTTTCCAAGAAAGCACAAATAAAGCAATAAATTGTGGTAAGGCTGAGTCACCTCATCCCAACATTCTCCCACTTGATGACGACCTTACAAGATTCAAACTGATGAAACTATATCATCACAACCATCCATGAAACAACATAAATCATAACATATGCTCTTGTGCTCCAACTAGACATCTATACAAATAACACAAGCATAAGATCCATGTGATAAAAAAGGCTACACACACTGCCACCACTCCACTGTGTTGATGAGCTACATAGAAGCATAAAAAATATCAACTTCTTAGCCCAACAAAACTGTGAAGTCATCCTCCAGAAAAAAAGATAAAACATCAGCTAGAACAACAACCAAACTAATTGGTCCAATCCAACTGATAAACCCACGAGATTGAAAATAGCATCCATATTAAATGCTAACTCATCCAATCACCCACACCTCAAAGGTATCCAACACCAGAATACTCATGCCAGCAACATAACCAACCCATAAACTGCAACCTCAAGCTCTATGTGCAAACCAACCGATGAAGACCAAACACATGCAAGAACTCCCACTAAATGGGTAATGTTGAATCTAAAAAATCAAAAGCATACTGAGTCTAATGATAACAACACAAAGAAAGTGAAACCATGTAGTACCAAGGACCATCCACAAAGATATGCAAATCCTATAGCAAAATCACTGCAAGAAACATCTCTCTCATCTAGTCTCTACAACTCTCCCATGTTCTCCACATCCAACAAAGAAAAGAGATAAAGGAGTCACCATGTCATCACCAAAAAACAATGAAGTACAAGTGATAACAAATGAATACAAAAGAGTGACCACATAGCTCCAACAAATCTCAAAAAACAATGTTATGTGAACCAAAACATCCAAGAAGATAACCAAGACCAGAGAAAGAAACTGCAAATCATAAGCATGTAGCATGTCCTTCTACAAACACTTATAAATGTCAACTGTGCCAAGTATGATCTCCTTCACAAGCCCAAGAGAAAATCCATAACAACATCCAAAGCTATTCAACCTCAAGAGATCAAACATAACATGATATCATGAATCTACATGGATGTAAGCCTCTCAAAGAAGATCAAATAACCCCATTTCCCATTTTAGGAAATCAGCCCACTACCATATTCTATTTTCATCATAAGTGAAAGTACACCTCAAGGAGATAATAATGTTATCCGTCTCTCACAATGAATCCTCCAGAGCCATCTAGCTGTAGCTCAAGATCCACAAATATGAAAGAAAAGATAAAATACCTGAAAGTAACATTGGGCAATACCTTTCAAGTGATAAACTACCGAGTAGACCAAGAGTAGGGAATGAGAATGCTCCTCCAAGATATGCAAGTCACCCTGTGACTTATCCAAGAAAAATCTCCTCATAGGTCTCTATTGAACTCATGTCCAACAAAGGTGTAGGCTCCTCAAACTTTCTGTTGAAATCTCATCAAGAGTATACATCTCAACAACATGTCTCTCATCTCAAGAGAACTCTAGCCTCACCTAAGCCTCCAAGTATCCACAAGCACATGTAATCAATCACTCCATGCAAAATTCCACTACAACATAGCACTATCATGAAGTATCAAGAAAATGATCAAAGTACTCAATACTAAGAAACTAAACCAAGATCAATGTCAAAGCTCCAACTGTGGAATCAAGAACATAAACATGACATCATGATCTAAACCATCTCCTCCAAAGAGATAACTTGCTTCATTTGATCATATCAAATAACTATATCATGTCACAACTCTAAACTAGTAATAAAGAGAGAACCAGGACATAAAAGCCACCATGATAACATATCAAATAAAAGCGTAAACATCTCTACCAAAGACCCCTTGAAACCTAAAGATGTCAACATCTCCAATCACATGAAGATACCATCTCAAACTAGTGAACTAGCAAATGTGGAAGACCCTTTTGCAGCAACAAGATCTAAGGCATCCTCCAACATCTACAATACTAAAGAAGATCATCCTTCACCATATGATGGAAAAATATAGCCATTGCTAAAGCTCCCACTAAAGTGTGATACCAAGCTCTCCAAGCATATGGCACACCATCCTCCAAATCTAAAAATTATCGAGGCCCACACATCACATTGGGTGAAACCAACATCTCCACACTAAGGAAATGCACCATCCTTTAGGACTCCATAACTGACTATCCAAGTACTCAAATATCATCCATCCTCTCATCTCAAAGCAACCACACAAATGCACAAGTGACCACAAACAAGGCCAGCTAACAAGTTTGCACCAACACTGAATCAAATCTAATGGATATAGATAGTCCACATCCAAGTTATCCCACTACAATTAAATGGGTGGCCTACCAACCTAACTACATAACTTGTAGATCCAATCATTGCAACATGCAAACCCACTATCACATTAGTGACATATAAAAATGAGATCAAAGAGAATAATCATGTAGACAACATGACTCAAACACCAAATCAAGCACATATCTGATTTGCCAATTATGTCCACATCAAGCAACATAGTCCAAGAATCCAACAAAGCATCACCATAGAAATGCTAAATGACTGATCACATACCAACGTCTCCATGCAAAGAAAGAAAAACACCTTCTCTCACCATGCACAAAGAATGCATGCATGTAGAACAACAACTATGGTACCACACTAAAGGAACAAGAGTCTAGAAAATAGCTCTTCAATAGATCTACAAAACAACTACAATTTTTTAATTTTAGCATGCAAAACCTACAAAAAAATTGTGTTTAAGAACACCCATGCACATTCGCACCCACTTCTCATCTAAAACACTCAAATTTTGAATAAAATGTCAAACATCTGAATCCAAAATAATGGATTATCATAGATGAACATCACCATAGATTTTTTAGGAAAATCTATAAACCCCTCGAATCCAATGAACAAGAATCCAAGCCATGCATGTATAAACATCCAAGAGGAAAACATAGTACTAGAACTCTAGGAACACTTGTAGACCAATCCCACAACCACTACTAGTACATGCATCTGAGAGAAGTAGGCTATCTAGAAGCTTCTAGATCATCCAATGATCAACTCCCTAGCCTCAATGCATTCCAGGTAACAAAAGAGACACCTTCAAATACCCATGCATCAAGAGTCATTCTGTTGTCAACCAAGAGCTCTAGATCAATGTCATTTCAACATGACCAACTCTATTTTCTCTATCTCCACCATCCTTCAAGAAATGTTTGTTGTTTCCTAAAAAACTAAATCAACTACAAGACTTCCACTCATCAAAGAATTAATTATCAGTCAATTTCTTCAAAACAAACTTCTTCAAGCTCTACAAGCTAAGAAATCTTAATAGAAGAAATACCCAAAACCAAAAAATCTATGAATCCTCCCATGAAAACAACATGCAATTCACGAAAAATGGGCTCTGATACTTTTAATAAGCAAATAGAAGTGCATACTACTATGCCATAAAAGTGGAAATAGGCATAGTTGATTTCCATAATTAAAACCTTAAAGGAAAGTGATTGCAATTTATTGATCTAAATAAATTTCAGTAGCATTACAACATATAGATTATTACTCTCTAATCATGAAACTAGAAGAATGAGACAGAATAGAGAACACAAATATATGTGGGGAAAACCTTTTCAGGTAAAAACTCCACCCTCCAATCCATCAAGCTAATGTATTATTTAGCAACAAGTTACAATAAATTTTCAGCCTTCACATGGAGATTTACATCTTGCTCCATTCTAGAGGAAATCTGATAGCATAATCCTATGCAAATAACTTTTCATCTCTCTCTTAATTCTCTATAACAATGCTTTGTACTTATAGAGTTTTCATACAAAAAGAAGCAGTTTCTAAAGTGTCTACATTCAATGCATCCACAAATCATTTAGAAACTTCCTTATGAACAACTCTTGCATAAAAAAAAGCATAAGAGAATAAATCACCGAAAAACAGAAGCTTTCTATTTTTCTACTCCAAGTATTTTCTTGTGGAAGAATCCAACTTCATTTAGCAACTTTCCAAGAAAGCACAAATAAAGCAATAAATCGTGGTAAGGTTGAGTCACCTTATCCCAACAATTTCATCATCCTTGTTGGACTTCATGTTTTCCAAGGTTGTTTCCTCAAGTGAAAATGGAATCCCCAATGACTCTACATATTCTGACAGCCTTTTGCATATGTGTGCACAAAAGGACAGTGAATCATCATCATCATTTTCAACACCACTTTCATCATCATCAATTTCATCATCACAATCTCATTTGAGGGTTGTGAATTTGAGGTGCTAAAATCTGTGACCTTTTCTTTTCAAGTCTTCCATTAATGGAAGCCATTGCATCCCTTCCATTATGTCAAAGTCTATAATATGAAGTTTTCTCCTTGACCCATTGATTGCTTCAAGAATGCTTTGGTTAGCAGTAATGAGGTGTTCTAATAAAAGGGTAGACTTGATTGAATAAGATCAAAGCCCCCATGTCCTTTGATTTGAGCATCTTCACTTCCATTTGATCACCACCACCATGAAGCTGATGCAATGCCTGACACAAATAGAAAGCAACCCTCTCTATGGTGGATCCTCTTGGAGACACCATTTCTTGCAACCTCAAAAGAAAAACCTCAACAAGATCATGAGACCCAACTAAAATGGCCTCACAACATGCTATTAGAAGATGAATGGTTAGGAATCCCCTATCTCAAGTACTATATGAACTCAATTTTGGGGCCTGACTTGATTGGCGAGAGCTTCTTGTTGTCAGGGTTACATCATGAGATTCAATCTCCACCCCGCCGACATAGTTTTCTATACCAAAAACTTGTTATGCTTCAATACTCATGGAATCCATATCATACTCAAAGACACCCTGAGTCTTTCTTGGTAAATGCTCTGTCTTTGTTTCTGCCATAAAATGCTCTTGTATTCTAGATAATTCAAGTTCCATGGAACAAGAATCTAAAAACCCATTGTCTTCAATTGTAAGTACCTCTGGCCCATATGATGCACTTGCATTTGAACTGAAATAAGAGAATCTCTTATCATAGTTGAGCAATTATGATACTAATGATTCACCATCTTCAACTAATGAGTCTCTCCAAGAAGGAAATTTACTCACACTTGAATCCAAATCCGGCATTTTTAAATCTAAATCCAGTGCATTGTTGAACAATAATATGCCCTTCCAGTAGTCCAAATCTTGCTCAATTGTGATTTCCTCTATGAATTAAGATGAGAAATAGAAATCAATTATGCATTTGGTGACCATGGCAACTTATATTTCAACAAAAGAACCCTAAGTTTTTTAGTAGCCATGTGGAGGAGCTGCTTTTCCAACCAATCAATTCATTGAACCTTGACAAGCAACAATTTTAAACTCTGGGAAACATTTTTCTAATTTATTTAAGTCAAATCTGAATCGCACCAGGATGACCACCATTTACAAAAAATCTATATATAATTTGACTAAAAGATGCATGCTATTTGACTGAAAGGGACATCAGGAAGCTAGTAGATTATCCAAGCATAATATGAATATAAATGAACATAGTATTAAATGACTGATTTTGTAGGCATTAAATGAGTTTAAATGAATGTAGATAGGTACAAGGTGCACCATGACATATTTTAAAGTAGTAGTGAGGTCATAAATTTTTTGACATTTTTCAAGACTCTAACATCACCATTAGACTCTGACATCACCTTTCATATTAGATGCGGCTATCCTCTCTACAAATTGTACAGTTGACCAATTTTCAAAAAATTGAAAACATTATAGATTTTTTCAAAAATTTCAGCATTTGATCTTCATGATCTGCATAGTTTGTAGTCGAAAACAATAAAAAATTTGGAAAGAAGTCATTGCATTTTCATGAATCTAGGAAAAAAAGTTTGACTTTGTTTTTTCTTTAGTGCATTTTGTCTGGAGATTAGCCTATCCCACTCACATTTTGATCGAACTCAAGATAGTTTTTCCATGCACATGAGCACAACTTGAAATTGATAGTTTCTTTATGGCCCGTTTGGCAACGAGAATACAAGTGGAATAGGCATATGTATATTCTTAAAATTTTGAATACTCTTTTTGGATGCACCAAATCTAAATTGGGATAGGAATAAAATTGGAATACGTATTCCAAATTTGGCCCAAAAATGAGCATTTTCTATTCATATTCCAATTTTTTAATTTTAGAAAACATAATTTTTTGAGTCCATGAATTCCATATCAAATTTTTGGTGAACCAAGCAAGAATAGGAATACGTAACCCCATTTTCTATTAAAAAACAAGTATTCCTATTCTCATTTTTATATTCCTACAGCCAACTATTCCTTTAGGGCCTGTTTGGTTGCTGGAATACTATGGGAATGAGTATTGAGAATTAGAATATGTTTTTAATTCCTTGTTTGGTTAGCAAAATTGGAATGGAGAATAGGATTACATATTCCCATTATAATCCAAAATGAACTTTTGTGAAATCCCAAAAATAGTTGTAATTGGAATGGCCCTTCCTCTTCTCAGTCTCACTTAATCAAATTTTTTTGATTCGTCAAGTCCACAGTTTGACGCATTCAAGAATTACCCTTTTGATAGTAATGAATTTATGTCAATAGTTTTATCTCCAAGGTGAATGTCTTTGTGAGCCCTAGTTATCTCACGAACGGCTAGGCATGGAGAGCATGGGTGGACTATGATGGGGCAACGAAGAAGCTCCAACTATATCTTATGACTGAATAATTTTATTCAATGTTACATTTGGGATGGAAAACCCCACAACACAAATCTAGCCTTATGATAAAGTGAATGCTGAAACCCACAATGCCAAAAACCTTGGGATTGGTTTCTTCGCTTGTAGGGAGCCTGGTTCAATGGAATCTCACAATCTCTGAGATTGGAAGTTTTGTTCCCAATATTCATGAGAAATTGAAACACAATTTTGACATTCACAACTCTACACAAGTTCAAACTTTTATGTTATTATGGTGTTTGCCATAGTCTATGAGGCTGTTGTTGTGTGTACAATAATGGTGTGTTTGGTACTACTTTTAGGCCGGTAGTCGTGGCATGGGAGTAGTGATAACATGAAAAGATGAGACCTAGTCAAACACTTTTCTCAAGTCTTGCAAAAGTTCTATTCTCAAAAAAATTCCAAGTGAACCAAATGAGATTGGAATACATATTTTCCAATCCCATTCCCCATTCCTATACCCATTCTCATTTTCAATTCTAATACTCAATTCCTATGCCTACAACCAAAGGGGCCCTTAGGGCCCATTTGTTTATTGGAATAGGAATAGGAAAATTAGAATTGATTTGGTATTCTCTGTTTGGTCTGCCAAATCATAATAGGGAATATGGAATTCTATTCTAATTTTACGCCAAAAACAAGGATATGTCCATTCCAAAAAAAAGCTATTATTGGAATGGCCCATTCCTATTCCACATAATACTTTTCAAAATTTGACAATTATTTGGAGTCCGCCATTTTCATTTTAGCGCTCATTCTTGATGCCATTGTTTTTAGTATTCCCATCAAGGTTGTGGAGGATGGATGCCATTGTTTTCACTATTCCCATGCACATTCTAGCATATGAAAGCATTAGACTACGATATCATATAATAATTATTTACGTTATGCAATATTGTCAAGGCATTTAATAGACATTTTGAAGCTGAGGATGACATCTTCCACCATTACCATTCATAGTGCACACAGTCCTATAGATTCTCAAAGAATACTCCATTTAATTTTATTGGTGAATTAATTTCCAAACCGGCTCAATCCTTTTGGTCTGAAAAATGTTATTTTGTCTATTGAATATAGCAAATGTGAATGAGAAGATAAGTTTTTGGAGCCCTTGGATTCCTATCTAGTGTGTTTTGCTACACACATGTGTATATTGAAAAGAGGATCCCACAGTGCAATTAATTTTAATTTGAACCTTTACCATGCTTGGTACAAAGTTTGCATTTTCTCCCTATACAAAGTTTGATAGCGAAAATGAGACAATTCTTGGATTTGATTCTAGAGAAGATAATTCAATGCAATACACCAATGCAAATACCAATTAAAATATAAACTTAATTGTATTCCAATTTCAATTTTGTACAACCAAACAAGGGAGTAACATATTCCAATCAAATACCAAACAAACCAAACAAGAATGGGATTGCTCTTTTTCATTCTCATTCCCCATTTCCATTCCTATTCCAATTTTCCATTCTAATTTTCTATTCCGATGCTGACAAACAAACGAGCCCTTAGCTATTACAATGATATTATTAATGAAATAAAATAAATCAATTTATTAAATTAACATTAATATTACTTAATAAAAACAAATTAGTACTTCATCTGTGTTAGTGCTTTCTTTTTTAATGTCTTTGGCAAACTCTATTTCATAATAAACAAGAACTTCTTTGAATTCTCTTTAATTTATTTGTCATTCATCTCAACGATTTTTAAATTAGCAATCATACGTTAATGTGCACTGGGTGTGTCACATAGGTATTAAAGGTCAACTAAGTATTTGTCTAGTGCTAATAGAAGAGCGCTCACACATTCCCTTCACAAATGCAAACTATCTCTATTTATTTTAGGGGCCAACAAAAGAAAAGGTTTACAGTTTTGTTCCTTTTCTTGCATATTGTAACGCCCCACCAAGGAACCCAAAAGAAATTAACCTAAAGTTTCACTAAGTTTTTCAAACATTTTTTTTGAAAGATAATAAACAACAATAGATAAACTATAGCAGAAGCACTAACTCACATGCATAACTACCATCATAAGCGTATTAAATCTCCTAAGGGTTTTGTGAAGTTGAATCACATTTAAGTTTAATAACATTAAATCCAACACACAACCAAAATCCACATCATAGAATTATTACATAAAGTCAATAGAGTTATTTTTCTCCTCTTTATATGATCTTTCTATACATTCAATATAGAAAAGAATCTCCATTGCTTAAGTCAATATGCTTCCTTATCGAATTCTACCAATAATTAATTTGGGTGAGTGAACGAATATTGATCATTTTTAGGATTCCATGCAAATCACATTAATAGATAACATTACCTCCAAGGAACAAAGAGGTAAAAGGTCATAACATTGAGAGATGTATCATGAACTACTACAATAATTGAGTAACAAATATGGAGACACAAAATGATATATATCATCCTTCAACCTCTTGTAGATGGAGGGCTTTAGAATTAATCATAGTAAAAATTATGTGGTATGGTTTGTGACCTTCATTGTTAGTAGGTTCAAGTGGTAGGCATTTATATAATTTCTAGTTTTCACTAACAATACTCTAATTTTTGTGATGATTAGGAAGGCACATTGGATATACTTGTATATCTATGAAAAAAATGAAGAACTAATATATTTATCAAGGGGTGTCATTATAAAAATTTTAATTTAAAACCAAATAAAATAGTGAAAACAATGGACACAACTACAATTTCAATTCATACCTTTTACATCAAAAGTGGGGAAAGATTTTTTTTGTCTCACCCTCACTATGCTAGAAACATGTAACAATTTAAAGAATTCAATATGATTGTAAAATGCATTAATTTACTAACCTAAAATGATATCTCTAATTGATTCAACTATAATATGTTGGATTTCTTAATTGGATTATCAAATTTTAATCATATTTATAGACACCTCACTTTTTATATCATCATAATACTCAATAAATGATAATTTATGATCCATTTCCCTAGTAGTACCAATAATTTAAAAAGCAATTTTCAGATCCATACACAGGTAAAGATCCAAAGTTATTTGTTAATTCAATTTACCTAGAAGAAAATATAGAAGTGGTCACAAAGGCATTGGCAAAGGCATAGGTTTCAACAACCCATTTAATGTCATCTTTGGTTCTTGTAATGAAAACATGTCTTTGTGATAGCACCTATGTAATAAAAATTTGATGATAAACTAGAATTGGAAGAGTGGGAAAATCCCTCCATATAACCCCATTAGTTGTGAGTCCAACGACACCAATATAATTGCACACTATTTTACACCAAATTCAAGAAATTAAATTAATAGTATTCCTTAACTCATGGCATAGATAAAATGGAGAAAAACTAGACCAAGAATCTATTCAAAACTTTGCATCTTCACCAGAGTTAACTTGCCATATAGAATTTTTTTTGAGGGTATGTCAAGATTGCAAGATTAAATTCCACATTACAAAGCCCAAAGGAGGGTTTTCAATTGTGAAAATATGACTGTTGTTATGGGAATCAAGATATTTTTCTTGCACAATACAAACCCTAAGATAATAAGGGGAAGTATACATACACTAAGCTAACATTACCCCAAAAGTAAAATTTCTAAAGTGAAGGTGATGCAAACTTACACCACCATCTATTTTATCATGTGACATTACCTTTAGTGAGACTAATGAAACCTTTTTCTTATCATACATATTATCCCTCCATATGAATCTTGAAAAAACTCTCTCCTTTTTCTTAATGATTTTCATTTGTGCTTTGAGGACCAATATGAAATAATTAGGAATTGTAGCCAGGCATATCTTAACAAGTAACAATCTAACAGCTAGTGATAGCTACCTTGCCTTCCAAGTATATGTAGTAGTCAATGATTGAAATCCAACAACTACATTTTTTTACATGCATACTTTACAAAAATCTCAACTCGCACTTGCACCTTTAAATGGTGCAAGGGTTAAGCCGATAGTCTTCTATAATTTTGATTATGTCCTTGAATAGTTATTCATAAACTCTTCCTATCTCCTTCCCTACCCCCTTCTTTATATATCTCTTATTCACGCACATAGATGCTCTATTCTCCCTCCCTACATCTATGTTTCCTATTACCCCTATTAGGCTCTCTATTCTATGTATCTATGTCCTATTTCTCTTTGATCTAGTCTATTTATCTTCTCAAGCTATCTAACTATCCACTATCCATCCAACACCTCCTATATCTTTATCATTCTCTCTCTTTATATCCCTCCTCTCCTCTTCTTATTTCTCTCCCTCCTACTCCCCTCCTCTTTTCCTATCCTTTCATAACTATCCTCCACTTTGATGTTTGATTCTGATGCATCTATATACAAATTGTCCCTCCCTATATTTCACTATCTATTTTTATCTCTATCAATCTTTTCACCTCTCTACATGAAATGGACAACCTAGCTATTTGAAATCAATAAACAAAAGTAGTATCTATCTCATCATCTCTATCTCATCCTCTCCATCTTACTCTATACTCGTATCTCTCTATTACTTATATTCATATATGTCTCTCTCTAATCCACTCACTCTTTCTATCTAGCTTTCTTATACACACATACACTAGGGATAACTTTAGTGGTGAATATTTGCCAAATGGAAAATTTCACACATCAAGGAACTTGAATTTGGTGAATTTTTTTGCACTTTTAGGGTGGCCATGTCACCCACACTTTATGGAAATTAGGTCCCATGCTTAGGCAGATCACCAAAATTTTCATACGACAAAAAAAAATTGCCAATAAAATTAATTTTTTTTTTCCTATTTTGAAAAAAAAAATTGCCAAATTTTTTTAAATTTTTTGCCCCTAAAATAATGTTTGATTTTCCATGATTTTATACAATTTTCCAAAGGGGGGTTTCTTAAAGTTATCCCTAAATACACTCATTTCTCCCTCACCATCTTAGTCTTATCTTATCCCTCTTTACTATTTTCCTTTCACTATATATATTCTATTTTCTCTATTTCTCTTTTATGTTCTCTATGTATCTATCTATATAAGTTATCTAGAACTTCATATATGGACTCTCTCTCTCTCTCTCTCTCTCTCTCTCTCTCTCTCTCTCTCTCTCTCTCTCTATCTCTCTCTCTCTCTCTCTCTCTCTCTCTCTCTCTCTCTCTCTCTCTCTCTCTCTCTCTCTCTCAAATCATCAAGTCTTTTGAGCTCTCTATCTATCTTCTCTCTTCATATTATTCATGTTGTTCGCTCCCCCTAACTTCTCTCCCCTTATCCCTCCCTATATCTCCCTACCCCTCCAGCTATCATTTCTTACATGAAATTGACAAACTAACCTTTTGAAATGCACATAATGTATCATCTTGCCATAAAATGTTATTAAAAAGACCAACACTTAAAACCTATTGATTACTATAAGCTAGTTGACAAATTCATTGAATATTCTCATTGTAAAATTCTTTTTTGCAACTACCCTTTGGCTTTAACAATATAGCTATAAAATTATTGCCTACCACTATCCTTTAGTTTTGAGGTGTTTATATATGCAAACAATTTCTCTCAATAATTTCACCTAGCCTCACATACACTCACTTTGAGAGATTTGGGTTCAAGTCTCACCATTAGTATAAGTTCTTCATGTACGACTTAATAGAAATCAATGTTTCAAAAGTAATGCACTACAATTTATTTGCATTGTTCCTGAACAATGCTCTATTCTTAAAAATTGGATCTCTCTCCCTCTCATACACACACACACACTCCCTATTTTTCCCTCTCTAGTTTAATATGTATTGATCTTTTCACCTTTTTATCTCCTCTTCTCTCTTTCTATTTTTCATCGTAATTGCTTTCACATGTCCTCTTGTTTTATCTCTCCCTATATTTCCCTATCTTTCTAACTATCAACTCCTATATGAAATCATAAAAATTTTGAAATTAAAAATTGGATATTATCTCTCTCTCTCTCTCTCTCTCTCTCTCTCTCTCTCTCTCTCTCTCTCTCTCTCTCTCTCTCTCTCTCTCACACACACACACACACACACACACACACACACACACACACACACACACACATCTGTGTATCTATTTTGCATCTCTATCTCTATTTATCTATATTTATGCTTTTATATATCCCCTTGTATAGAAATGAATACGTGAGGAGAAAACTATTCATAATTAAAGAGATGATTATCAACCACTAATACATATAAATCATTAAATTTAAAACATACTTATTTTTCTATAAAAAACCATTTAATTGTTATTTTATTTATAAAATAACATACACATTAAATGTGCTCTAATTTAAGGAAAAAAAGAATATTGATGGCGTGTGTGTACAGTCTACAATCCGCTAGGGCCCTCGTGCCCTAGCCCCCACTTCCTTTGGTCTACGCCTATGTTTTGGTAGATTGCGGGTCAATCTATGCTGTTGTTTTCCATTTGAACTAGTGCTGGGGTTTGGGTGGTCAGGTTTTTCCAGCTCGTGGGAGAACGCTAAAAAATTCTTAGTTTGTTGTGTCTTGTCATTGGTGGGGGCTGTGGTGGGTGGAGATTAGTGGGGCCTTGCCCCATTCCCTCCACATTTTTACTGAACCAAGCTCTGATTTGGAATGAAGGATCAAGGTATGCCCTCCTCCTAGCTTCCTATTGATGATGTAGTGATGGGGGAGTCTTCAGCTTCATGGCATGCTAATGTCAAGGATTTGAATGGCAAGCCGCTATCGGGGGATGGTGAATCTTCTCCAAATGGGGGGTTTTGGCTAAAGAAAGTGAATGGATGCTTGCAGAGAGCTGAGGATCGACCAATTCTGGTTATACAACCTGAACAAGTCTTAGAAGATGTTGAATACTAGAGCAATCATGCCCTGATTTGTAAATTTTTGGGGCTTAGCCTGTCCTTGCCTGTACTAGAATCCTGGGCTTGTCAAATGTGGAACCCAGAAGGAGATATGGAGATTTTATTAGTATCTAATAACTACTTTATGGTAATCTTTTCAAGCATGTCAGACAGGAATAAGGCATTTGAAGGTGGCCCGTATTTTTTTAACTAGGTGGGGCTTTTTATTAAGCCCTAGCATATGGGTTTCAACTTGGCTGAGAAAATCCCCTCATGAGTTCCAGTGTGGATCCGCTTACTGAGGTTTCTTCAGGAATTCTGGAGAGAAGATATTCTACACTCAATCTCGCTACTTCTTGGAAAACCTGTGGGATCAGCTACACAGATGCAGGATCATAAGGTAATTGCTTTTTCCCGTATTTGTGTAGAAGTTGATTTAAATAATTCACTGCAAGATTCTATGGAAATTTGCATGGGATCATCATCTTGGATCCAATAGCTGGACTATGAGACCTTACCATTTAGATGTAGAATTTGCCATGAATATGGACATTTATATCGTAATTATCCCAGGAACAAGTCCTCTTCCTTGGCTGCTTTGGGACCCCCTAGGGAGGACAAGGGGAAGGCTAATTCCTCTATGGGACCTATTGATAATGTAGGTTTTACTTAGGTCAAGTCTCGTAACAAAGGTAAAGGCAAAAAGAGAACTTGGAGGGACAGACAGATTGATGACACCTTTAATAGGTTTGAGGCTCTTGAAGATTTGACCCAAGAGGAAGGTACCCCAACAGAGCTTCTTTCAATGGCCAAAGGGTAGCAGGAGACTCAAGTTGGGGATATGCTGAATGAGGAGCAGATTATATCCACAAGGGATCAACAAGTTGGATAGCTGGATATTGATCTACCTCCTATTGTTTAGGATACTGGAGAGATTGGTGAATCGTAGGGCTTGATGGGTCTTGTCATCGCGGCTCCTATTTCCAATAGGCCCAAGGGGACCCCAAATTCTACAAAGGCTAATAAGGCTTCTCTTGTCTTAGGCATACAACATAAATCCTTCAAAAAGGGGTCTTTGGATAAACCATTAAAGAGTGGTAGGAAGACTGATCAAGAGAAGGTGAAGATAATGGGTGAAAATTTGGTTGAGTTTGGGTCTGTAAAACCCATTGATTCTCATTTCTCTCACCCCCATAAATGATTGTGCTATCTTGGAATGTAAGGGGGTTGAATAGCATCCCCAGACAAAAGGTTGTTTGTAGATTAATTGAGTCTCAATCTTGGGATGTAATCTGTATTCAGGAAACTAAGCTTTCAATGGAAAGATTGGCTAATTGTGCCTTGCGGATTTGGCCTCAAGGCTCTTGGCAGGGAGTTGGTGCTTTGAATAGTTTGAGTGGGGTGGCTTGTTTTTGGGACCCTAGGAAAGTTTCCCCCTTATGGTAGATCTTTAGTCGGTTCTCCATCTCTTTGGTTGCTTCAAATTTTGAAACTGGAGAAAGGTTCCTTTTATCCAATATATATAATCCTACTGATTTTTTAGGTAAATCATATTTATGGGCTCATCAGTTTCATCTGATCCCTGGACCCCTTTCTCCCATGGATTATGGCTGGAGACTTTAATGCTATCACTAGTTTGGAGGAAAAATGAGGTGGACTAGTCAGGCTGGACCCGTCTTAAAATTTTCTTAGAGATATGATTGGCTCTTTAAATCTCATTGATGTGAAAACATCCAATGGCATCTTTACATGGAATAATTGGAGATGTGGGGGTGAGGCTATCTTAGAAAGGCTGGACAGATTTTTGGTTTCCTGCTATTGGATGAATAACAGGTGGATCACCAATTCTGAAATTCTAGACTGGAGGGGCTCTGACCACTAGCCCATTAAGCTTTCCATCACCTCTTACAGTGTCACCAAATGACCCTCCTTCAAATTTTAGCTGATGTGGCTCAGAGACATGTCTTTACTTGATCTTATGGTGGATTGGTGGTATGAGGGGAAGCCTGCCCATGGAACAATGATGTACACTTTTAGTAAGAGGCTTCAACATGTGAAGTGCAGGCTTAAGAGATGGAATAAACATCATTTTGGGAATTTCCAAGATCAAAAGGTAGCTGCATAGACCAAGCTAGATATTATTACCCATCAGATTAGAGATCAAGGGATGACATCTAATTTGAGCAAAGCTGAAATCTTGTCTCTTAAGGAATTGGAAGAGTGGGAGCTTCGGGAGGAGATTTTCTGGAAGCAAAAATCTCATGTTGATTGGTTACAAGAAGGGGATAGAAACACTACTTTCTTCCACAACTCTGTGAAGGCTTAGAGACAGGGTAATTCTATCTCCTCTCTTGTTTCATCTGATGGTGTCAGGATCTCATCTTATAGAGAAATATCTACAGAAGTTGTCAATTATTTTTATAATCTTTTTACTGAGGATGATCTTCCTATTGAAGCTAAGGAGCATGCCATTTTGGACTGTATTCCCCTCCTAGCGTCTGTTGAGATGAATGAGGCCCTCTTAAGCCCTATCCAGTTACCAGAGCTTGAGAAAGTTGTTTTTAATATGAAAAAAGGAAGGGCCCCTGGTCCAGATGGATTCTCGATTGAATTTTTCCAGGAGTTTTGGGAAATAATAAAGTTTGATCTCCTTGAAGTGGTTTAGGAATCTCATAGAAATAAATAGATGCTAAAGTCTTTGAATTCTACTTTCTTGGCTCTTATACCTAAGAAGGAAGAGGCTAATAGATTGGACCAATTCAAGCCTATAGAATTATGTAATGTTGGCTATAAGATCATTACCAAATTGGTCCCTAAGAGGCTCAAACCACTCTTGGTTCTCTAATCTCTGCTGAACAGGGTGGTTTTGTTGAAGGTAGAGAGCTTTTGGATGGGATTGTGATAGTGATGGAGGTGATCCACTCTATGTTGACATCCAAGAAGAAAGCTATGTTTATTAAACTTGATATGGCTAAAGCTTATGACAGGGTGAGTTGGGAGTTCTTACAGAAAATTCTTTTGGCCTTTGGTTTTGATGAGGAGTGGGTGAGTTGGGTTCTAAGCTATTTGACTTCTTCCTCCTTCTCAGTTCTCATTAATGGGGAACCATCTGATTTGTTTGGGGCCTCTCGAGGACTTCGGCAAGGGGATCCTTTATCTTCCTATTTATTCATCATAATGGTGGAGGGTCTTGGCAAATTTTTAAAATCATAGGTGAGGCAAGGTATTATCCAAGGTTGGAGCTAGAATAATAATCTTCCCTCTTACTCTCATCTACAATTCGTGGATGACACTGGGTTAATGGGAATGGTTGGAATCAGTTAGACAGTGAATTTTACGCAAGCTTTGGATATCTATTTAAAAGCTTCAGGGTAGTGTATTAATGAGGACAAGTCATCTATTTATTTCTTTAATACTTCTCATCTTATTCAGAATAGGATTGCAAGGATTTTCAGATTTCAAATCAGATCTCTTCATTTGATGTACCTTGGGGTTCCTTTAGTCTTGGGTTCTCAGTGAAGAGATTACTAGCAAGGGATTTTGGATAAATTCTGGAATAAGGTTAGTCATTGGATTTACATATGGTTATCTTCAGCTGGAAGAGTGGTTCTCCTTCAGACTGTGGTGCAGTCTCTCCCAATTTATAGATTTTGTGTTCAGGTTCCCCCTTCCAACTTTGTGTGGGATTTTGATGCTTTATCTAGGCAATTCCTTTGGTCTGACAACCTTCTTTCTTCAAAATGGAGCCTTATTAAGTGGGATTTTGTGTGTAGGCCGAAGCATGCTAAGGGACTTGGTCTTAGGTCAATGGCTCTTGTTGTCATGGCTTTGGCTGCCAAGTTGTACTAGAGATGGTGTAAATGTCAGGATTAGGATTGGGCCAAGATTCTTGTCCACAAGTATTTTTTTGGGTGCTGATTATCTTGATATACCAAGACTTACGCTGGTGGGTAAAGGTTCTTGTGTTAGGGACACTCATAAGAAGGGTGCTCAACTTATCAAGGAGGGCCTCTTCTGGATTTGTAACAGTGGTTCTAATGCCCTATTTTGGCAAGACTCTTGGGATGGCCATCCTCCCATTCTTTCTAGCTTTCCCCAGCTTCAGACTCTTTGTCACATTTTTACTAATGTTGGATGGGTCACTGTAGAGAACTTTAAGATGGTCAAACGAGTGGGTTAGTTGGAGGTGACTTGTTGGAAAGACATTCAGAAGTGGCAAGTAGGTGGCTCAGAGGAGGACCATGCGATTCTCGCTAAAACTTTGGAAAGTAGGCTTTGTAGCTCTATTCGTGAGCGGGATGTCTTGGCCTGGAGTCCTAGCCAAAAAGGCAAGTTTACTGTGGCTCAAGGTTATGCTATGCTTAACAGGAACCAACATGGTCCTAATGCAATGAACTGGTGGAAGAAGGTTTGGGGTAACCTTTCTTGGCCGAAATGTAATTTTTTCCTTTGGTTATTGGTTCAGAACAAATGCCTCACTTGGGAGAATCTTCACAAACGAGGTTTTCAAGGATCTTCTATCTGCTTCCTCTATTCGAACTATGAGGAATGTACTTCTCACCTATTTTTCTATTGCCCTTATTCAGGAGAGATATGGCATAGATGGTGGGAGGCTTGGAGATAGGGTTGTATACACATGTCCTCTTTAGTTGACTTTTGGGAGAGTCTAGGCTGACCCCCAGCAAAAACTTCCTTTTTGCGGGCTACTTGGATGGTTGGGCCACCCTAGGGAATGGAATAGAGTGGCCAATTGTTTGGCGAAGTGGGTTTCAGAGAATGGGGATGGATGGGATATTAGTGGAAGGGAGGAGTTACCTGGTGAGTTTAGTGGGACTATTGAGCAGCTGATATTGGATGACATGAACATGTAGTGTTTTTGTGGGCTATGTGCCGTTGCTTTGTACTTTGATTTTGGTTGAATAAATTTTTACCCCCTCTTTTTCAAAAATGTGCTTTAACTTAAAAGAAATATCTCCTACTAATAGAGACATAACCAACTCAATTGACTATCAAGCAATAGGCATTCTACAATTGTTAACACAATTGAATAAAAAAAATAAAAAATAGATTTCTTTTAAGAGAGGAAAATATAAACATGAAAACACAATTTTTTTTTTTTTCCCTAAACCCAATTATATAAAGTAGAACCCATTCTATTTATTTGGTATCTTTTAATATTTTATAACATACAAGTATACTAAATTATCCATCTCAGAAAAAGATTACATGTTTTCATACATATTTAATTGAAAAATATTTGTTTGGTCAGTTCAAAACACTATGAAAATAAAATTAAGCATTTACATTTAGAAACTAGAAATAATAGTTTTTAACCACTCAATACAAACTATAAATTATAGAACTATGAGTTACACATGAAAACACTTTATCTAATATAAATATAAATCAAAGAAATAGAAATTAGAGAACATAAGATTATTTTAGTCATTTGCCATTGAACTTGGGACATCATGGTCTCTAAATTTTGACGTTGATATGAAAAAATTAATTTTTATAACGACTCTCAATTTTGAGTATGATTAGTGCACATGTTAACAAATTTATAATTAATGTCGATAGACATTCTACAATAGTAGAAAAGGGTGGAATATGATGGTGTGAGCATGTTAATGTTAACAATTACTTTTGAGCTTAAATTTGACAACCATTTGCATGTCGAAATTTCAATATTCATTGTAAACATAATATATTTTAGAAAATAATTTCATAATCGCCACATAAAAAATAATAAATGAAAAAATGATTTGCTAAAATTATAAGAGTAAATTTTAAGTATTTTATAATTGATATCTATCGGCATTTTTTAGATAGATTTATTTAAGATATCTATACTAGTTTTAATAATAATGAAAAAAAAATGCAGAAACACTATTCATTCGAATAGACAATGTTGGTCAACTTCTCTCTTATTCTTCTCTAATTTTATGAAGGTAAGGAAAAAATAGACAACAAAATTAGGAAACACTATTTGACAAATTGTTGAATTTTGAATTAGAGAGTCCTCATACAAGTACTATAAAATTTATCTCTAACACGTAGGAAACACGAGAAGCCATTGAAAACAAAAAAGAAGCTTTGATCTCTCCCTAAACATGGACTATGATGTTCTAATAATAGATCATAATGTATGTCATGAGAATAATATTAATATTTTTAAAAAGATCAAAGATAAATCATCATATATACATAGATGGTGTATACTAATAGTCTAAGATTTATTAGTTCCTGCCGAAGGCAGGATACTATAGCATTTGGTGAAATGCTATTTTCCAATTAAAGTATCCAATCATATTCTTTTATTTTTCAAAAACTTTTAACTCTATATAGTTTTAAAATATATTGATATTTTACTATTTTACAAAAAAGTATTTATTTCTAATCTTATTGGTTGCATCCTTGCTACAGTCATGAGTTAGCTTTTATTTTTTCACTTTCATTTTTTGTTGTTGAAACTTTATAGCTACCATTAATATGATAGACAACTCACTCAAATGAAATAAATAAGTTTGACAATATGTAAGAATATCTGTGCTACCATTAATATGATAAGACAACTTGCTGAAATGAAATAAATAAGTTTGACAATATGTAAGAATATCTTCTTCATGTTTTGACATATGTTTTCTTGAAAAATTAAATTAAAATATATTTCTCCTGAACTTTAGACTTTTCTACAATGTAAATATTTGGAAAATCTAGTTTTATAATGTGAATTAGTTTAACAAATAATGGAATAAAGCTTTATATCATTTTTTTCTATCTTTATATTTGTTAATTACAAAAATTAAAAATATCGTTTAATAAAAGTCATAAAATAGTAATATAAACATATAAGTCTTAGAATAAAATTCTTTTGTAGAAGTTGCAAATTGAACATTGTAAATTACAATTTAATTTTGTTGAAAGGAGAATCTAAATACAAATTATATAAGACTTAAGCTAAACATACATAAGTATTAAAAAATCAATTGACATTCTACTAAGATGACTGGTTGTATAACGTACATAATATATAAGATGGACGCCCTCCTCTCCGTAAGCCTGGGTCAAAATTTGTCTATCCCCTACTATTGAAAGGGCACGAACATAAGAATTTGGATCTTTTTCTGTAAAGGCAACAACGGAAGCAAGATCTGGATAAGCTACTTTTGCAAGAACTGGAAAAACTACAGGACCTAGCTATATTGCATACATTTTTAATATTTTAACAAAACACATTTATCCATAACCAATAATAGTTTGTTGGCCAAATACATTAGACTCTAATTTTTTTTTAGTATTTTAAAATTCTATTACATTTTATATTCAATGCACATTCTAACTATCTTTATTTTTATTTTTATAGATGAACATCATCTTAAAAAGTATTATTTTAGATTTTATTCATCTAACTCAATATGTTATACAAGTATATTCAAAAATGATTTTTTAATTTGAAATGATAACTCTAACTTATGAAAAGGACAAAATTGTGATTTTACTCATCCAATTGTACATTCACCCAATTATATATGTTACAGAAGTCTACTGAAAATGAATTCTTTATTTTAATTGATAATTGTAACTTAAATACAAAGGAGTAAATTATGATTTTATTCACCCAACTGAATATATTATACAAATATATGATTTTATTCACGACAATTCTAACTTTTAAACAAGAACAAACTTGTGATTTTACTCACCCAATTGATACAAGTTTTTTATTTGAATTGATAAGTCTCTCTTTAAAAATAGGATAAAATTGTTTCGGATCGAGATTTGGACCAGGCAAATTTTTCCTTTTATCATGGCAACAACTAACCAGCCTGAAAATTGTCGTTAGCGGGTTTCCATACTGACACTCGAGATAAAACAGTGGAATGCCATTGCAGAAGAATCTTGTGAGAACCTTCAAATTCCACTCTGTAATGAGTTGGGATCATCTGCTCTGCAAAGATGGTGTTTTTCTTGCTTATTTCACCTGCAGCGAAGCCGCATTTGAGTGGAATGTCCATCACCAGAGGACCCAATTCGCCATTTTCAGAAGAAAAATGATTTAATGGTCCGCAAATCATTGGAGCCAAGAACAAATTTTCAATCTTTCTTCTTGCAAGCCCAAATCGATCCGGCAATCCTGCTTCTGAACAGTCGAAAACTGCACAGAGATTTCTCAAACATTCCCCAAAACTCTGCAACAAGTCGAGATTTGCATGTGGATCATCAGGAGGCCCTGTTCCAATGGTCAGAACATCTGGATTCAGCTGGCGTCCGCCATTAATGAAAGCCATCAAGCTTTCTCTGCTTCTCTCACACATATGTGGCAATTCCCACATGCAATTCATTGCTACAATTTCATCGTCCTTGTTGGTCTTCATGTTTTCCAAGGTTGTTTCCTCAAATGAAAATGGAATCCCCAATGACTCTGCATACTCAGCTAGCCTTCTGCCTGTGTGTGCACACAAGGGCACTTCTTCATCATCATCATCACTTTCAGCACCACTTTCATCATTTTCATCATCACAATCCCATTTAAGGGCTGTGATTTTGAGGTGCTCAAATCTGTGACCTTCACTTTTCAAGGCTTCCATTAATGGAGGCCACTGCATCCCTTCCATTATGTCAAAGTCTATAATATGAAGCTTTTTCCTTGACCCATTGATTGCTTCTAGAATGCTCTGGTTAGCAGTGAAATGAGGTGTTCTGATAAAAGGGTAGACTTGATTGAATAAGATCAAAGCCCCCATGTCCCTTGATTTGAGCATCTTCACTTCCATTTGATCACCACCACCATGAAGCTGATGCAATGCCTGACACAAATAGAAAGCAACCCTCTCTATGGTGGATCCTCTTGGAGACACCATTTCTTGCAACCTAAAAAGCAAAACCTCAACAAGATCATGAGACCCAACTGAAATGGCCTCACAGCATGCTGTTAGAAGATGAATGGTTAGGACTCCCCTGTCTCGGGTACTATATGAACTCGAGTCCGGGGCCTGACTTGATTGGTGAGAGCTTCTTGTTGTCGGGGTTGCATCATGAGATTCGATCTCCACCCCGCCGACGTAGTTTTCTATACCAGAAACTTGTTCCGCTTCAATACTCATGGAATCCATATCATACTCAGAGACCCCCTGAGTCTTTCTTGGTAAATGCTCTGTCTTTGTTTCTGAATCCTCTTGTATTCTAGACAATTCAAGTTCCACGGAATAAGAATCTAAAAACCCATTGTCTCCAATTGCAAGAACCTCTTGCCCATATGATGCACTTGCATTTGAACTGAAATCAGAGAATCTCTGATCACAATTGAGCAATTCTGATACTAATGATTCACCATCTTCAACAAATGGGTCTCTCCAAGAAGGAAATTTACTCACACTTGAATCCAAATCCAGCATTTTTTCATCTAAATCCAGTGCATTATTGAACAATAATATGCCCTTCCAGTAGTCCAAATCTTGCTCAATTGTGATTTCCTCCATGAATTAAGATGAGAAATAGAAATCAATTGTGCATTTGGTGACTATGGCAACTTATATTTCAGCAAAAGAATCCTCAATTTTTTCAGTAGCCACTTAATTCATCGAACCTTGACTCTGGGAAACGTTTTTCTAATGTATTTAAGTCAAATCTGAATCGCACAAGGGTGACCACCAAAAATATAAATATAAATATAATTTGACTGAAAGATGCACGCCATTTGACTGAAAGGGACATCAGGAAGCTGGTAGTTTATCCAAGCATAATATGAATTTAAATGAATGTAGGATTATTTAAATGACTGATTATGTAGGCATTAAATTAGTTTAAATGAATGTAGACAAGTACGAGGTGCGCCATGACATTTTAGACTATTAAAGATTTCCTAGAACGTGTTTTAAGCGGTCAAATTCTATCTACATGAGGTCATAAATTTTCTGACGTTTGCCAAGACTCTCACATCACCATTCATATTGGAGGCAGCTATCTCCCTACAAAGTGTACAGTTGATCAATTGTCAAAAAATCAAAAACATCATAGATTTTTCCAAAAAATTTCAGTATTTAATCTTCAACCAAAAAATTGGAAAAAAATCACTGCATTTTCGTGAATGTGGAAAAAAAAAAAATTCACTTTGTTTTGTCTTTAGTGCATTTTGTGTGGAGATTAGCCTGTCCCATTCACATTTAGATCAAACTCAAGGTAATTTTTCCATGCACATGAGCACAACTTGCAATCGATAATTTCTTTAGCTATTACAATGACACTATTCAATTTATTGAATTAACATTAATATTACTTAATAAAAACAAATTAGTACTTCATTTGTGTTAGGGCTTTCTTTTATAATGTCTTTGGCAAACTCTATTTCGTAATAAACAAGAACTTCTTCGAATTCACTTTAATTTATTTGTCATTTGTCTCAACAATTTTTAAACTAGTAATCATACCTTAATGTGCACTAGGTATGTCGCATAGCTATGAAAGGTCAAATAAGTATTTGTCTGGCACTAATAGAAGAGCGCTCACACATTCCCTTCATAAATGCAAACTATCTCTATTTATTATAGGGGCCAACAGAAGAAGAGGTCCAAAGTTTTGTTCCTTATCTTGCAGATTGAGTTGTGTACCACCACTTAGCCTTCATCCTAATGAGCAAGACGCAATCTTAATGGAAGGCGGTGACATTTTGTTTTCTTGCATAAGGGGGATCTTAAAGTTCACACAAATTTTCTTAAATAGATGTGAAAATGGGAAGAAAGAGTTGCAACTATGAGGGTTTGGTGACTATCTGCTGGTTCTTCATGATTGAGAAAAAAGTAGTTGTAATCAAGGGATTCATGAATTGGTAGAAGGTGCATTGAGCATCAAAGACTTCACATGTAAGAGGGGAATGAGATGTATGTGATTCATTGCCAGATGAACTTAGGCACAACTCTTCATCTATATGGCTTTCCTCAACTGTCCTTAATGGAAAAACTTATCTATTGGAGAACTATAAAGGATATTATTGTTGTTTTGAGTTGCAGAGCAAGCAATAGGGAAAGGTAATGGTTTTGACACACCAATTTGTAAGAGAAAAAATAATACAATGGAATACAAATGTTCTCATCATTAATAAAATATTTGCAACCTTTGGGAATCAATAGAGCTTGCTCCATTATCTATGATTGATCCTACTAAAATCAATATAATTGTGCATGATAAAAAAAATATTTGACACATTGACAAGAAGAAAGAGATGCCTACTCTCTCACATCCATTATCTTTCCCTATTGCTTTCCCTACAACTCAAAACAAGGAGGCGAGAGAAGCCTCATAGGTCGCTTGTTCTCCAATACATAGATTTTACCATTAAATACAACCAAGAAAATCCACATGGATGAAGCATTGTGCATAAATTTGTTTCACAACAGATCACACATCTCCCATTCCCCTCCTTCCAAGTGAAGCATCTCGATTCTCAATGCATCTTCTTGCCATTTTTACTTTCATTAAGATTACATCTTGTTCATTAAGATCAAGGCTAAGTGAGAGTAGACTAGAGAAGCTTTGGGAAGATTCTAGTAAAAAAGGAAGGACACCATTATGTCTATCACATCATCTAGTAATAGCTATGAGATTGATCCTTCATCATTCATCATTTTTTTATATTATGGATTAGTTTCTCTACATAGTGTAGGGTTAAGTAAGAGGTAGTTTAAAACAAATGTTGTGATATTCAAAACACTTGTCTCTCAGAACCAGTTGGAGTTGAGTCATCAGGTAACCTAAATTTTGAGGAATAACTAAGCAACATTTCACCCATATAACGTGAAACAAACAAACAGAAAAACAAATACATAGAGAAGGTAAAACAACATAAATATTGATGACTCCAAAATTTGGCAATGAGCGAGTTTCTATGGTGTTGACAAATTGGTCTAAGATTTGTCACCATGATTTGTCCAATCTCTTCTTATGAACTTATATGATACAAAGTTTAAAAAGTTTACTACTACATGTAGAAAAAAATGTTAATATAGAATTATTATTATTATAATTTTAATATATTATTAAATATAAAATAACTACCAAAGAAATCTAAGATAAAAATAAATATATCTAATTTATTCTATGATTTTTATTATATATAATATTTATATAGATTCAAAACTTAAGACTTCAATTAAATACCTTAAATTATTATTATTATTATTATTATTATTATTTAATTTTAATTTTAATTTTTTTTAAAATGTAGTGGAGCTATGAACCAATGAGGCCACAAAACAAAAAATAAATAAAAATAAATAAATAAATAAAAACTCAAATCTACATAATATATAAATCAATCTGTTCATTTTATATAAACAATATTTTTATATTTATAAACTTTGTAAGATTTATTTTGCAAATAATCATGTCATTGAATGAAAACATTAATATCAAACTTCATTAGTGCTAATAAAACATTGCTTCTCTTAGATATAAATTTGATTAATTTGAGTATAAGGAAAAAATTTCGTATGGGAATTCTAAGCAATCATGTGTGAGTTTTATTGTAGAAATGAAGAAACTAAAAGTTGTTTTTTTTTCCTTCATTGTTATTCTCATTCTAATAATGCCCATCAAAAATGAATTTGTGCCCTCTAAGTACTGTTAAAGTTCTTGGTCCACCAATATTTGATAGCTTGTATGAATGTGTTAAAGGTATGTAATTTTCTTTTTCTTAGTTTATTTTGCTTCTAATTCTCAGAACTTACAAATATGTCAAGAATGCATTGTAATCTAATTTGGATTTTGTAAATGAGAAAATTTTATTTTTGTAGAACTTCTTGGTTGTTTACAACAATGCCAAGATGGGGAATTAATTTTGTGGAATTATAGAAAACCCTATCGGCAAAGGTTTTAAAATGGGTTGGTGTGGAACAAAGACTAATTGAGATTGAAGAAGGAACCACTATGAGTTGTTGGACTCCTGCAAAAAGTAGCACAAAACTTCCACTAGTTTTGGTATATGGGATGTAGGAGTGACACGGAAGCTTGATCAATAAATAAAATAAGTTAACAAAGTAATGCATAGATTACTTTAACAACCATTATAATCTATGCAGATTTCAAAATAGAGATTGATTTTACAAACATTTATTTTCAAAAGGTGTAATCAAATTATAAATCTTAAATTTCTTCTTCTTACCACATGCTACTAGACTTTTTGACTTCATGATTTGCATAATGTAATCATATTATTGTACTAATTGAAAACATAAATGCATTTCATGATATAAAAATGTTCTTTGAGCCTCTTTCAGTTATTATTGTACTACTTGAAAAAAAAAAAAAATTATGACATTAAAAAGTTCTTTGAGCCTCTTCCACAAACTCTTTTCAATGTTTCTATTCGTCAAGACTCTGTTTGAAACAGATTGCTATATCTGTCATAATTTAATAGTGGTAGGAGTAAATTCACTACTTTTCTTTTTTATTAGTTTGGCTTCTTTCACTAGTGCCTTCTAATCTAAATGCACTTTGGTCTTTCATATAACTTGTGTTTTGTCATATAATCTAATCATATAACTTGCACTTTGTCATATAATTTAATTTGTTCATTATTTTTCATTATGTCCTCTATTTTGTTACATGAAAATTAACGTGTTATCTAATAGCCAAACACATAAATGAAATACAATTCTAATTTCTCAAATCTAAACTTATCTATTCCATCTTCGTTCTACAATCACTATGCTAATGGAATGAACTATAATGTCATCCATGTATTGTTGAAATATATAAGCAACATTTTCATTACCTTACCATTGAAACACATGCCCTATAGAAACTAGTGAAACATAGTAAAGTTAGAATTGTCCATTACACAATAAAATTCTATACAAGTTAATAAAATGCCGCTACCATGGTCCATGTTGCATATATAAAGACTTCAATAGTTTCATTGCATTCATGAGGATATGAATCCAAGTGGCACTGCACCACTGACATGAATTGAATAATAACACTATCATAATGCAATAGAGAACATTTGCTTCGAGAGGATTTATGGTTCAATTTGTTTCCAGAAAACTTTGAATAAACAATATAATAATTATTATCAAAAGTAGAAAAATTTGTTATCATTCAGGTTTATGTTTTGTAGGTGCAGTAACAAAAGAGCTTTATACTTCAAAGAAATCACTAATTTATAGCCATTTTTTAGTTATAGTTAGTATAATAATTTTATTCTTTTGGAGAGAAGAGGTCAATGTCGACTTAGTCTTTCTCTAACCTTAGTTGACCCTTAATCTTGTGTCCCCCAATCCCTTTTTTGGTGAATATGTAACTTAAAAAATTTTTTAATAGAAAGAGACTATTTATCAAATTTTTTTTTCTATTAATAAAGTTGTACTATTGCATATTATCTATAATAACAATTTTGTAATTTTGTCCCTAACATATTGTTTTGACTAGTAAATAAGGGAGTTAAGTCCTTTAACCATCATATTAGCTGACAAAGACTGTTATTTGAAAGTTTACAACCCTTACTATAGAAAATTAAGGAATACAAAATAAATTGAAACTTTAAGAAAACATATCTTGAAGACTCAGTAAGCATTCAACGGAACTTCCAACTCTCTACATTGGTCATGCCAAGTCAACTAGACTCCTAAGCCAAGTTGTGGAATAAGAGAGTGCTCAGATGGGTTTTGGTACCGGATATTACACAATGACTAGAATTTCAACATTTGAGAACTTGATTCAGATGATATGTAATGTTTGAAATATGACAAATTGATATTCAAATTAGATCTAGCAGCAATACTAACAATATGGTAGTGACACTACCTGAGAGGAGAGGAACCCACTAATGTCAAGGGCCCAACACCAAATATGAAGTGGAAAGGCATGCAAAGGCCACACTCCATGTTATTACAGCAAGAACGATGGCTATGGTTGACTCTATCTTTGGTGATACACAAGATAGAGAGATGCATCCATAAAAGGTTGGACGACTTAGACATGATATACTAAGACATGAGTCCTAAGCTAAAAGTGCTAAATAGTCAAAGTTGACTTATATTTTACAAGCTCAAATTTTCCCTTAGTGTGTGATGTTTAAGGGAAGCCATTAAAAACGTAAATTAGCAACACAACAATAAAACATACAATAGTTGTGATAGCTATTAGTTGGAAAGTAGCAATGTCTTTCATTTTAGCCTGCTCTGTATCTGAATTTTCATATACTCTATTTATTGGCTCCTATATTCCAAATGAATTGTAAGCATTTTTCATTGCTCTTCATTTAAATCATTTGAGTTTTTCTTTGAAATGAAGACCAACAAGGACGATGAGAGGGTAGCAATGAATTGCATGTGAGAGAAGCAGAGAAAGCTTAATGGCTTTCATTAATGTCGGACTTCAGCTGAATCCAGATATCTTGACCATTGGAGCAGGGCCTCCTGATGAACAGCAAATCTCTGTGCTGTTTTGGGGAATGTTTGAGAAATCTCTGTGCTGTTTTCGACTGTTCTGGGGGATTGCCAGAGAAATTTGGGCTTGCAAGAGCAAAGATTGAAAATTTGTTCTTGGCTCCAATCATTTGCAGACCATTAAATCATTTTTCTTCTGAAAATGGCGAATTGGGTCCTCTAGTGATGGACATTCCACTCAAATGCGGCTTCGCTGCAGATGAAATAAGCAAGAAAAACACCATCTTTTCAGAGCAGATGATCCCAACTCATTACAGAGTGGAAATTGAAGGTTCTCACAAGATTCTTCTCCAATGGCATTCCACTGTTTTATCTCGCGTGTCAGTATGGAAACCCGCCATTTTCTCCAATTCGCCATTTTCAGAGGAAAAATGATTTAATGGTCTGCAAATCATTGGAGCGAAGAACAAATTTTCAATCTTTGCTCTTGCAAGCCCAAATTTCTCTGGCAATCCCCCAGAACAGACGAAAACAGCACAGAGATTTCTCAAACATTCCCCAAAACAGCACGGAGATTTGCTGTTCATCAGGAGGCCATTGCTCCAATGGTCAAGATAACTGGATTCAGCTGAAGTCCGACATTAATGAAAGCCATTAAGCTTTCTCTGCTTCTCTCACATGCAATTCATTGCTACCATCTCATCGTCCTTGTTGGTCTTCATGTTTTCCAAGGTTGTTTCCTCAAATGAAAATGGAATCCCCAATGACTCTGCATACTCAGCTAGCCGTCTGCCTGTGTGTGCACACAAGGGCACTTCTTCATCATCATCATCACTTTCAGCACCACTTTCATCATTTTCATCATTTTCATCATCACAATCCCATTTAAGGGCTGTAATTTTGAGGTGCTCAATTCTGCGACCTTCACTTTTCAAGGCTTCCATTAATGGAGGCCACTGCATCCCTTCCATTATGTCATAGTCTATAATATGAAGTTTTTTCCTTGACCCATTGATTGCTTCAAGAATGCTCTGGTTAGCAGTGAAATGAGGTGTTCTGATAAAAGGGTAGACTTGATTGAATAAGATCAAAGCCCCCGTGTCCCTTGATTTGAGCATCTTCACTTCCATTTGATCACCACCACCATGAAGCTGATGCAATGCCCGACACAAATAGAAAGCAACCCTCTCTATGGTGGATCCTCTTGGAGACACCATTTCTTGCAACCTAAAAGGCAAAACCTCAACAAGATCATGAGACCCAACTGAAATGGCCTCACAGCATGCTGTTAGAAGATGAATGGTTAGGACTCCCCTGTCTCGGGTACTATATGAACTCGAGTCTGGGGCCTGACTTGATTGGTGAGAGCTTCTTGTTGTCGGGGTTACATCATGAGATTCGATCTCCACCCCGCCGGTGTAGTTTTCTATACCAGAAACTTGTTCAGCTTCAATACTCATGGAATCCTTATCATACTCAGAGACTCCTTGAGTCTTTCTTGGTATATGATCTGTCTTTGCTTCTGCCATTAAATCCTCTTGTACTGAAGACAATTCAAGTTCCATGGAACAAGAATTTAAAGACCCATTGTCTTCAATTGCAAGAACCTCTGGCCCATATGATGCACTTGCATCTGAACTGAAATCAGAGAATCTCTGATCACAATTGAGCAATCCCGATACTAATGATTCACCATCTTCAACAAATGGGTCTCTCCAAGAAGGAAATTTGCTCACACTTGAATCCAAATCCAGTGCATTATTGAATATTAATATGCCCTTCCAGTAGTCCAAATCTTGCTCAATTGTGCTTTCCTGCATGAAGTAAGATGAGAAATAGAAATCAATTGTGCATTTGGTGACCATGGCAACTTATATTTCAGTAAGAGCATCCTAATTTTTTTTGTAGCCATGTGGAGGGAGCTGATTTTTCAACCAATTAATTCATTGAACCTTGACAAGCAACAATTTTAAACTATGGGAAACATTTCTCTAATGTATTTAAGTCAAATCTGAATCGCACAAGGGTGACCACCATTTTATATATATATATATAATTTGACTGAAAGATGCACGCTATTTGACTGAAAGAGACATCAGGAAGCTGGTAGATTATCCAGGCATAATATAAATGAACGTAGGTTTATTTAAATGAGTTTAAATGAGTGTAGACAGGTACGAGGTGCGCCATGACATATTAGACTATTAAAGATTTCCTACATGTTTTAAGCAGTCAAACTCTATCTACATGAGGTCATAAATTTTGTAACATTTGCACAAGACTCTCACATCACCATTCACATTTAGATCAAACTCAAGATAAATTTTCCATGCACATGAGCACAACTTGAAATATTAATGAAATAAAATAAATCAATTTATTGAATTAACATTAATATTACTTAATAAAAACAAATGAGTATTCATCTATGTTAGAGCCTTCTTTTTTAATGTCTTTGGCAAACTCTATTTCGTAATAAACAAGAACTTCTTCGAATTCTCCTCTATTTATTTGTCATTTGTCTCAACAATTTTTAAACTACCAATCATAACTTAATGTGCACTGGGTATGTAGCATAGGTATGAAAGGTCAACTAAATATTTGTCTGGTGCTAATAGAAGAGTACTTACACACTCCCTTCACAAATGCAAACTATCTCTATTTATTCTAGGGGCCTACAAAAGAATAGGTTCAAAGTTTTGTTTCTTATCTTGTAGATTGAGTTGTGTACCGCCACTTAGCCTTCATCCTAATGAGCAAGATGCGATCTTAATAAAATACAGTGACATTTTTTTGACCTTAAAGTTCACACAAATTTTCTTAAATAGATGTGAAAATGATGCAAGAGCATCCTAGGTGTAAGGGCAATCTTGCATCACCCAAAAATATTTTATTTTCAGTCTTTTCTATTTTAATAAGGACTGGTAGATAGGGTGGTTACTATTTATGGGAACTTGTTATTTTTAGTAAGTTTTTTATAAGAGCTCGAAATGTTCTCATTTTCTACAAGAAGATTCATTTTAGAGATATAAACCTACCATAAAAATTGCATTGCTCTAGCTTAAGTATTAGAGAAGTTATTGCGAATTTTCGGTGAAAACACTTGCAGAAAAATCTTTCGGCTCACCATTGGAGGCCTTAGAGTGCCTGGATGAGATTCGAAAACTTGACGGAAGGGTGCTAGTGCAATTCCAAGCCTGTAGATCATGAGCTGTCATTTCTGAAAAGTGGTTATAATAGCCAATTGAAGCAACGGTTCATGAGTTATGGCCCTTCGAAGTTGGGCTACCCGAAATTTCTAAAATAATTGTCAAAGATGTATTTGGTCAACTCTAGATGTTTTGTTAGGGTCTATCAGCCTAGGTATTAAGTTTGAGCATCTAGAACCTTCCCCGCTAGCATAAAACTACCTATTTAAGAAAGGCTCGAACATTGTCTAAGTTAACCCTAGGTGATAGTTCGCAACTTGTCTTGCAAATTATTGTATTGAAGATGCCCATGTGGGTTAGCATATTGTACTTATGAATTCTGTAATTTTGCATTTGCAGCACAAATAAGAAGTCCATATTTTGTTCTTGCATTTGGTGTTGTTTCTTTGTTTCTGGTATGAGTTTATGGTATTAAGGGGAGCACCCTGCATCAAGTGCTATCAGAGCTAGGGTACTTGAGTGTGTGTACAAATTGTTGACTGTGAAGTAGTTCACACCAGGACCATGGTTTGGGCTGAGCGTGTAGATAGATCGCCGATTGTGAGGCAATTTGCACTAAAATTTTAGTGGAAGTGCACAAAATGCCTCCATGAAGAGAGCATGGTAGAAGAATTGTAAGTGTTACACCTGAGGGTTTTAGAGCCCTCCAAAGACAGATGCAAGCATTGGAAGAACAAATGTGCAGAGGAATAAATCTTCCTATAAGAGATGAAAGTGAGGATGAGGATGAAATAGAAAAAAATGCCGGAGTAGAGGCAGTTATAAACCCAAATGAAGAGAGGCTTTTTAGGGCCATCTCCAAGATTGGAAAAAGACCTAAGTTTGAAGTTCCCACTTTTTTGAGAAATCTTAATCTAGAGGAGTTGATTGATTGGATCAATGAACTAGAGGAGTACTTTGAAAATGAAGATATTGAAGATCCTAATAGGGTCAAGTTTGTAGAGGCAAGACTAAAGGGACATGCAAAGATCTGGTAGCAGGAGGTTCAGTCGGAGCGAAATAGAAAGGGAAAGGACAAAATCACCAGATGAGAATGGATGGTAACTAAACTGAAGCAACAATTCATTCTTGTGGATTATGAGCTTGATCTATTGAAAAAAATGCAAGGGTTGAAGCAAGCGGAAAATCTGTTCAAGAGTATACCAAAGAGTTCTACCAAGTTCTCATTAGAACCGACCATGTAGAAGCTGATAAGGAGAAAGTCACCCGTTAGCTTAATGGGTTAAGGCCAAGCATTCAGGATGAGCTTAGTTTGGTTCAAATGAGCAGTATTGAGGAGGCATACCAGTTTTCCCTAAGAGTTGAGGAGAATTTGAGCAAAAAGTTTGACAATAAGAACAATGGAAGAGGTCACAGTGGAAGATCTAGTGGATGATCTTATGGTGGTCGTAATGATGATCAAAAGAACAAGGATGAGGCTGGAAGTAGCAGTCAGGTCTAGAAGGGAAACAATTCCAATTGTTTCCATGATCAAAACATTAGAGATTAGAGAGGAAGGGGTAGAGGACAAGAATCTAGAAGAGGAGGCTTTTGTGGAAAATGTTTTCACTGCAGAGAAGAAGGGCATAGAACATTTGAATGTACCTAGCGCCAAGGAAGGAAAAATTGAAGAACAGAAGGCTAGGCCAGAGTTGCACATGTCGATGAAGATGCCATATCCTCACATTTTGAAGATGTTGAAAGAGAAGAAGTCCTAGTTAACCTAAGAGTTCTGCTGAGTGGTTGAAATGAACTTGAGAAAAGAAGGAGCTTGTTTCACACAAGGTGTAGATGTTAAGATAAGTGTTGTGATGTGATCATTGATGGTGGAAGTATTGAAAATTTGGTGTCAGAAACAATGGTCACCAAGTTGAAGCTGAAGAGGCAGAAACACTCGCGTCCATACCATATTGATTGGGTGCAAGATGACCACAAGGTCATGGTCAATGAGCAGTGCTCAGTGAAGTTCAAGATTGGAATATATGAGGATGAGGTACTATGCGATATCATACCTATGGACATATGTCATATGTTGTTGGGTAGGCCATGGTAGTTTGATAAGCATGTTGTACACGATGGGCAAGAAAATACCTACACTCTAACTAAGGATGGAGTGAAACATAAGTTAAAGCCGTTGAAGGATAAAGAAGAAAAGGTATGTAGTGCTGCTAGAATATGTTTTGTTGAGGCAAAAGAGTTTTTTAAAGGTATGAAGCATGAACATATGTGTTTTGTTATAATTCCTAAAGATAGTAAAGAAGAAGTAGAGGAGGTACCTACAGAAGTTATAGCTATGTTGGGAGAGGTTTCTAATATTATATCAGATAATGTATTTGATGGATTGCCCCCAATGAGGAAGATTAGTCACCAGATGGATTTGGTTCTAGGAGCCATTTTTCCAAACAAGGCAGCACACAGAATGACACTAGCAAAAAGTGAAGAGTTGAACATGCAAGTTCATGAGTTGTTGTAGAAGGGGTTGATTCGAGAGAGTTTGAGTCCATGTGTTGTACCAACAGTATTAGCATCAAAGAAAAATGGAATGGAGGATGTGCATAGATTCTCGTGCTATCAACAAGATCATAATAAAGTATAGATTTCCATTGCCAAGGATGGATGATATTATGGACTATTTGAGTGGAGCTGAGTATTTAACAAAGATAGATTTGAAGAGTGGGTACCATTAGATTCATATTAGAGAGGGTGATGAGTGGAAAACTGCTTTTAAGACAAGGGAAAGACTATAGAAGTGGTTAGTCATGCCTTTTGGGCTAACCAATGCATCGAGCACTTTTATGAGGCTCATGAATGAGGTAATAAAGGAGTTGCTAGGAAAGTTTGTCATTGTTTACCTAGATGATATATTGATCTTTAGTAAGACATCAGAGGAGCATTTGATTCATATTCACAAGGTGTTTGATAAGTTGAGGGAAGAAAAGTTGTTGATAAACCTGAAGAAGTACAGTTTTGTAAAGGAGATGGTGTACATGGGATTTGTAGTCTTAGTAAAAGGTTTGAAAATGGACCCAGAGAAAGTAAAGGCTATCCTCAAATGGCCTACTTCAAGGAGTGTGATAGAGGTAAAATATTTTCATGGTCTGGCTACATTTACAGAAAGTTCATAAGAGGTTTTAGCAGTATTTGTGGACCCTTGATTGAAACAATGAGAGGAGATAGAAAATAGTTTAAGTGGATTGTAGGAGTAGATAAGAGTTTTAATCTATTGAAACAAAAAGTTACTGAACAACCTATTTTAGCACTTCCTGATTTTAACAAGGTGTTTCAAGTAGACTGTGATGCTAGTGGTATTGCAATAGGAGCTATTGTTTTGAGCCAAGAAGGTAGAACTATTGCTTATTTCAATGAGAAGTTGAATGATGCAAAAAGAAAATATTTTTTTTATGATCAAGAATTTTATGCTATAGTTCAAGCATTGAAGAAGTGGAGACACTATCTTCTTCCTAAGGAGTTTGTTTTGTATACTGATCATCAAGCTTTACAATATTTGAATAGTCAAGGAAAATTTAACTAAAGGCATTTAAAGTGGGTTGAGTTTTTGCAGAGTTATACATTTGTTTTGAAAGATAGGAGTGGGAAGTTTAACAAAGTTGCATGTTGAAACACAAAATTGAAGCCCTGATTTTGAGTACCATCCTAAAAATTAAGCCCTATAAGTGTTTTTCAATGCATGCATACCTAGCTGTCCATTTGAGGTCTAAGAGGTGTTTAATGTTTCTAACACCTTGCATTCAATATATCCACTTATCCCATGAAGATAAATTTCCATCCCAAGTCATTTTGTGAAGTTCCATTTTGAGCAATGTCCAAATCTGCATTTTTGCCTAAGTATCAAATAGTGATAGGAGGATTAAAAAAGTGGTGGGAGGAAGATAATAGATGACATTAATTTAGGATCCTTTTCCCTTTCATGGTTTTCAATTAGCAGCTTCTTCATTTTCTATGAGTAGCTTTCAAACACCGGACACAAGGTGGAAATTGCAGGAGGGCTTGGTTCTGAGTGTCTTATCCTCCCCATTAACCAAACTTCCACCTCTGTGTCATGAAAGGAACCACCAAAGTGAATATGCTAGATGAAAAGGTATAAGAAGCTTGCAAAGATTCATAAGAGGCCCAATGAAATCAATAGTCAAACTAGGGCATTGAAGGAAAAGCATAGATTTTGGTTTTAAGACTTTAGGAACTTAATCCCACATTGGTCATACGACAACCTTCTTATGTTCTTAAATACCAAATTACTCCATTGCTTAGTGTCTTTAAGACACAAGCCTTTTCAAAGGCAAGGCAAGCATGCTTGTGAGGGGCCCACTTGGCTAGAGGGTAAAATAGATAAATTTTTGAATGCCTAAAGCGTCAAAAGGATGATGATGTTAGTGATGGCATGGCATCCAAGGACGAATCAAAATGTGACAAGTGGATTGAGTTGGATGATTCACAAAGTGAAAATTGGCAATATGTGGTAGTCCAAGATTTGAGGCACAGGATGGCGACACATGGCCAATCAGATGGTTGTCACCATGTTGCGAAGGAAAGATGCATAGAGGATAAGTATAGTGACATGGCAGCTAGTGATGTCAACGATAATGTAGACCCAAGGAAAAATCAAAGATTGACACATGGCACTAGCTGATATGAGTTGGATAAATCTAATAGTGACATGTGGCAAGGCTTCCAGACATGGCACACTTCTCCAAGTGATAATGTGGACCAAAGTGACATGTGTCGTGACATCGCTATGTTGTGATGACATGGAAAAATACTAACTCGTCATGTGACATAATGACCAATGACATGGTAGGCTGACATGGCATGATGACAAGGTGATTACATGGTAATGCTGACTGGGTGTTGATGTGTCCAGATGTGCCATGTGTCGTGACGTCGCTATGTCATGATGATGTGACAAAATGCTGACTGGGATAGTGACATAGCAACCGATAATGTGGCGCAATGATGTGGCTACCACGTAGTGGAATAGGTGACCAATGAGATAGTGACACATGGCACCTAGGTGGAGGTTGTTAGGTGACTATGTAGGAATCAACCAATCAGAGTGTGACACGTGGCAGGGTTGGTCAAGCAAGTTTGACCCGAACAAAAAAAGGAGGGAAAAATTAAGTTGCATAAAATAATAATATTTTATTATTTTCCCTAAGTGTGTAGGACCTTTTTAAATAAATTTGAATTATAATATATAGTTCAAGCTTTAAAAGGTATTAAATATTTGAAAGGAGATGTAGTTTCAAAGCCTTGACAAGAGCCCAATTTTCAAAATAAGATTGTAGGTGTTTTCGATAAGAGAGTATGACATTATTATATATCACTAGAATTGGGAGAGAATGAACTTTTCATTTACAGAGGTTTTTTTCACATAGGAGGCCATCGGTTCAAGTTATACATGGATTTGTCTTACGTTCCCAATTTTTAGTTCATTTAGTTGAGGCAGTTCAGATTTGATTTCTAGTGAAATGGTGAACTAAGTGAATGTAAAAGGTAGTAAAAATTAGTCATGGGCAAGTTTTGTTAGTTCCAAGTAAATTGAATCAAGGCATTATCAATGAAATGCATTTCATATATTTTAGTAACATAAGGGTTTTCATCATTCTTAAGAGATATTTCCAAGTTTGTTACAGAATAATGATGAAAATAAAATCATATTTCATGGGTAGAAAGATGAGAGAGGTTTTACGACTGCAAAGAATGAAGATTCAAGTGGACATATGTCACTTGTCTCTCAGAACCAACTTTGGAGTTGAGTCATTGGGTAACCTAAATTTTGAGGAATAACTAAGAGGCATTTCACCCATATAACGTGAAACAAACAAACAAATAAATACATAGAGAAGGTAAAACAACATAAATATAGATGACTTCAAAATTTGACAATGAGCAAATTTCCATGATGCAGACAAATTGGTCTAAGATTTGCCACCATGATTTGTCCAATCTCTTTTCATGAACTTATATGGTGCACCATGATTTCTCATGTCATAAAGTTTAAAAAGTTTACTACTACACATAGAAAAAATAATAATATAGAATTTAATATTATTATAAATTTAATATATTATTAAATGCAAAATAATCACCAAACAAAACTAAGATAAAAATAAAAATATCTGATTTATTCTAAGATCTTTTAAATTATATAATATTTATATAGATTCAAAATTTAACACTTCAATTAAATACATTAAATTATTTTTAATAAAAATCACTTTTTAATTAAATGTATTGTTTAAAAATAAATAAACACTAAAATCTACATAATACATAAATCAATTTGTTCATTTTATATAACTAGTAATTTTATATTTATAAGTTTCATAACATTTTTTTTGTAGATAATCATGGCATTGAATGAAAACATTAGTATTAGGCTTCATTAGTGCCAATAAAACATTGCTTCTCTTACATATAAATTTGATTAATTTGGGTATAGAGAGATTTTTTTATGAATAGCCCTTTTCTATTAATAAATTCATATAATAGTTACAAATTCACAAAAAAGGGGTTGGGGGATAAAAGATCACCTCGTGAGAGTTCACACGACCGAAGCTAGATACAATAACTATTTATCAAAAAAATATTTAAGAAGCTCCCTCAGGCCGCCATAGCAGTGCTAGCCAAGCGAGGTGGTTCATCACGATCATTAAAAGCCAAGGGATCCCTAGGATTGGCAAGCGGACTAGGAACAATCCAGCCATCAACAGTATCATCAACAACTTTATCTTTATCTTTCTCTTCCACCCATAGCAAAGAGATAGCTGAATTTAGGTGAAAAGACCATTTGGAGCTAACAACACTAGGAGGAGTAGTAGGAGGGGGAGCTATAGGAACCAAGGACCAGCCAGAGCCATAGCAAGGTGGAGAAGCCGAGCAACACTGTCAACCATCACCACCACCACTTGGAGAGCGGTGGCAGGGAGCCTACGAGGGTGGCATATGTGAGCAGAGAGAAGAAGAACTAAAAGCGAGAGGTGGAGTATTGTCAACTAAGTCAGGAGACACTCTAGCGACTGTGCAAGGTGCATTACCCCAGTAATTGAGTAGCTCTTGAAGGTGGGCCACCTCCAGAGCTACTTTGTTAGCCTGGAGCTATATTTGCAACATGACATTATTACAAATGCATGCTTTAGTATGCATAGAAACATTGATATCAAGAAAGATGTGAGTGAAAAGAACACTATTCCTATCCTTCCATAAAGTAAACAAAATCTCCATCCTGAAAGTATGCCAGATCAAGGAAAATTTCCTAGGGATCCTAGGGAATCACCTAGCACAATCATGTTCCAAGAAAAGGGTTTTGGCTTGAAAGGCTTGAAAAGATCATGTATCTAAGTCCAATAATTTTAAGCATGGCTATAGAACCAAAAAATATGCAAAAAAGAATTGCAATGCCCACAAAAAGGACAACAAGGATCTGATACACCAAGATAATTGAGCCGTGACCCAAGGGAAAGCCCTTGAAATAACAAATACTAGGCAAAATGGGCAATCTTCGGCTCAATGATAGGACTCCATATAGTGTCAAATGACATTCTCCAATGATAACTAGAGGACTAAAGATGCCAGTGTTGGTTGAGAGTATCCACCATAGGAAGATGGGGAGAAAGCCAATGATATCCTAAGATGAGTTTGTAACTGATGAAGGGCATGGAAAGATACCACTTCTAGTCTTTCCACCAAGGTCACATATATTGGATGTCCACCTTGTGGATCAAATGATCTGGAAGAGAAGAGAGCAGAAGATCAAAATTTCGTCGATCTAGTTCAGCAAGATGGAACTGGACCTGAATATCCTTCCAAGATATGAGACTCATGGAGATCCTGGAGAAGAGATCCTTAGGAATCTTGATGCCACGTTTGAAAAAATGAAGAGAACTGGCACCTCGAGTCTTGGCCAAAGGAACTCCATAAATGGAAAATAATGGTGACCACCAAATGTTTTGCTGATTTAAAGAAATCCCATAGTGAAACACATCACCATCCCAGTGAAGCCAAGGTTTAACATCTTTCCAAGCTTTTCAAATACTTTTGATAACAAAGGAACCCTTGATATGAATAGGTTCTTACATAATGAGAAGGGTCTGAAGACCAATCCCCTTCCATGCAAGCCTGTTAATAAGGAAACTAGAAGAGATATAATGCCAAACCAATACTTTCCAAGCTTCACCACTAGTGAGGGAATGGATAATCCACTTAGCACAAAGATCAAGCCCTTAATTTTGTGCGGAAAGAAGTCTAATACCTCCAAACTCTTTGGGGAGACAACAAAAATTCCAAGAAACCCTATGAAAACCATGATGATTAGACCTAGAAGCCCAAAGAAAGTCACAAAGAAAACACTCCATCTTGAGGTAGGAAGCTTTGGAAGGAGCCTAACAAGAAGAGTAATACACATGAGTAGCCACCAGCACCTTAGAGAAAATCTAGAATTTCCCTGCAAGAGAAAGGGGTTTAGCAATCCAATAATCAAGATTTTTCTCAATTTTCATGAGCACAACATTCCATAATTCCACCAGAGAAGCTTGAAAGGAAAACGGGGTGCCCAAAAACCAGAAAAGCTCCTCATGGTTAACCCATTTCCACTCGAATTGAGCAAGCCAGTGTGGCACTGGAAGGAAGGATTGCTTGTAATAGAGTGTCTTGTGCCATTGAATAGTTGAAGTAGAAGCTTGACAAAAAGTGTCCAAGCATTGCAAGGCATTAGTGATATTTTCCCTATCCTCTAGGAGAGTAAGAAATGAGTCATCAACAAAGTGGCCATTGAAAAGATGAGAAGAAGACTTAGGCAAGGAAATTCCACTAACCAAACCAACAAAAATAGAGTGGGCAACTAAGTAACCAAACCCTTCATTAGAAAGAACATACAAAGTTGGGGCTAGAGGCCAACCCTGCCAAATAGATCAAGAAAGCCCAAAGGCTTTAGATTGAGAGTTGTTAGTGGTATATAGTGAGACTTGATGAAACTGGTTTATTTTGGGTGCACAATTAAGGGAAGAAGATGTTGAATCTTGAGAGATAAAGCCTTAGCAATGATCTTGTATGACACATTAAGCAAGGTGATGGGCCGTTAGTTGCAAATATCCTCAGGGTCACTAGCTTTAGGTATGAATTTAATGTTTCCTTTGTTAATGATGGCTCCTAGACTCTTAGTGTGGTAGGCTTCAAGATAAACTTTGTGCAAGTTTGGTCCAATAGACTCCTAGAGGTGTTTGTAAAATTATAAAGGGAACCCGTCACACCTAGGAGATTTGTTGTTTTCCATAGAAAAGACAGTCTCCTTGAGGTCCCTTATTGTGAGAAGCTATTCATAGAAATGTCATTGCTCAATTGCTAGACAGATTGGAGTAATAGAAAAATACTTTTAGAGAGCTTCCTCTAAGGCAACCGAATTTTCCTATGAAACAAAAATGTTTTTGTAATGACGAACAATGGCTTGCAAGATGTTAGGGAGATTGGAAAGAATAGAATTTTCCTATTTAAACTTTTAATCCTAAAGTTGGTATGATAGGTTCTTAGAGCTTGGAAGAATTCTTTAGAAGCTTTATTGCCAACCTGCATCCAATGGAGTCGAGCCTTGATTTGGATAACTCGAGCAATATAGTTAATAGAAATCTATTTCTCATGGTGAAGCTTGACAAGTTGGACTTGCAAATCAAAATCAAATGGGTTAAGGATAAGAGCTTTAGAAGCCTTCCCAAGAGCTTTGGTATTGGCTTCATAATATCTTTTTTCTAAAAATAGCCAATTGCCACTCATAGATGCGAAGAAGCCTAGCAGTTTTGGTAACAACATCATTCCACCATTAAATCTAGCCTATTTGAGAATGGGGACATGGCTCCAAATTCCATACACATAGGATATGAGAAATAGTGGAAGCATGTGTCAACCCCTATGTGTTGAGGAAAAATTGCATTCTGATAGCATGCAAGATAGTTGTTTTCTAAGAAATGGTAAAATAAATGGGATAGTGGTCTAATATTGTCACATCTGGTAGAGGAATGATAGGTAACTCTCAATCTTTAGAAAAGGAGAAAAAATATTATTAGTAATCATAGCATGATCGAGATGTTTTAAAATATGGTCAGAGCCATCTCAAAAACTAGACCAAGTGTGCTAGACCCCACTTTATTGGTGGTAGTTAAAATTGGGATAAAAAAGGCCCAATTTATTGTGCATATAGTAACACACTTCCCTTTCTCTAGCTGTTCAGCAAAAGGAAAAAATACCTTCCTTGTTAGAAGCCAACTCTACCATATTAAAATCTCCACACATAACCCATGTAGCTAGTGACAAGTTGTCAGCCATCCAACACCAAAGTTGAGATCTTTCCACAACATCATTGGGAGCATAAACATTAACTATACCAAAGGAATGATTATTGACAGAAAGAAAAATTTAAATAATTTTGTGCATGGGGTTAGAACCATGCAAAATAATAACAGAATGAAGATGAGGTGACAAGAGAGTAACTACACCACCTCTACAAGTTTTGTGTTGAGAAGAAAACATAATGTCATTCGGCCAAATGATGCGACATGCAAAAGAAAGCATGAAACCATAAATTTTAACTTCTTGTATACGAAGAAAATCTAATTTACCAAGTCTATGACTAGTACCCTACACATAGTACTTTTTGGAGAGGTTTGTAAGACCTCGTACATTTCATGATAAAAAACTCATGAGAATTCTTCCATATCTTCTTTGTCCTCAAGGGAGGAGTAGCTATTTTGCAAAAAAGTAGAAACTAGGTTGAAACTAGAGGGAAACCCTCTGGGAGTGATGACCCATCGCTTCTTATCTGATTTCTTAGCACATTCAGGAGGAATGTGAGAATGTTGTACATTTTGAGTCTCAATGGAGGATGAAATCAGAAGAGTGCAAACCACTATAGGAGTGGTAGCCCTCACAACTAACTTGATCCACTGTGAAACAACAAGGTTTGAGTCCTATGGAACTACAAAAATTAACTCTGATGAAACTATCATTGAACCTACAATGGCTAAGGTTTGCACTCCATTCTAAATTGGAGGAGCAGAGGTTGAAGTAACATTCAATTATTTGGGAGCCAAGGAAGCCTTTCCCTTGCACCCAACAGTGGTCCATTCCTCTTTTTTGTTTTCCTTTCACTAGCTTAACATGAGCATCCTTGGGTGGGGGTTTAACTCTAGGCATCAGAAAGGGAAATCCTTGATCTTGTGTTTCAACAACTGAAACCTATAATAGGTGTTTGGTAGGTTCAAACAAAGAACCTTCTAAGAGAAGGTGTAGGAACCAATTTGAATCTCCGTAGAATCCTTGGGATCCTTGGAGAGATCAACCTCAAAGAAAAAATATTTTTGAGGGTGAACATTGAAAAAATTCTCATGTTCCTTGGGAACAACTTTACCAAGAGTGTTGAAAATGAACTCAATAAAAGGTTAGCATGGGAGGAGAAAACCAAGAAACTCAAGCCAAACAAGAACCCTAAGTTTTTTTTTCATCAGAGACTATAAAGTCTCATGACCACCTTTGGAACACAAGAAAGGAGGAACAAACTAACCAAGGACCATTGCCAAAGACCGCATAATCCTAGGATAGTTTAGAAAAGCAAAATAAAAAAGCCTTTGGTGAGCTTTTGCATAGCTTCAAGGTGGACTTTCTGAGGAGTCTAGCTCTTGGTAACCCATTCTCTGAGCATGGATTCAAGAGGAGACCTACCCACAAAATAACCCATGAATGTATGCTATTCTAACCATTCACATGCAACATAAAATTCTTGTAGATGAAGGATAATATCAGGATTACCTCGTGAAAGACCTTCAGGACAAACTTGCGAGGATGTTTGTTTAATGGAGGCACCATGGTTATCCGAAGCTGCAGCGTGAAAAATAGTATCAACTATTGGGTCACAGTTGGTTAGGGCCATTATAAACAAGCCATAAAAAACTCCTACACTAAATGTGGTTTGATAGATGGAGATGATAACAGGAAAGCCATATAAACTTTTCTTCAATCTGCACACTAAGTTCTCCTTACCTTTGATCTCAAATCCCTGTGGCTATGCCATATATATCTATTCATCCAAAGTACCATGAAAGGGCTATTTTAACATCAAGCTACTCCAAATGCAAATCTTCAGTAGCCACAATACTTAAAATAGTGTGAATAAAAGTCATTTTAAAAATAGGAGAGAATATCTCATCAAAATCAATGCCTTTTTTTTGTACAAATCCTTTTACAACTAACCTGTCTTTAAACCTTTTCTTACCTCCGTCCTCTTCTTTCAACCTATAAATTCATTTATTCTATAAAGCCCTTTTACTTGTAGGCAACTTTCATAAATCCCATGTCTTATTTTTTAGCAAAGAGTCCATTTCGTCTTTCATTGCAGACTCCCACTAAATCTTAATATCCACCTACACAACTTCATCATAACATTTAGGTTCACCAACATCTATGAATAAAATAGAGTTAAAATATGGAGAATATCTTTCTGGAGGTCTACTTAGACTTATTGACTATCTAACATTCATTGGTGTGTGTGGTATTTGTTGTTGTAATTGTTGCACATCATGAGAAATTAATGGAACATCATCTATTGGAGTATCATCCAACACTACATAATCATCTTCTTTCTTCTCATGTTGCTGCAATAAATCTTTGTACAACACTTTCTCATTGAATATGACATCCTTGCTTCTTACAATTTTATGATTTTCAAAATTCCAAATCTCATAACCAATTTCATCAATGCCATATCCAATAAATACACATTTCTTTGGCTTAGCTTCTAGCTTGGTTCTATTTTCAGAATCTATATAAGCAAATTCTTCACAACCAAAGGTTTTGAGAAAAGAATAACTCACCTTCTTACTAGTCCATACTTCCTTTGGAATACCACAACCCAAAGGAGTAGAGGGACCTTTATTAATCAAATATATAATAGTATTAATAGCCTTGACCCACATGTTTAAGGAAAATCCTGCATGCAACCTCATGTTCCTTACATGCTCCATTATAGTCCTATTCATGATTTCAACCACTCCATTTTCCTATGGAGTCCTTGTAACAATTTTCTATCTATGAATACCTTTAGTGGAGAAATAATCTTCAAATATTCATCACCATTATTAGTGAAAACCACCTATTAGGATAAAACCACGGATAGAAATAACAATTACATGCAAATATAACCAATAACATAAAATAATAGATCACACAAAAGAGAACACAAGACACCAAGATTTAATTTGGTTCACCCAATCCTTGGGCTACGTCCACCAAAAAACAAGTCCAATATTATTATTTATGAGACATTTTAATTTCTTACCAGTCTCATTTTCAACCAAGCATTTCTATTTCTTAAGAGCTTAAAACACATCAAATTTTTGTCTATGTAAATAAACCCATACTTTTCTAGTTTCATCATCAATAAATGTAACATAATAATGAGAGCCACCAAGGGAAGATACCTGAGCTGGTCCACATACATCTGTATGCACAAGCTCTAATCTCACATTTTTCTTTTCATTCCCAGTTTCACAAAATTCACTCTCTTTTATTTTCCATACACACAACTTTCATAGAAGTCCATATTAACACATTTTAGATCTAGCTATACTTTCTTTGAATGAATTACTTTCATACCTTTCTCACTCATGTGCCCATGTATGTTATGCCATAGCATTGTATTAGGATATACAACAACTATTTTTTCTCCCTGCTCTGCTGCAACAATTGTTCTTGAATATTCATTTTTCTCTAAAACAATCAAAGTAGAAGGAAAAATATGACATGTACAAATATATAAGGTGCCTACTTTCATACCTTTTTCTATTACAAGGGAACCTTTTGAAACTATCCAATTTTTATCATTAAAAGTAACTACACAACCCTCATCACTGAGTTGCCCTACTAAAATTAAATTCCTACTTAGCCTTGGAACATGTCTTACCTCATGTAGTAGCCAATGATTCCCATTCTAAAACTTAATCTTAACTTTTCCTTTTCCAATAATATGATAGGGTTCATTAGCCCTTAGATAAATAAGCCCAAAATCCCCTTGGATATATTCAAGTAAATAACCTCTATGAGGTGTAGCATGAAATGAAGCATCGAAATCTAAAACCCATGAACCATCCACACTTTCTAAAGATAGAAGAAAATCATCCTCTTTGGATTTGTTACTTACCATATTTGCCTCCTTGTTCCCTTCTAGTTTATCTCCTTCATTTTTCTTTCGATCCCAAAAATCTTTCTTCTTATGCCCTGGTTTCCCATAGTACCAGGAGTCATTTGGTCCTCTCGATTGAGACCTTTTCTCCTATGACTTTCCTCTTGATTTCCCATAATTTGTAAAATTATTTCCTCTCTTAGTCATTCTGCCTCTGCTTTGTGCACTCAAGGCACTTCCTGATGTAGATCCACCTAAGGTTTTCCTATGATTTTCCTCACTCAAAATAACACCGATCACATCACCATATTTTAGGGTATTAGGTCCAAAAATGGAATTACTCACAATCATTACCAAGTCATTCCAACTTTCAAGTAAAGAACACAAAATTAAAAGATCCCTAGTTTCTTCATCAAAATTAATACCCATAGAAGATAACTAACTAGTAATAGTATTGAAATCATTTAAATGATCCACAACTGATCCACCTTTTGCCATTTTCATATTAAATAAATTCTTCAGGAGAAATATCTTATTTGAAGCGGAGGGTGTTTCATACAATTTTGCTAGGGTTTCCATCAACTCTTTTGTTGTCTTTGCTTTTGTAATGTTAAATGTCATTGATGGTGCCAGGCATAATCAAATGCTTCCAAGTGCCTTTCTATCTAAAAGATCTCAATCCTCATTTTTCATAGTTCATTGATTCTTGGTTTTCCTTCCAACAACTTCCATACATCTTTCTAATAAAGATAGTCCTCCATTTTCATTTTCCATAACTAAAAGTTCTACTCATTAAACTTTTCAACCTTTAGCTTACCCTCATCTTTCATCCTTCCCACTCAACCATGAGACTCCCACTCAACTCTGAGACTTTCCTATAGAGGATAACCAAAATAACAACAAGGCTTTGATGCCACTTGTTAGGATAAAACCACCGACTGAAATAGAAAATTACATGCAAATATAACCAATAATAGAAAATAATAGATCACACAGAAGAGAACACAAGACACCAAGATTTAACATGGTTCACCCAATCCCTGAGCTATGTCCACCAAACAACAAATCTAATATTATTATGATCCAGTGATTACAACCTAATTACAATATGTAATCCATTATAGCTCAACATCACCACAAGAATCAATTTTCTCATCACACCTTATGAAATAATCCATAACCCTAAGCCCTTTTATACAAGTACTTTTCTACTTTAGGGTTAAAATTAGTTACAACATGTTGGCCATAAAATGTAGAGGAATTATGGAGTATGTACAATACTTCCTTGATTAGTCACCACAATCTAACAAAACCAACCTACTCAAGATCTCAAGAAACTAAAGAGAATTTTTTATAGGCATGATCTTTTGTTCTTTCATACCTAGTTCATTGGTGAATCTTCAACACTTTCTTTTTTTACTTACCTATGCACTCATTTGAGCCATTTGTTAATATAAGATCTAGTGCTTTAGAGGACATCTTATTTAAAGTGGTCAGAATGTCTAAAAGTCCATTATGAAAGTGATTTTGTTAAAAAAAATGAAAACATAAAATGGGCTAAAATGTTCAAAAACATACTCCATAAGAATTTAAGTTTGATTAATCCAAATATAAAAAATAGGTTATAGGAAATGATCTTCTATGGGACATACAACTCATAGATTTTGGCAAGTATTTAGAACTTCAATACTATGATTCACATTGGTGATGTAGTGACTAGAAGATCTAGAGTTTTCACTTTCAAAACTCATGTACTAAAATGAAAATAGGCTCTTTTTCTAAATACCAGTCAAATGGGTCATTCACAATTAACATAGAACAAGTTAGATATTTATGTTTTAAAATATGGGAATTCTAACCAATAATGTGTGAGTTTTACTACAGAAATGAAGAAACTATTTTTTTTCTTTTTTAATCTTCAGTGTTATTCTCATTCTAATAATGCCCATTTGAAATGAATTTATGCCCTCTAAGTACTATTAAAGCTCCTAGTCCACCAATATTTGATAGCTTGTATGAATGTGCAACAAATATGTAATTATTTATCTTTTTCTTAGTTTATTTTGCTTCTAATTCTTATAACTCACAAATATGTCAAGAATGCATTGAAATCTAATTTGGATTTTTTAAATAGGAAACTTTCATTTCTGTAGAGCTTGGTGGTTGTTTATAACAATGCCAATATGATGAATAAATTTTGTGGAAATAAACAAGCCCCTACCGAAAAGGTTTTAAAATGGGTTGGCGTGGAATAGAGACTAATTGAGATTGAAGAAGGAACCACTATCAATTGTTGGACTCTTGCAAAAAGTAGCAACAAACCTCCACTAGTTTTGGTACATGGGTTTGTTGTAGGAGTAACATGGAAGTTTGATCGGTAAATAAAATAAGTTAACAAAGTAATACATAGATCATTTTAACAACCATTAAAATCTATGAATATTTCAAAGTATATATTGATTTTGCATACGTTTATTTTTCAGAATATGTAAGCAAATTATAAATCTTAAATTTCTTCCTCTCACCACATGCTACTAGATTTCTTGACTTCATGATTTGTAAAATGTAATCATATTATTGTACTAGTTGCAAAAAAAAAATGCATTTCATGATATAGAAAACTTCTTTGAGTCTCTTCCAATTATTATTGTACTACTTGCAAAAAAATTTACATTTCATGATATAGAAAAGTTCTTTGAGCCTCTTCCAACAACTATTGTCTATGTTTCTATTTTTCAAGGCTCTATTTGAAGTAGATTTCTATATTTCTCATAATTAAATAGTGGTAGGAGTACATTCACTGCTTTTTTTTTTGGCTTCTTTCACTACTGTTGTCCAATCTAAATGTATTTTGGTCTTTCATATAACTTCCATTTTTTCATATAATGTAATCATATAACTTGCACTTTGTCATATAATTTAATTTGTTCATTACTTTGCATTATCTTCTCTACTTCTATTTTTTTTTTTATATGAAATCAACATATTGCCTAATAGCCAAACACATAAATGAAATAAAATTCTAATTTCTCAAATCTAAACTTATCTATTTTATCTTCGTTCTACAACTACTATGCTAATGGAATGAACTATAACACAATCCATGTATTTTTAAAATATATAAGCAACATTTCCATTACCTTACCATTGAAACACATGCCCTATAGAAACTAGTGAAACATAATAAAGTTAGAATTGTCCACTACACAATAAAATTCAACTTATACTCTCTTTTCTACAAGTTAATAAAATGTCACTACTATGGTCCATGTTGCATATATAAAGACTTCAATAGTTTCATTGTATTCATGAAGGATATGAATCCAAGTGGCACTATACTATTGACAACAATTGAATAATAAAACTATAGGTTTTCCAATATAAAACATTTTCTTTGAGGGGATTTATGGTTCAATTTGTTTCCATAAAAAATTGAATAGACAATAAAAGAATTATTATCAAAAGTGGAAAAATTTGTTATCATTTAGGTTTAAGTTTTGTAGGTATAGTAACAAAAGAGCTTTATACTTCAAAGAAATCACAGTATAATTTATCCATTTTTCAACTATACTTAGAATAATTTTTTTTTTCTTTTGGAGAGAAGAGGTCAATGTCAACTTAGTCTTTCTCTAGCCTTAATTACTTAATCTTGTGTCCCCCAACCCCTTTTTTCATGAATATGTAACTTTAATTTTTTTAAATAGAAAGAGACTAATCATCAAAAACAAATTGTATTAACGAAGTTGTAGTATTGCATATTATCTATAATAGCATTTTTTTAATTTTGTCCCTAACATATTATTTTGATTAGTAAATAAGGGAGTTAAGTCCTTCAACCATCATATTAGCTGATAGAGATTGTGTTATTTGAAAGTTCACAACCCTTACTATAGAAAATTAGGGATTACAAAATAAATTGAAACTTGGAAAAAAAAACATAGCTTGAAGACTCAATAAGTATTCAATGAAACTTGCAACTCTTTGCATTGGCCATGCTAATTCAACTAGACTGCTGAGCCAAGTTGTGGAATAAGAGAGTGATTAGATGGGTTTTGGTACCATACTACCAAATATTACACAGTGAATAGAATTTCAACATTTGAGAGCTTAATTTAGATGATATGTAATGCTTGTAATATGAAAAATTGATATTCAAATTAAATCTAGTAGCAGTACTAACACTATGGTATTGACACTACCTAAGAAGAGAGGAACTCACTCATGTTGGGGGACCAACACCAAATACGTAGTGGAAAGGCATCCAAAGGCCACACTCTATGTTATTACAGTAAGAACAATGGCTATTATTGACTCCATCTTTGGTGATACACGAGATAGAGAGATGAATTCATAAAAGGATGGATGAGTTAAACATCACACATTAAGGTATCATTCCTAAGATAAAAGTGCTAAATAGTCAAAGTTGACTTATTTTTTACAAGCTCAAATCTTAGTGTGTGATGTTTAAGGGAGGCTATAAAAGGCACAAACTAGCAACACAACAATAAAACCTACAATAGTTGTGACGACTATTAGTTGGAAAGTAACAATCTCTTTCATTTTAGCCTGCTATGTATCTCTCTAGATCTGAAATTTTTATTGAAAAAGTTAAATGGAAATTGGAATGAGAATTTGATATTCCAACATTTACGTGGAATATCAAATTATCATTTTGGGTCCAAAATGAAAATATAAATTCTAGTTCTGAACTCTGATTTGGTGCACCCAATTCCAACTCAATTCTCACAAATAATGGGCCCAAAGTTTGCTTCCATAAATTTCAAACCCTTCCCTAACTTTCAAACCCTTCCCTAACTGCTCCCACTTACAGTCATTATTTTTCTATTAGTTATTTTAATATTTTAATTTCAACTACTACCACCAACTCTTTATCAAACCATTTAATAGTTGTTGTATCTCAAACTTTACCAAAATGTCCGAGTCTTAATTTTTTTTACAAAATTTTCAATTTCTTTAACAAGGCCACCATTCAATTTTTTTGACAGACAACAAAATCTTAGCAAATTTAAATTAGTTTTCAATAATGAAAGTTCATATGCTCTATTTATTGGTTCCTATATTCTAAATGAATTGTAACAATTTTTCATTGCTCTTCATTTAAATCTTTTAAGTTTTTCTTTGAAATGAATTTTATTGAAATTAAAAGCTCATGTGATCTCATTTTGTAAAAAGTAGGCACACAATCTTCTCTTAGAATTAAACATGATTTAATTATATATATTGATAAAATTATATCAATAGCTTCCCCTTCCTAGTTTCTAAATTCCTTATGAGTAATAAAATAACAAGTTGCTTGGCCAAAATTAAAAGAAAATTTAGTGATATTTGGAAATAATCTAGGAATTAATTTATAGGATGGTGAATCTTATGGAGAGCTATGCCCCCCTTGTTTTAGCTTTCTTATTTAGAAAAGGTGAAACAAGGGATCGCGCTAAACACAATGAACTATAGATAAAAGATGATGAAAGGAAGCCCTCAAAATACTATAAGATGAACTTTGAATTATTTAGGAGAGTCTTGGAAGGTTAGGTAACTAAATCATGCTTCCAACACCTATGATAGGGAGGAAATTAGAGTTACCAAGATGAAGATATCATGAAAATAGTGAATAGGTGTATTACTTGCAAATTAGGGTTTTGTGAAATATATTCAAAATGTAACCTAAAATATTGTTATATATGCTCATGATACCTTTTGAAATCTCATTTCTTACCTTGTTCTTTAAGGAAAGAAGAAGGAAGAGATGCCAAAGATGAAGCCGTTGCAGCCAACACAGATGGAGGTGCTCCAACAAGATGTGTTTGATAGTTTTGTGCTTTAGGAGGTAAGCATTGGATCCATACTTTACATCATTTCATGTTTTTTTATATTTCTTCTTCCATAGGTATAAAAACTAGTCATAGAGGTGATTTATAGGGTCCTTAGGAGAAGGTTTACCTAGTCCTCAGGGTATCTGGGGTCTCCTATGGTCATGTCAACCTAGGCTAGAGATAGGTTGACCTAGTCCCTTAGAAGTTGAACTAGTTCTAGGGAGGTCAACCTAGTTCTATGAAAGTTGACCTATTCCCTAAGAGGCTAGCCTAGTCTAGATGTAGACGAGGTAGATTGTAGAGTTTGGCATGTTGAACTACTATATCTCTTGTTTGATGCTTCTACATGATCCAAAAGTCATGAGAAAGAACTACATGTCAGATGTGATTATATACACCTGAGAGCACATCCAGGATCTAGTAGGAGTAAATATCTAAATACTAATAGATATAGGAGTATACTAGGTAGCACATTAGCCACATGTGAGGTTCCATAGGGGCATGCTCCTAGAATTTATGGAGATATGGGATGAGACTACATTCTCATTCCACTTGCCAATGGGAGATGTGACAATCACCTTGGAGGATGTGTACCAGATCTTGCACTTCCCATTTCATGGATTGATAGTGAGACCTCAAAGAAACAAATCTCACATATAGATCAAAATAATTTTTGAGTACTATATGGGTATGACATACAAAGAGAGACAAAGAGTAGACTAGCTACACATAAATGACATTATCCTTGGATGAGTGTCTCTTCTTAGGAATATTGTGCTATGCATTACTACTACTACTATCATACTTGACATGAAGGGTATGGTATTCCTTACTCTTCTAGCACATATTGTTAGGAATATGGAGATAGAGTCAATAGTGTATACATGGGGATAAAGCATGAAAGAACATCTATACTATGAGCTTGGGAAGCTTGTGAGGTATCAATGAGAAAGTTTGAAAACATGTACATTATTACAAGTGTAGGCATTTGAGCACTTCACATGCACTAGACCATCTAGGTTATTGACTAAGATACCAATAGAGTCACTGAGAGTGTATGCTTATGCACTAAACCATCCCTTGTAGTCTAGAGATATATTATACTAGAGGATCAAATTTGACTAGTTATAGTCTATTGATGTTACTTGGAGACTATAGTAAATCATGATAACATAGCCAACCTTAGTAGTGTTGTTGTAATGTGGAGTCTAATTAGACTCGAAGGTTAATTCCTTCACTTTATTCAGTGTGATTTCACTCCAAATTATTGCTACGGGGGTTATGGGGTAGCACCCCTTGTGGGGTCCTAAGCCAATGCCCTTGAAGCCAAAAATGAATATACTATGGTAAAAGGTGTCAGTTGTCAATTCTCTAGCCTTAATTTTGTAATCAACAAAAAAATTGTATAAAATAGCTTATGGTTAGGGATTTCATAATGTATGATAAGATTGTAGCTTCTTGTGATGATATTGAGATGTAAGAGATTGTGGATTGTAATCACTAGATAATAATAATATTGGACTTTTTGTTGGTGGACATAGCCAGGGATTGGGTGAACTACGTTAAATCTTTCTATCTTGTGTTCTCTTCTATGTGATTTATTATTTTCTTATATTGGTTATATTTGCATGTAATTATTATTTCTTTTCGTGGTTAGTCCTAACAAGTGCAATTAAGATGGAAATAGAGGTAGAGTATTTCAAAGGATAATAATAAGTACATAGTGGTGCCCTACTATTACAATAGAGTGTTGTGGCAGTTTGGTCTCCAATAGGGTCCTCCATTTGTTCTCTTATATTCATACAGAGCTAGATACAAAGATATCATTGAGACTAGACATCGATTGATAGTAGACAATGTAACTTTGATAGATACCAAGGGTCTAGATAACATAGAGGTACCCCCTACATTAGAGGATAGAGGATTATCTAGATGCTATCTATAGTAGTTCAGTGTTGAGGATGTGAGATCTAGATTCTTAGATTACTACCCTATGGATGATCCAAGTTCATATTTTAGAGAATTACGAGGAGAAAATAAAATAGATGAGAGTGATGATAATGAAAAGGATGATGATGATGATGATGATGATTAGGCTCCACTAGAGGGGGAGACAATTTAATTTGAGTATGAGAAGGATACACCAATAGTGGAAGGGAGAGTACAAGAGAGGATACCCTCTCCTATAGAAGCCAAACCACTTCAATCCTATACACCATGAAGTTAGAACAAGACCCCTCCTTCTAGGACCATACAAGTAGAGTGTGGAGAGTTAATTCGGCCACACCTAGCTACCCATATTAGAAATATAGACCCCATGTTCCAGGAAGGAGATCTAGGTATGAAGAATGGTATATTGATTACATGGATACTGATACAAAATAGACGACTAATAAAATATGACTTGTGAGAGAAGTATGGAGGATGAAGATACTGTGTAAGGGATATCTTGATGCACATGGCAACAAAGGAAATTATTCCTTCCACTTTATGAATCTAATATGTGAGTAGAAAATATCTCAAATTTCATTCAAACATCTTCACACCTCTAGTAGTGGAGCTGCAATTGATGCAAGAGTAATGGATCAACAGAGCAGTGAGCTAAAGGATCTATGTGTGCACTAGAAAAGATCTCATATTTGATTGGGGAGGAGTACATCTAGGAGTCACAAATATGTCTTGAGTACCCAATAGTGAGCCTCACCATTACATCATATAGAAAACAGATCAGGATCTCACCATCTTATGGATGAGAGTTGATTACACTATTTTGATGTAGGGAACATTTTATTTGTAGTGTCTACTATGTATACCAATACAATTTGATGATGATATATAAATGAACATATTTTACTATTCCTTATGATTAATTTCCATAACTAATTACATAAAGAAAGAAGGAAAACATGGGAACAAAGGTATCATGTATTTAGCATTCTTACAACATAAAGAAGAAAAAGAAAAAAAGAATGATTATAAATAATAATGATGTAAATGCATAATATTAATAGGCTCCTTAAAAGGTACACAATTCATATCACAATTTTATATTCACTAGATCCATATATCTTTGTTACAATATAATGACATATCTAGTTAGGACTAAACATCCTCTTTTCACTAGGTAAGGAATTCATGTTCCTTTGATTCTCATAAAGAACTAAATCACCTATTGAAAAAGAGTGTTGAACCACTTTTCATTATATGTTTTGTTCACTATTTTATGATAAGACATGATGTTTTTCTAGAGAATCAATTCATTGGTCATCTAACATCTCAATATCTTGCAAAGGTTGTTCTTGAAAAGTGTCTTTGTCAATTATACCTTTGAAAGAAACTCTTAATGAAGGAATTTCTAATTCAAACACCATTATCACATCTACCCCATACACTAAGTTATAAGGAGATGTTCCTATAGTAGTTTTAACACCAGCTGTATAATATCATAAAGCATAAACCATTTGAGTGTGTCAATCCTTAGCATGTTTATAAATCGTCTTCTAGAGGATCTATTCGATAAACTTATTTGAAGCTTCAAATTTTCCATTAGATTGAGGGAAGTTAGGAGAATAAAAATAGTGATGAATACATTATTTCTCCAAAAAGTCCTTAACTCCTTTAAAAAAAAATTGAGCTCCATTATCCAAAATGATAACCATAGGGATACCAAATCTAGTGATAATTTTTTGAAGGATGATATCACAAATTACATCCATAGTGATAGATTGAAGAGGTACAACTTCTACCCACTTAGTGAATTAATCCTTATAAATGAGAGTATAAGTATGTCCTAGAGAAGAGGGAGGATAAATCTTACCAATAATATCAAAACCCCACACACTAAAAGGCCATGGTGGAACTTGAGAATGAAAAGTGAATGTAGGAGCATGAATAAGTTTATTATGGTGTTGACACTATGAAAAATTCTTGAAAAAGGTGAATGAGTCTTTTTGCATAGTTTTCCAATAAATCACATCCAAAGGAGTTTGTTAACTAAGAATTTCCCACCAAAAGTGCCCCCGCTCCCCCCCCGCCCCAACCACCACCCCCCCTCCCACATGATCCAACATGGGATTCTTGTAAAGCTATAGGGATTTCAACTTTAGTAAGGCATCTAAGGAGAGGACCATTGTAAGATCTCTTATAGTTTGTTAACTAAGAATTTCCCACCAAAAGTGCCCCCCCCAGCCACATGATCCAACATGGGATTCTTGTAAAGTTATAGGGATTTCAACTTTAGTAAGGCATCTAAGGAGAGGACCATTATAAGATCTCTTATAGTTTGTTAACTAAGAATTTCCCACCAAACACCCCCCCACCCCTCCCCCCCCGCCCCCCCTCACATGATCCAACATGAGATTCTTGTAAAGCTGTAAGGATTTCAACTTTAGTAAGGCATCTAAGGAGAGGACCATTGTAAGATCTCTTATAGAGAATATCAACAAGGATGATATAATGAGTCACAAGTTTCTGTATCCTATTGCTCAAACTCTTAGTTTTAGACTCAGATAATGATCTATCTTTAAGATAATGATAAATGTGAGAATGAAACTCATCTAATGTAAAATAAGGCATCTTACATTTAATAGAGTATCATGTAAAATTGCAAGTTCAAACACAGTATGAATTGTGAATGTAAATTTTAAATCACATTCCTCTAAAGTAATAAGGAATAATGCACTATCCATAGCATCAACATGTCAATTAACCTTCATAGGTAGGTTGTGAATAGCAAAAGAAAGATTTTTTTTCAAGAATATCTAAAGCTAGATCTCGATACTTGGTCAATTTATCATTCTTAGCTTGATATGTACCATTAATCTATTGTATAACAAGTTGTGAATTGCCAAATATTTTAATGTGCTTAATGTGTAAGAATAAATTTACTTTTAAACCACCAAGAAGGGCTTTATACTCAACAACATTATACATAAATTAAAAGGTTAGCATGTAAGATAAAGGAATAGGTTTCCTAGACAAAAGTATTAATATAACACTAGCTCCATATCTAGTTTGACGTCTAGATCCATGGAAGTATAATTCCCATGTCTCATATTTATGAACAGATAAGAAAAATTTGATAAGAAACTCAATAGATTCTAATGTTGAAGTAGAAGAAGGAGCCTCACCCAAATGATCAGTCAAGGCTTTCCCTTTAATATATTTATGAGAAATTAACTTTAAATCAAACTTTTTTACGAGCATGACCCATTTAGCAAGTTGTCTAGTTTAGATAAATCTATTATTGAAAGGAGATTCTTTAAAGGATTAAAATTTACACAAATATTGTCTTCTTCATTAAGAAGGTAATTTCTAAGTTTTTGACAAGAAAAACTTGAAGCAAGAAATTATTTTTTGATTGTAGTGTAACATGTTTCATAATTAGTCAATGCACGAGTTATGTAATAAATAGGAAATTCCTTACAAACTTGATCATGTTGAGCCAAGAAAACACTCAATGATTTAGAAATATAGAAGTGTAAAGAAATAATCACTTATTAAGTTGACTACAAGATAGGAGGATTAGTGAGATAAGTCCTGAATTCTTCAAATGAGAGCTTACAATATGTTGGTAAAAAGATTGTTCTTTCCTTCTACTCTTTAGATGCCCAATATTTGTGAACAACAACTGATTACAACAGTTGGAAAGTTGTTACTACGTGGCTAACTTCCCTCTAAATTCTTAGGTATCCCTTATGTATTCATAATTTTAATTGAATTATGTTTGTTTCTAACTCTAAAATGGGGTATGTTCTTAACTGGAGAATAGGAAAGGTGAACCAAGTGAGGCCTAAATAGGAACTAACTTAGGCAAGGATTCAAATTTTAGGATTAGTCAAATCTATGGATTCACACATCTTATAAACCCACAAAGTTTAACAGTTCAGCAATGAATACTATCTACAAAAAAATTGATATCAACAAGATTCTAGCTCTAGGAATGGAAAAGACTAACTCAAAAGGAAAGCACATAAAATAATCTCTCTTAAACTTCTAATAACAAAAATTTTTATATTTGGTTCACTATTTCAAATTAGAGGAATAAAACTATGTTCATTCCTTGATTCAATTTAGACCCAAAAGAGAAACATAAAACTAAAACAGAAATGAATGGAACAAAAAAAGATTGATACAGAATACCATCAATTTGACTTTGGAACATTAGGTATTTAAGACCAAAAATTAGCCAAGCTTTTATTAATATTTCAATTAGATACATATAGGATCTCAAGATGAGTGTTAAAAAATGGGATTTAAATTAGTTCATCTCCTCAAAATTGATAAATGGCAAGGACCCAATTGTTAGTTACAATCATTACATCAAAATGTGAAAGGGCAAGATAATAATCACTTCTCTTTCTTTCCTTTGTCTTACTTCACCCTATAGGATTTGGTGATGATAATGATTGGAATCAACTTCTCATGATTATGCACATGAACATTAGTGTACCTTAAGAGCCATTTGGAATGCTATCTAGCTAAGTCTTTGATGACACTCATTTGCTCATGTATTTCCTCCACAGCCATGTGTATACACCCGCCAAGTTTTTGAAGTTCCAACACTCTGTTATGGTGATTAGAAGACTTCTCTATTAAACTTTCTAGATATTTGGAGAAATTATTTTGCATGATAGCAACTCCAACTATCCCTTTCCCTTGTCCACTAGCTTAGGAATCCATATGTAGGCCTCTTAGTAGCTCATAGTCTTTGTCTTGATCCTTTTTAACTTTACCTTCTGTTTCCTTCAATCCTTCCTCTGCCGCTAGGATCATTTCAGATTTGAATTGCATACTCTATAGCCATTCAAATAAGGTTTCATCTCCCTTAGGTAGAATATTTTCCTCCACAACTTCCTTAGCCTTCATCTGGATGATCATTTTTAACAAGGAAATGCAATCATCACTCTTAGCTTTCTCTACTACAAGGGTAGCCCAATTAGCTAAGATGTTATCCTTCTCTATTTCAAGCCTCAATACTATATTTCCAATTTGATCTATGATTTCAAGTCCCTCAAAATTGAGTTTTCCATTCCACTCTCTACCAATTTGTCTAAAGTTCTTGTCTTCTTGTAACTAGGAGATGATAGCTTGAATGTCAATTGCTGTAGGATCATTGGAGGTTGACATTCATGAGATGCTTGCTAGTGGGGTGACTAATTGCCTAATGAAGAAATTAAGTTCATGGATCTCTTCCTTCATTTTAACTTTATCTAGTTTAGGGCTTTCAAGTTGCCCTACTATCATGACATTCGTTGTCTTCCACAGGTCCACCTTGGTTTCATGTCTAAATTCTCTAAGATCTATAGAATGCAAGGAAAAATCATCTGCAAACATGTCTTCAATCCTCCCTTCTTTAGTGGGCTTAGTAATCACCATATTTAGATGCCCTGTGTTAGGATCTTGCCCAAGAACTGATAGCGCCTTCTACTTCTTGACTTTACTCAATGCTAATCTAGAACTGATAGCTAGGGATATAGTTTCTTTTTTGGGTACTCCCTCTTCTTTCCTCTTCCTTTTATTGTCCAAGGTTCCTTCTAACCATAATTCTATACTAATCACCTTGGATGCAGTCACGAGTGTGTCTATACTAAACACTTTTCTTTTGATCAAAGTCAATGTCTTTGTGGTCAAAGAGAAAGGATTCTTTGGGACCTATGAAATGAGTTTTGAATATTCAAGACCTTTCTCTATTTCTACAGTCTTCTTTGTGGCTTTATTAGATTAAGTAGACTCACTTTCACTACTTCCACCATCTCTAAGGTCCACCATTTGAACTTAGGGACTGCTTGGTAGGAGTAGTACAATTCTTATAGATGGGATTAGACTACTATTGGGGGAGAGAGCCACTATAACTACACTATCTTTCAATTCCTCTACCTTCTTCTCAAACTCCATTTTAGTTCTGATTACTTATACTCAACTATCCTGACAAGTCTTATTATGGTAGATGTTCTTGTTAGGAGCTTGGTTGGCTGCACCACCCAATTGATAAGGCCCTTAAGTGATGGGAAGGACTATACTTGAGGCACCACTTTGGGAAGAGGGGGCTACATCTACATTAGGAGATGGTTGGGCAGCTGCACCTTTGCTCCATCTTCATCATGCCATGGTCCATTTGACCCACTTTTTAGTCCTCTTCTAGATTCAAGCCATCATTACCTCTAGCTCCTCTTTATTTTCTTCATAAGGCTCTGAGCTTATGGGAGCGCTTCTGCACTTAGTCAGGTAAGTATTACTATACATATTTTGGCTATCATCTTCCACCCCTTCCACATAAATTTTAACCTTGTAGATCTTCACCTAATCGTCAGCCTAGTAATTATCAATGGTGGGGATATGTTTTATCATAATTCCTATCTAAAAAACATCCTTGGCATACCCATTTGGGTCAAACATGGGCCTAGGACTTCATACATGTCCAATTTATACTTCTTTTCAAATGTCTTCAACATGTTTTTGGCATTAGAGTGGGTGTCATAGCTAAAAGTCCCCACCTTCAAGGGAAATTCATATCCTTTCTTCTTTAGGCTCCTACTTAATATGTTTACTTGAATGTCTTGCTACACAATCTTGATTAGCATGAGCATGTCACTGGGATACCTTAGTAGCTTTACGGGGAAACCATCGAAAGTTGCAAGATGCAAATAAGAGAAAGATGAGAATTGAATGAAATAATTCCTAAACTAGCTAATGGCTTCCATGGCTTCAAGACTGAATCTCCTTTCTTGACATTCCTATAGCTCAATGCAAATCCTCATAGTAAATGCATCATTTACTTTCACATATTCTGGATAAGTATTTTTGTAACTGTAAGCATGGATAAAACTCATAAGATCTCACATAATTGAGAAAATTCTCTAGCCTTGGGAGGCCTATCCATAGTTGCAATAAGGCAAACATATAAATGAGGAAATAGGACATATAGAATGTACTATAAAATTTGGCTGCACGAAGAGTATTGGACATAATTTCACTTACCTCTTGACCCCAATCAATGTATTGAGTGTCAGGGCAAATGACTTGCATTAAAAATAAATACTACTCAACAAAATTAAGGCTTCTACCTCACCTTTCAACCTATGTAAGAGAACCAAAATATCAACAATCTCTAGCTTGACGTTGGTCCCAAACAAGCTTTTAGGAACTTTACTCTTAGTGCTCTGTGGTTTATAGAACCATGTCTACATGACTTCTTAACTCTAGATCATCCTCTTTGTGGAGAACTTAGAAAAAACTCCCCCCAGAGGTCAAGTCTAAGAATTCTTCCATTTCTGGCACATGGAGGAAATTGAACATAGTTATCCTATCAATTGAAATCAACACTGTGTCATCAGGTAGCACAATTTGCCTTGTTTCTAGCTTGTAATGATGTATGCCTTCATAGATTAGCTTTGGGGCTTGAACTGCAACCAAAAAACCAATGGCTTTGACTAACCTACATCCTCAAAGTTTCTTAGTGATGGGTGAATCTTCTTAGACGTTACTCTCTTTTGAAAATCCTCAATGTTGTAGATGCAAAGAGAAGTGTCTGTGAAATTCTATAATTGGTTTTTGATCCCAGTCAATCGATTGAAACCCACAAAGTTGGTTTTCATGATTTTGAGAATAGAATTTGAATTAAGAAAGTGAAAAGAATTTATAAGTAAACAATCACTAACTTTTCAAAAATCTATGCATGTTAATAGAATAAAATTTCAAGGAAAGAGTGGTAGCTCATTCAACTATTTATGTTTCTCTACATGGGAGCCTTAATTCATTAGCTAATCTTTAGAAATCATGCAACACAAATGAATTTGAGGAGATACCCATTAAATAGTAAATACAAGAATTTAATAGACATCTAGAGGTCTTTTCATTGTTCCATTGAGCTCAATGGTGACTTTCTATATCTCCGTAACTTACTTTCCCATTTTCCTTTAAGTTTTGAGAAGTTACCATTAGGGTACTCCATGAGAGAATGTCTACCAAGTTAGATCCTAATTATCATTTCTTTTCCATAATGGTTAGGTTCACTTGAGTATCATTGTGAGATATTCCAAACATGACTTGTGAATCCAACCTAATAATTAACTTTATTTTCTTTGGAATTTGGGAAATTGTCCTCATGGGTTGAAAACCCACTGAGGAGAAGATAGTTTCTGATTCTCTGTTAATGTTTCCTTTCTTAGTTAGACTTTTGGAAAATTGCCTTTCTTGAAGTTGGATATGTTTAAATGATATGCAAAGACTTTCTTGGGGACCACTTAACATTTATTTTCATTCCAAACTGCCTTTTAAAAAATCCAACTTCATGGGTTGAAAACCTACTGAGCAGAAGTTAGTTTTGAGTTTTCTGCTGATGACAATTATGAGGGCCACAATGAATTTGAACTATATTTGGGAGTCAAGATCATAAATGGAAACATGATTCACTATAGGATACCTTGTTCATTGCATTTTTTTGATCTATATGCATTATTCACTACCTTTCATAGTCAATCATCCTCATGGGTAGAAAACCATCGAGGAGAACATGGTTTCCAAATTTTTGTCAGTGCTAGTTTTTCTAAGAGTGATACACCAAAAATGGATGTAGAAAGTTGTTAATCTCTGGATGAGTAAGAATGAATCTCTATCAGACTGGGCACTAACCTACCCATAAGATTACTTGGAAAAATGAAAACCCACTTGACTAGAAATGAGGAGAGGGGGAAAAGGGAAAGTCTGATAGAGATCCACCTAACCTAAATAGACTTAGACCTAGATTGAAACTAGACTGAAACTACTCTCCTTATTGAAATACAAAAACTCACTTTTTCCAATTGGTTATAGAATGAAAAGTGGGGCAATGGCTGGCTCTATCTAGGGACTTGGGCAAACTATGTCCAAGCAAGGAATCCAAGATCTCTAGTTTCACAAAATTAAAAAATGTGGCTATAGAATAAAACTAAAGCAAGAAAAAGTGAGGGAAACAGAAATAGGAAAACAAAAATAGGAACTAAATGTAACTATAGTACAGTATAGCGGTTGCCTATTTTCAATTTGGAATTTGATAGAGCTTCAAATCTTGACCATTGTAGGTCAGGGGTAGTACTTCACCTTCTGGATATGCTAATTTGTAAGAGTTGTTTCCAAAATCATGATGAATACTAAATGGACCTTTCTATAGAGTATCAATTGCTTGTGCATGCCCATTGGTTCCCTTCACTTATTCCATAGTAGCACACTATCTCCTACCATGAACTTCTGTGGCCTTTCCTTTTTGTTAAACAAGTTCTTTACATGCATCTAATGTTGCATAATGTCATCCACAATTTCTTCTCTTTCTTCTTCAAGCTTGCTTGGATATAGGATTCTCTTCTCCAATCCATCTTTATAGATGTCATCTTCAATAATTGTCCTTAGTCTACTTGTAGCCATTCTAGAGGTAAATGAAGATTGACTTCTATTCCATAGATCAATTCAAAAGGAGAGATTCCAATCACCCTCTTTAGGGTCACTCTATCTGCCCAATGCGCCTCATGAATCTTTTTGTACCATGTGTTCTAATTGTTTGACACCAATTTTTTTAACAATGTTTATCAAATTCTTTTTACTAGATTCAGCTTGACCATTTCCTTGTAGAAAATAGTTAGATGAGTGATTGACTATTATGCCATACTTGAAGTAAAATTTGGTAATCTTAACTGAAGAGAAATATGTTGCATTATCCATAACTAGCTTGTTGGGTACACCAAATATAACTAGTATGTTCTCCTTGATGAATTCACAAACTACTTTGAAATTAGTTTTCTTGGTTACTTTTGCCTCTACCCATTTGGTGAAGTAGTCGGTTGTAGTAATAACATATGTATGACCAATACTAGATGTTGGACTTATAGGACTGATGAAATTGAGACCCCATTGCTAGAAAGGACCTTCAATAATCACAAGTCTGAGAGGTGCCACTAACTGGGGTCTACCTATGAACATTTTACATTTTTTGCATTTTGACACCGAGTGATCGGCATCCTTAAACATGCTAGTCCAATAATAACATTGTCACAATATTTTGAAAGTCATGACTAAGGATGAGAAATGCCTACCACATGCTTCACCATGAAACATTTTTAATAGTCTTTCCTATTGTTGTTTATCTATGCACTTAAGAAAAGTACCATCTATAGCTCTCTTGAATAACTTATTGTCCCAAATCACATACTTGGAAACTTTTAGCATGAGGTCTAATTCTTGTTTTGTTGTCATCCCTTCGAGACATTCTCTGTATGTTAGGAGATAAGTGATATTCTCAAACCGAGGGTCTTGCTGGCCTATAGCCAAGACTAATTGTTTCTCTTCTTGCTCTTCAGTAATTCCATTTTCCACAATCACTTTTCATAGGGCACTACCTCTTACTAACTTAATGGGCTTGATTTCAATGTCATATTCCTATGCTTTTGCTACCCATGTTCCTCTAGTGTTTCACCCTACATCTTGTTGAGTAAACACACTCTTTACTATTATGTCAAACACTTGAGCCACATAATGTGAATGCAAGATATAAAATCTGAACCTTTTTAGTTCTTTGACCATGAAAAAGGCATGTTTTTCAATTTGAGAATACTTCAACTTGTGACTCTTTAGGGGAATTATCATGAAAGTGATTGGGGCTTGTATTCCTTATTATCTTACATGAGGATGGCTGATAAGGTATGTTTAGAAGCATAATAGTAGATCATGAAATCTAGCTTATAGTCTAGATGACATAACATTGGAGCATTAGCAATAGCAATATTTATATTCTAGACGACTTTTTTTCTAGTCTCATTCCATTTAAAACCCAAATTTCCCTTCATCATATCCACAATGAAGTTTCTACAAAGTCTGGTATAAACCTTTTGAGGAAATTCACTTGTCCAAAGAATGACTTAACTCCTATTTTTCTCATAGGTAGACTTAACCTTCAAATGGCCTTGATTATTTTAGGATTTCTTTTGATACCCTCTTGAGATACTATATGACCGAGTAGTTTTCCCTCCATTACATAAAAAATAAATTACTTAGGATTGAGTGAGATTCTGTGTTCTCGGCACCTTTGTAACACCTTTTTTAAATGTTGTACGTGGTTTTTTCTCTTCTTTGAGAAAATGTTGAGGTCATCCAGGTATATAACAATAATTTGATCTTTTAAGTGGGAAAAATATTTACTCATACACCTTTGAAATGTAGCATCAACATTGATGAGGTTGAAGGGCATTTGATGGTATACGACTATACCCCAAGGGGTGGTGAAAGCTGTTTTGTGTTGATCTTTCTCTTCCACTTCTACTTGATTGTATCTTGAGAATCTGTCGAGCATGGACATCATTTCAGCTCCAACCACTATTTGTATTCTATAATCCATATTAGGGAGGGTAGAATTATCTTTCAAATATTATTGGTTTGGATTTCTAAAATCTACATAGATCCTTATTTCTTTGTTCTTCTTTCTAATTGGTACTATATTTGCTACCTAGGTAGAGTGATGGATTGGATAAATGATTCTTGCCTTTAGCATCTTGTCGACTTCCCAAAATATAGCATCTTCTACTTTTTGATTATAATTTCTTTGCTTCTATCAGAAAGGAGTTGCATAAGGTTTTAGGGGATTTTGATGTTTCATTTTTCCACCTCTATAGCTTTTCAAATCTTTGTAACTCCAAGAAAAAAAATCTTAATATTCTATGAAAAGTTTTTTGGTGTCTTCCTTCTCCTTAGGTGAGCAAAACTTTCCAACATTGATCATTTTGGGACTTTACATGTCTCTAGTGTTCACTCCTTTGTACTCACTAGTAGTACGGCCCTTTTCTTTCTTCTTTTTCTTTATATAGGTATCATGCTTATTAAACAATTTTTCCAATGATACAAATTATGGGGGAGTGATATTACCTTGCAATTGAACTTCATCAATTTGATCTTCTTTGTGATTTTGATGAAGTTCCTCTTGATTACTTTCACTAGGTTGATCCTCGCAAGTAGTTTTGACATTTTCTAAAAATAGCTGCAAGCTCTTGTCATCTTCAAACACTTGGCGGGATTCTATATTGTCAAGAATGGAGGCTCTATACATAATCTCCACCTGGCACTTTTTTCCCTTGAATTCTGGGTGAGGAAGCAATAAGGAGGTAGAAAAAACCAATGAATTTTCTTTAGAATTCATTTCTCTCAGTACAGACTCAATTTTGAATGCATCTAGCTCCTCTATCTCATCCTAGACCTTATTTTCATAGGTTTTTAATTTATGGTTCTTCATAGAGTACTGTCCTTTGATCTATTATACAATGAGCTTTGCATCACCCTCAGCTCTTAGGATCTTTATCCCCTTTTCCTTTGCAACTATTATCCCAAGTAACAGAGCTTCATATTATAATATGTTATTTGTATTCCCAAATTCTAGTTTGAAAGCCATGGGTTTAGGCTCTCCTTTAGGAGGTATCAACACTATGCCTGTACCAGACCTGGATGGGGAACAACTCCCATCAAACTCTAATTTCCATATGGAAAATGATTCTTCTTTTTCACTAAGGATTTTATTTCTTAGGTCTTCGACTTCTTGATCATTCAAACATCTTCAGTAAACAACATGTAGTTACCAAATTATAATTCTTGGTAGAGAATTTGGGCTTTGGGGTCATGTGACTTTAGAACTATAAATTTAGCTTTCTCTTTAGGTTCCAACTTAACCTTCTTTCTTCCTATGGGTATTACTACTTGAGACCAGTCCAATTTGATTTCTCCTCTTAGATCTCTACAGAAAATTCTGCTCAAGAGTAGCCATATCTTGCTGAGATATCTGCAACCAAGATAGTTAACAATAGTTTCTTTTTTAGATGAGAGGCTAGTGCTACTTGAGAATCTTTAATTTTTCCAAGTAGTGGGACTTGTTTAGCATCCATAGAATAACATTTACCATGAACTTTGGTGAGAGCGAGGCCTAGATCTTTAGCTGTGGTAAAAGGCATCACATTGTCTAATGCACCTAAATCAATTATACAATTACTTCATTTACACCCATTGATGTTTAGTGATATGTAGAATAGGTTGGGTTTTTGTCTAGGGAAGGTTGCTAAGACCATGGATTCTTCTTGATAAAAAAGGTTAGATGTTAAAGGTTCATCTTCTTCTTCAGAGATAATATTATGGTTTAAATTCAATTCATCTCCTTTACAATGATCCACTAATCTTTTTAATTTAGAGGAACAATATTTTAGGTAATCTATGGGAGAGATTTGGATCCTAGAATCTTTACAAAATTGGATGAAATTAAAATTATTCTTGTCCTTACCTAGTTAAGATATTGAGGCTACTTGATCAATGTGACTAGTACTTGAAGAAGGGATGGTATCACTTCCTAGAATATGATTGGAAGATTGATTCTTGTGTTTGTAATGTCCCCATTTTAGCAGTTGACCAAGTGTGTGCATGTTAGCCTTGTTCTACATGGTCCCGAGGGCTAACGAAGGGTTTAATGGGATCTTGGAGTGTTTTGGCCTAGTCATTTCCAGTTTGGGCCAAAACGAAGTTGATTTACTCAGTTTCAGGCATACTTACTATTTTTAGTAAGTTGGCAGGACACAGTGTAGGTCAATTTTGGTGATTGGATTCAATACTCCTCGGTGAGAGCTTTCCGATGAGCTATCACTCGCATTATTCAGAGTCCGATTGCTAATACATTTTAATGCCTGAAGTTTTATTAAAGTAACGTCTAATTTAATTCAGGGGTGCCCATTACAGTGTTTTTGGCTCTTAGTTAACATTATATATAAAGTCCCATCAATAGTTGCATAGCATTGACCTTGTTTCTCAAAGTTTGACTTATACTCTAAAAATAAATTTTTAGAGTTACCATTCGAGTATGAATCTAACTTAGATATAGGGGTTGCAATATTCAACTCATTAGTTGATAACAATTGCATCATACGAGCCATTTCAGGAAAAAAATTGTTATCATTTTCTGTTGTTAAATGAAAAACACACATATTCCCTTTCTTTAGTGCTGCTTTGATTGCCAATGTCTACTATGAACTTGCAAGCCGCAAAAAATTTCCATTGGTATTCCTTCCTAGCAGTATTGGTAATTTTGTTGGTAGGAATGATTAATTCCAAGTAGTTGCCTTTTCATAACAAATAGCTCATTTGACAACGTTTGTATCATCTCATCAGATGAAGTGGTATTATTGGAACTTCCTTTGGTTTGAAGTTATCATTTCCATTTTCTAGTGGAGATCAAGTCATCTTCAAATTCAACCACTTTCTTTTGTGCATCCTCCAAGTCCATGGGATGGGATCTCCTTAGATCATAGTTGATATCTAGTGGCATCACACTTATGAAGAATGTCTTCAAATTGCTAGTAGTGGTTCTATAAGTAGTAGGGATTCTACTAGTGATCTTGTTGAAAGTTGCTTGCCACATCATCCTACCTCAAAATTTGTGCCATGTGGCAACTTGTGACTGGTTCAAAAATCCACCTCATCATCTCATCATTGCCTTCACTGTCTAGTTGCCACTTGTCACTCCCTGGTTCACTGCTCCATATCCAGGTGGGACCCACGTTGCTTATTTGACTTTCACCAAATTTTTGAGTTTTTTGGTGATTCACTATGTCGCTAGCCGAAAAACTTGGGATTGTTTGACTTCATACACAATTGGTATGATTTGATCTTGTATCTATTGTTATGATTTGATCTTGTATCTTGAATCTTTAAAGATAAAAATTGATTAGTGCTCATTAATTTATGAATCTTGACATTAAAATCACAACTTTGCTTTAAAAAAATCTTTTGTAAAAAGATTTTTAAAAGTCTCTCATACTCATAGTAGGTTATTTTTTAATGGATGTCAATTGTGGTAACAAGATGTGTGCATCTTCTACCATTCTAAATCTCATTTTGAAAGCCGTCCTCATCATATCCCAACTTGTGATTGAGCCATTGCCCAAATGATAAAACCAATTGTAGCAATTAGAAAATGGGTTAAATGCATAACATACTATGAGAAATCACAAAACTCAATCAACATATGTTAGCACCCACTAGTCTACCATGAAAGACAAACTAATAAAGAAAGCAATAAAAACCCCCTCTTTCGTTTGTAGCTCTAGTGTCCTTCTTTCTTCTCCAAATGATGTAGCTCCAAAGTTTCCTATAGTGCACACAAAATTGAAGCAAAAGTCTATGATGTGGATAATACCATGAGAATACTAGAAGTTTGATTTTAGTATGAGAGCAAGAATGCAAAATGCAAAGAAGTAGGGACTCAAAGACTCAAGAATTTGGACCTAAAGACTTGCAAGACTTCCAACGATTCAAGGAATTCCCAGACTAAAAATGAGAGAAAGAATGCTCATTTTATAATGGGCATGGAGGATGAGAGCATTGGATTTGTCACCCATAGATATGCGATGTGGCAAGAGATACCTTTGAGAATACATGACGCATATGACAAAAGAAGCCAATTGTAAGATTCTATGATGAATGGAAGTCAAACATGGCTAAATGTGGAAGAGAATCTATTGATGTGTCATAAGACACCTCAACCCACTTAAAGCCAAGAATCTATGACAAATAAGCCAAATAGGGACATGTGTATGAGAACAAGAATATTTGATTATGACATATCTTATCCAAGTGTCAAAGGAGAATCCACGAGGTGTCATATCCAAGTGTTACTATGATGCAATATTTTATGGAATATTTGAATTAAAAATCCTTTTATTCCAGAAAATAAGAATTAGTAGAAAATGGAATTAATGATGGAAAATGAAACTTAGGAAATTGTGAATTTCCATGGTTTGTGAATGATAAATCAATTAACTAATAAAATTAATTAATTGAGGATGATAATTAGGAAGAATAATAGGATTAAATTATGGGTTATTTAATCCTATAGGGAAAATTAGTAGATGATTGGCCAAAAATGATTAAATAAATGTGACAGTATCCTTTGATGAAAATGTAATGATAATGGATATTGAATAAGATGATGATAGATAGACCAAAGCCATGGTCAAATTGATTGATAGATAAAAATTGATAACATGCCAAGGACACATGACATGAATTGGTTGATATCATGTAACATTTAACCAACATTGTAAATGCTACAGGATTGAAATTGATTGATAAGGTTTGATCATAATAACATCGACGGACACTGTCAATATTATTAAAATGGTTGATGATGCCATGATCCAACATTGAAAGCCTCAACAATGTCAAATATTGAATGACATGAATGATAGTTTGACCTAGCACTGAGAGCCATGACAGTACTAAGGTCAGATTGATAAGATTGATAGGTTGATAGGTTTCCAAGGCACTAAAAGCCACAACAATACCTAGGAGTCAGATAAATGATGATTGATTTGAGATGTTTGATATGTTTTGGGTTGATTAGGACTGATTCTGAGTGATTTTGAGTTGATATGAAATGGTTTTGAAATGACATGAAATTGATGCGAAGAGAGATACAAATGATAAAGTATAATCAATTTGGCCAAAAGATCGAAGTTAGTAGAATGCGAAAATGGGTCAAATTAGTATGAAGAAGTGATGAAATCATAGATGCAAACCATTTTTGAGCATCTACATTTTGCCCCTCTCTGACACAATGTGATTTAGAGTGTTGTGTTAAAGAATAACTAGTGAGAAAGCTAGAACATGCCCCAGTGGGGATGATATATATGGGTGACCCCTCAAGAAATTAACTAAGATAAGCATATGATAATTCAATTTTTCAACAACAAGAAGACAAAACCATAACAATTGACAATGAAAATTAGAGCTAAAATGTGAAAGTTATGAGGCCCAGAGTGTAGAACAAGATCAACTAGGAGCTCGAGAGTGATTGCATGGGTGAACAATCAAGAAAGACAAAAAATGATAAAAGTGATAGTTTATTTTGTCCAAAATGAAGATAAAAATCCAATGCAATTGATGGATTGCAAATCTGAGTTAAAACGCAAAAGTTATGGGCTCCAGAGTGCAACATGGGGCTCCGGGAGTAGTTCTTGACATCCTACTATCCCAGGTGCACCCAAAACTCAACCAAGTTCATCAATGACATAGTTGGTAAGCCAAAGTGTGTCATGAAAGTACCAAGTGCATCAATGACACGCTTGGAAGCCCAAGTGGACTCAGAGAGAGAAAGATGTGCTTGAGAAGGCTCTAGGGGCCAAAATCAACATGACAGTGGACAACTAGGAGCCCAAGAGTAGTTTCAAGGATTACTACTCTATACAGTGACAAAATAATGAAAATGATAGCTCATTATGTTCACAATAAAGATATGAGTCCAACGCAACTACCGATTCATAAATCAAAGTTGAAACACAAAAGTTATGGCCTCTAAAATGCAACATAGGGGCTCTGGGAGTAGTTCTAGGTACCCTAGGTCCCCAAGTGCATCAATGACATAGTTGGAATTCCCAAGTGTGTCAATGATGTAGTTGGTATGACCAAGTGCATCAATGACATAGTTGGGAACCTCAACTATGCCCTAGGATGTTTTGGGGCTTCGATCGGGGTCTGAATGGTCTCAGATTGAGCTAAAACTTGGTACGAGTTAGCATAACCCTAGGGGAATGTTAGAAACATGATAAAATGTAGTCAAAGGTGGTCAAGATGCTTAGAATTTGGTCAAACATAGGGCAGATGTAGGTCAAAATTGGGTAAATGCTGACAAAAAATTGTGCAAAGGGCCTGAAAGGGTGCAAACGGACTTAGAATGACTCGAAACCTTGTGTGCATGCCCAAAATGATTGAAAGATGTCATAGCATGAGTGAAATCATAAAAAATGGTTAGATTTGGTCAAAGATGATGAGAAAATTTTTTGACTGAGGTTGTGTTGGTGTTTGAAAATGTTACCCATTTCCAATTACCCTGATGAGAACAAGATGCATCTAGGGGCAGCTAACTCCCATTATCAACACATCCATTTAGACACCAGGCCAACTATAAGGCTATACTCCTTTTTCTTCTTCAGGCTCTACAAAACCTAGGTGGGTGAACCTATAGATTCCTTATATGGTACCAGTTATCAAAGCATACACTGAATCTAATATGAAGCAGATAAAACCCTTATTTCTCCTGATAACTTATGAAATAACATATATCTGCAGTAGCTAGATGCAAAACAATGAAATTTGTAAGCTGAGTGAGGGCATTCTATTTATAGCTCTTCAACATGAAAGGGAAATTCATTTGATTAAAGATGTTGATTCAACAAAACCTCAAAAATGCAACAGTATAACCAGTGATCCTATAACTGATCAGTGCCTAATCCATTGGGCAATTCCATGAATTCAAAACATACATCTGTGACATCAGGATGTATCTCATATACCCAGACATCAGATCTATCCAACCACCTTGTGATTCAGACATCAATGTTCATTCAGGTCTCATTCTCACAAAATATCCTTCTCAAACAACCAGTAACCTTGTTTAAACATATCGAGCATTTACTTGGCCCTTTGGTCCAACAGCAAGATACATCAAACATACAACCTGAAAGGGATGCAAATGGGTCTCAAATCTTTGTTCCAAAACCACATAAGACTTACAGATTGCTGAGACAAGAGACAAGAACCAGAACAAAACTAGTGAGATTGTTGCTCATATGTATTCATTTCCTTGAAACTATACATTCAGATGCATAAAATTAAAACATGAAACAACCTAATATATCAGAACTATGTATATTATCTCTACAATGCTGTTCACATGAGAGTTCTGCTAAAGAAAATGGTGTCACAGTCATGGAAACATGTCAAAATACTGGAACCAATGGTCTCACAATGCAAAAACTGGAATCCCCAATGGTATCACAGCAATGAACTTTTTCTTCCCAAAAACTGGAACCAACTGGTTTCTCAGTGACAAAAACTGGAACCCATACAAATGAAGAAAGAAAGAAAGATATAGCAAGAAATGAATTCTCGAATCTGATATGCAATTGCCAAGTGTCCACTTGAAATCCAATCCTCTATAACTGAAAAACCTCTTTCTTCTTTCATCCCTTCTGATCTGATTTTGTTTCATCATTAATCTGTAACAAACTTGCAAAATATCCTTGCCTAATGATGAAAACCCTTTACTTGCTAAAAAATTTGACAGAAAACCTCGTGTAGCTCAAACTGACTGATACCTGTGCAAAAACTGACTCCAGATTTGGAAAGTTCATCTTCTCCCGATTTCGACGATATATTGAAGTGCCCAATTCGGTTAAAAATTTCCCCAGATATGGCCATTTGAAAATCAGGCCTATGCTCTGTGGTTTGAACAATATTTTGCAGAAATTTTAACTTTCATATAGTTTAAACTATATAAAGTTTCAAACTTTATTAAAATGAACCTGACGTGAGATTTGAGAAAAAACAATAATAAAATATTAAAATTTGAAAAGTCTAAAATTTCTCCTCATTTTCTCTCAAGTCAAACTTCTGTTGACCAAGTGCCACGTGTCACTATGTGATTGGCCTACATGGTCTGCATCATCTGCCATGTGTCATCTCCTCGCTACTTTGCCATGCTTAACCGGTGAGCAACTTTGGTTAGCGAGGTAATGCGAACCGTCGGATCTGCCACATGGCACAATTTGGTGCGATCTTGAGACCTGCTCACGTGATGTCATCAATTTGTTATGCATGTCTGTTTAAAATAGACAGTTGATTTCCGTCAGCTGACATTATTCTCATTTAACCTGCGTCAGGGTCGGACCCACCGCATGGTTTTCATGTCTTCAAAAGGCTGTGCCTTTTAAGACACAAGCTATTCACAATGAATAGTATTTAAAGATTGAAAATTTTTATTTCCCAATACATGTGGGATATTACCTTTGATTGCTGGCATTTTATTTTTGCTGTGACTGCGGCTTCATTCTGATGCTTGCGTGGATGTTTGTAGAAGCTTCCTTAAATCACCTGCAGGGGCGGCTTTGATTGAACTTTCTCCTGATTCAAGACCACGGCTCCTGCTCATATTGCCGACTGAGCAATTATTTTTTTTGTGGCGTGGGTTATCTAATGCATGAAGTGTTTTAGAATCATTTTGAGGCCTTCTTTTTGACTTGCGTGAAGTTGATCTTTGCTTCTTGACTGTGGACGAGCTACCTTATAAAAAATCGCTGCCTCTAACATTCAACTGAATTCTTAGCATAAATTTGATGGATATACTCTCACTGCCATGTAGTTATCACCATTCTTTTCACCGTTGTTTTTTTTAAATGGTTTAACTTTTATATTCTTCACAACATCAAACATTTAGCACTTTCGACCATATATATATTAATTACACAGTTGCAGATATATGCAATATGGAAGTCACAACATTACTATGTTGTGTTGTTGATGTTAGCATGGGATCTGCATGATTTTGTTTCTATACTTCATTGATGTTCTTGAATCTACTGAAATATAGAGCTCCTCCATTTGCAGGTCAGAATGTCCTTTCAATCAACTTTTATGAAAATATTAAACACAAATAGCAAATAGCAAAGTTTTAAACATATAAACTCGGGTCTTATCGGAGTTGACCAATGATTTAAACATTAGTATCTTTGCTCCATGTGAAAATTTGCCCCTGCCTCTACAATTTGATGTGTTTTGAAAAAGCATGGTCTTTTGATGGCGCAAGCTTCCTTTTAACTAGATTTTCTGTTCCTTGTGGTTCTTTCTTATCCCTGAGTTGCCCGGTAATCGTAGTTTCTTTTTCGAAAATGTCTGCTCTTTTTGTTTGATGTTGATACCGCTGCACATATTTGACCGCCCTAAAAACTTATGACCCACTTACACTTGATCCTCATGTTATTTTTTATAAATCAATATCACTAAGACTCAAGGCACCTTTAGGATCCCCAGACATCCCTCAATCTGAAGCAGTCAACTGGACCCCAAAATGGGTCTGGCTAAAAAAATTCGTTTTCAAACAACTGACTTAGCAAACTGATCTACTGACCTTCTCAGACTATTTGGAGAGAAATTCGATCACAGATTGACCATTAAAAACTCAATTGATCACTTTTTTCCACTTGTCAATTTCATGCTAGGAGGTCCGTTGATTGGCCTTAAAAACTGACCAAATCACCTGATTAGGCTCTGAAATCTGACACACTGGCTCTTTGTTCTACACTCTTGCATCCTATCGAATGTCGTCTCATGATGAATTTGCAGTCAAAAGGTATTGACTGTCAAAGTTGCCTTCTCAGGTTTACCTGCAAGAAAACATGTCAGAAAGCAATAAACTGGTTTTGGATTTGGCTCAGAAAACTAGGCAGATGGGCACATGGGAAGACGACAACTGGGGTGTTAAATCTTTGTCATGAGGACATTATGGATATGTGATTTGGGCTCATGAAGAATCACAGGAGACAAATGGCGGACACTCAAAGTGGGCTACTCAGAATTTTGCAATTAGGAACACTGACTGAAAGCGATTTTTTGCAAATGGAATTGACACAAAAAAAGTCTGTAAACGGATTCATCAAGGGCTGAAACTTGAAACATGACAAGTCTCTGACATCTACAATGCAACGCAAAAGGAATTTCAACATTTGGGTCAACTGGTCAAAAGTTACAACATGTCAAACAGGGCTTCCCAGAAATGTGTGCAAAGTGCAAAAGCATGAAAACAGTAACTGACCAACTTTGAGGGATTCAAAACCTAGTCAAACGGATTTTAAATGACTTGAAAATTGAAACATAGGTTCTTTGTTATACATATTAAACATCCCCAAAATGGCTAGTCATGACACATTCCTGGGTAAGAAATATTTAGATGCAAACTGGGCCTCTGATCGCTATTTGACACTTGGGTAAAATGCAAATTTGAAACTTGCTCAAAACGAGACTTCGCAGAAAGGCTCAGAAATTCAATCTAACTTCACGAAATGCTTAGGCATGTTGAATGAAAGGTGCTAGAAGCATTAAACACCTTAGGGGTCTCGAAAGGACAGCCGGGTACAACCTTGCACATATGCATTTCAAAAGCATTTAAGGGCTTGATTTTTTCAATGGTTCTCAAAATTGACCATGCAATTTTTAGTCCCAACAGGTTGAACCAAGTGGAAAGCCATAGAAAGTTGATTGATAGAATAGGATGATGCAGGAAGGCATGAATGCTAGATGAAGACAATTTGGTGAATTGGAAGACATGATCATGGTGATGGAGAATGGGATGAAGAAGAAAGATGAGATGAGGAGATGTTAGTATGATGGAAAGACTTTTGCTTTTAGAAAGTGCACTGTACGTCAAATGGAGCTTTATTTTGATATGGCAAATAGAATGCAACACATCATGGCATAAAGGGCCAGAGCGCAAATGCAAGCCTTTTGCATAAACAAGCACAATGCAGACAAAGAATGACCTTGTCCTTCTTGAGGCATATGTACATGCCCCAGACTCTCAAAGGTACATTGTAATAGACAAAAATAGAAAAAGATGACCATGAACCATCCCGGCCAGTCTCATAGATTAGTTTATATCATCGAGTAGCATAGGAACATGATCAAAGAAAATCAAAGCAAAAATAAAATAAAATAAATATTTAAAAAATCACTCACTAAATAGCATGAGCCAACAGCTATTCTTGTCCATTATTACGTTCTTTTTAGTTTTTGAGGTGTTCAGATAGTGTTTGATAGGCTGATAATGTGATAGCTTTGTTTGTGGATTTAGTTGAGAGGTTCATAGTGATATGTTGGATTGGTTGTTGGTCACATTGTCTGGATAGTGTGATTGTCATGAAAGTGTAGTGCTTTGAGTTTTAGTCTGCAAAGTGCAAGTGTGTACACAAAAGGGGTGGTTATCCACAGTGAATATGTACAAGGTTTATTGCAAATTTTAAATGAGTTTTGTGATTTTTAGGGTTTTTGAGGATGTTTGATTTTTTTTGTGTGATCGACTTTTTTAGGACATTTTACGATTTGTAGGTTTTACTTCAGGACATTTTTACTATTTTTAGTGATTTTTTCAGGACATTTTATGATTTTTAGTGGTTTTTTCAAGATCGTATTTGAATTTTTAAGGAATTTTTTAGGATCATAAAAGCATATATAGGTGTTAGCTCCAATCTGTTATGCAATAGGTCCAATGGACAAAAAGTCCTTAGGGATATGCCCCTAGTTCAAATTCAAACTCATGCACCATGTAGGTAATATGCCCCCAAACAAGACACAAACTATGTACAAAGGCCAATGATAGAGTGTGTGCAGACTGGTGATGCTTAGGCAAGGTAACAAAGGACATTAACTAGTTCATGAGGCATGGTCAAGGAGCCAAGGATGTCTTCCAATAGGAAGAATATGATCAAGGAACGATAGAGGGGGAAAAGACCAAATGGAATCTGAATAGATGGAGGAGCAACAACTGATTACACATGGTGCCTGTTTGCCAAGTTTTCACCATGGTACTTGCCCAAAGCACCTATTTGCCAGGTTTTCACTTTTAGACAGGATTTTTCTCTTGACTCAAATTTTTGTTGCAAGATGCTTGTTTGCCAGGTTTTCATCAAGGCATCCATTTTTTCATGACTTTTTTCACTTTTTTCTTTGCTTTTTTCATGACTTTTTGCTTTTTTTTTTTGATATTTTTTCAGGTCCTTTTGCTATTTTTTTGATATTTTTGTTGATCAAATAAATAAGATTGAAAAATGAGTGTCAACACTTAACTATTTCACTATACATGCAGAGTATACAATGGAAACCGAACCAGAACTCTAACACATGCCAAGTTACAGATAGTGCCAAGTAGACTAGAAGACAGTATGTGTCAAGCAAGTTACAGTAGGTGCTGAGCAGATGAGACCAATATGTGCCAAGTAACTTAGGATCTAGTAGGAGCTGAGCAATGCAAAAAACTAATAGGTGCCAAGTAACGTAGTAATTCTATAGGAGCCGAGTAACGCAAGAAACATAGTGGATGCCAAGCAATCTAGAATAGATGGTGCTGAGCATTAGTATTACTTCATGTGCTCAACAATGCAAGATCAACATGAAAGTTTGTGCAATCACAAACAAAGATGTAAAATGGTTATGCATGACTCATAGCAGGATAAGAAGATAAGATCAAATCCTCTCATCCACCTATGCGATCCTCATGCAGCCAATCGAAAAATTGGGGATTGCATGCAGCCAATGGGTGAATTTCAAGGGTTTGAGTGGGAACATTTTATCCAAGGATGCATAATGAACCACTAATCTTTATAAGGGAGTCTTGATGCCATTGAAAGAAGAAGTGATAAGTGCGAAAAGAAGAAGGAAAAGCAGAGCCTGGTATTGCAGAACATTGGTGTCAAAGATTTAGTGGAAAGGATGACATTTACACATCTAGTTGATCAGAATAGAACATGGAACATAATTAGTACATCAAATCTAGTAGAGATTAAAGATAGAAGAGCAGATCAAGAGCCTGAGATCAACATTAGAGAGTGCATTAGATCAGGTCTATTATCTTAATACTCTCTCACAATTGTATTAGGAACTTGGAAATCCTATTGAGTTAGGTAGGTTTAATAGCCTTATGTAAATCCTTTAATAGGGTGACATTCTGAGTTGAATGTTCTTAAGTCCTCTAACAAGGTACACTCTTAACAGGCTATAGAAATCCTTTAACAGGGTCACATTTAACAGTGTGTTGTAGCCTTTAACAGGGCAAACCATCAGAAGTGGTTGAAATCAATTGCTGCAGTAATTTTGTGGGTATCATCTCCACCCCAGTTTTACCTTCTTATTCTTGGAGGGTTTTTGGGTCACCAAAATCTCAAGTGTTATGTGGTGATGCATGTTTATTTCTTATGATTGTTTAATGTTTATATGCATGCATGTTAATTTCAGTTATATTTTATTAAGGGTATAAAAGTGGTTAAAAGGCCAGTTCTTCTGATTCACCCCCCCCCCTCTCTCAGAAGCACTCTTCCCATTAAGACATTCCAAAAATTGGTATCAGAGCTACATTCTCTCAAGAAGAAGCCTAAAAGTTTGAGGAAAAGATCTAAAGATGGAAGTCTTCAAACTTGGGAAGATCATTGAGAACCAGGTGATAGATGTGCATCTCGCTTTACATAAGGTAGAGGAAGCTAGAGAGGAATTAAGAAAATCCTTAAAAAGAAGGAATGAAATAGCTATAGCCAAAAATGATATTCACTACAAGGAGATTGACAACACACAAGTATTTGCCAAAGGAGATTCCAAAGAATTTGATGCAGCAATAGTAGAATTGATGGAGAAAAATAGAGTTCAAGCAAAAGAGATAAGAACTCTTAAGATAGAGTATGAATCAAAGGCCATGATGCTATGTGAAATCAATAAACAAAAGAAAAGAGCAGAATAGAGTCATGATGGAAGATGACAAAAGAAATCTTGCAAACATACTTGAAGAAAAATGTACTAAATTAACAAGGATCCCAAACATGCAGATGGATACACTTGCCCAACTGATGAATCTTCATCATGAACTCAATATGAAAGATATTGAGATCTCTACTTTGAGGATGCAGAATGAAAAAATTCATAATGAATTGAACAGGGAAAAAGATACAATAGAAAATCTCAACAAGTCAAGTGAAGCTATCAAGTACTTTGAATAGTTGCTAAAATCCCCAAGATCAGCCCATGATACATCAATACTTGGATATATTAGCATTGAAGTTGGGGAATCATCAAAGAGTACTGAGAAAAGAAGTGACAAAGGTAAGGATTCTAAACCCACTTGTCATTACTATAATAGAAAGGGGCATACTACTAATGCTTGCAAGAATAGAAGGACCAATCAACCAAATACACCCAAAAGCAAGGGTTACTATCACAAGTGTAATAAGCAAGGACACATGACACAAGACTACAGGTCTAAAGTCACAAGGACACATAGATTTGACAAGCATTGCCACAATTGCAAAAAGTATGGACATAGAACCTTTGAGTGCAGATCAAAGCCTATTTGGACACCAAATCAGCATGTAAGGAGGGACAACTATGTACACCCCTACAATTGGGACTACAATACAAGGAAAAGCTATCTATTGTCAAGAGTATGGAAATATACCCCAGAATTGCATAAGAAAACACTTCAAGGGGAACTATAAAAGATGGTTGAACCAAACTACTTGCTTCAGTTGCTTGAAAATTGGACATGTCAGCAGGAATTGTCCAACGAAGGCCAAGGCACCCAAGACTGAAGTAAATAAGGGCAAAGAAAAAGTTGATGAGGAGGCACACATCAGAATAGACGTAAAGAAGACATGGCAGAAAAAAGATGGACCAAGTACATCCAATGGAAGGGTCACTTCACCCAAGAGGTCAAGTGATAATATCTCATCCAACTAATCACAAGATGAGCCTATGGGGCTGATACATATAAGGAAGTATCATAAATCAGCCCTAAACTATGATGAAGCACTGCAAAGTATAAATTTGCATGAGATAAGATGCTAAGATAAAACTTGAATGATGATGCTGAGCTATCTTTGGTTGCTAAGTAAAACTGCTTTGGAAGCCAAGTTAAGTAGTCAAGTGGAAGCTAAGTAAAAATTGTAGTGGTGGTCAAGTTATTAACAAAGTTAGTAGATGCCGAGTGAGAATAGCTGCCGAGTGGATGCCGAGTTGAAAAACCTTTAGAAGCTGAGTGATAGGTAAAGGTACAAAAATGCATTAATTGCAAGGTTTTTTGAGATGCTTAAAGGTGAAAATTGTTTCATTTTGAGCCATTCAAACAAAGAGTGATTACCAAGAGTGCGATTGAGCGATTTTCAAGAAATTAACTAGCGATTTATAGTGATTCAGCATCTACCCAAGTGATTTAAGTGTTTAACTAGGTATTTTGTTTAGGTACTGAGTTGTATAATTTGAGAAGTTTATTTTAAACATCAAACCCTAGTTTGGTTAAAGATGGCATCTAGTTCAAAGTCCACCAAAGGGAAAGAGAGCCATGAGATTCAACTTGTTAGCAATGAGGTTAAGCAACCTGAATTTAGGCCAATCCCAGAAGTTGCATATAAAAATGATCCTATTGGAGCCCTATCCACCATTCTTGAAAAAGTTGTTATGGTTTAGGATGTGCGAAAGTGTTATAACTGCAAAATAGGAGCCATAGGAGATTTGGAAATCTTTAATGCCTTTGAAAAACTCTATGACAATGATATATTGAAGGATGAATTTTCAATAATAGAAAAGAAGGGTTTAACCAAAGCCCTAGTTTTTCCAATCATATTCAAAACTGAGTGGATACGCATAATACTTAGCAAAATCAATCATGGATCATTCTAGATAGAGAAAGGACCAATCAAGATTACCAAGAAAATGGTTTATAGGGTCATAGGTTTTCCAACCCTAGATCGGCCAAAGACATTGAGAAGTGACAAAAAGGAAACAATTGAGAAGAACACAGGAGCAAAGTGAAATAATAGAGGCATGACCATAGACACCATAACTGATCCCCTTCTAGACTTTTCTGTAAGGATCATATCACAAATGTTTTATCAATCCAGCAAGTTGAACAGTGTACCCTACATAGAAGTGGATGTGGCATATAAGCTTGTAAGGAAAGACCACACTTATGACCTTGCAAAGCTCATGTTGCAATAGATTAATGAAAATCTTGGAGCTATTAGAAAGTCCAAAGGAGCACAATGTAAATTTGGGTCAGTACTAGTTTGTATGTTCTTCTATGTGATGAAGGGATTCCCTTCATTAGGAAAAGTCAACTGGAATCCGAACCAAACAATTTTTGATCAAATAAATGATTTCATTGCACAAATGGGAGATAGCTTTGATGATCAAATGTCTATCTATTTTGATGATTTCAAGAATGCAATAAAGAAAAGAATGATGATACCAGTTTCACTGGTAGAAAAGCATGTAAATGACATATGCTTTCTTGTTTACATTGATTTTACTTATATTCAAGTAGTCCTTCCAAGAGCAAGATGGCTTAGACCATTGGGATATGAGCTTGATGTTGACCAAGCTTTAGCAGCAATCACAACACTACTTGTAGAAGAAATAGACAAAATTGCCAAGGCATTTGGAACTTATGACATTATCAAATCAAGAGTTGTTACAAAACTCAAGATAGCCACAGTAGTAAAGAAGAAGGACAAGCTAGTGAAGAAGATAAAGAAGAAATTTGGTGTTGAAGAAACAAGTGCAGTAGACAAAGCAGAGGAGATTAGTGAAGGAGAAGAAGAAGGTGATGAGGAGAAAGAGGAGGATGAGATAGAACAAAGGCCACTTGAATTGTCACAAGGCCAAGGTGAAGAAAAAGATGAGAGTGCCGAGGAAGAAGAAGCAAATGAAGCACCCATCAAAGGAAAAGTCATCAAAAGGAAGGCAAAGACACCTCCTTCTCCTCAACCTAAACCAAAGAAAGCTACCATGCCAAAATCCAAGAAGCCAACAACCAGAGCTACAACAAGGGCCTCCACACAGAAGGCCAAAGAGGAAGCCACAAAGAAGAAAACAACCAAGAAGGCACTAGAAGAGCCAAGGAAAAGGAAAAGATATGTGGCTCAACTTGATACTAATGAAGAAGATCAGATTGAAAAGGTAAGTCATCCTCCTAAGTCTTCAGTTGATACATTATGTGAAAAGATTAGGAATGGAGACTTAAGTGAAATGAAAAAGATTGATTTCAATAAGTTCACCAAAGAGGAACAAAAAATAATAGAAGAATCATTCTATGCATTAATGGGATAGTTCAAGTATACACCTCTTGAACTTGATGGATAATTGCCAAAGGAATTATCTAAAATTGTAGAAGATAGATGGAATTTCTATTTGAAAATGGAGAAGGAGATGAGAGAATCAACCTTAGCAAGCATACTGCCTGATTTGACAAGGGAATAGATAACTAAAGTAGTCAAAAGGCATAACACTAGGTTTACACCTAAGTATAGGGCATTCTCCATTCTCCAAAACAAAATTGAACAAGTTGTACAGAAAACCACAAGATCATGGAAGAATTTGTATAAGAAAATTGAAGATTTCCTTGAAGAGGAATACAAAGAAGAAGCTACTACTAAACCTAAAGAGAGAAAAAGAGGAGAGAAGAGAAATCATAAGTAGAGAAAAAGATTGAAGAGGAGGAAGGAAAAGATAAAGATAGGGGTACTGATAAGCAAAAAAGTGTGCAAAACACGCAACTTCCACCTCCTAGCCCTCCTCACTCTACTATCACACCTGTAGAAATCATAAATATTAAGGATGTTGTTGACACCTCATGTCAAAACATTATTCCACTAACTATAGAGGATCTCACTAAGATTCTTGACCAAACAACTCTTCAAGCACAATTGTGTACAAGTCCCATATTGGTCAGTGTAGACGATCTCCAAAACTCTGTAGATAAACTCAAAGAAGCCAAGGTGTCACCACAAGAACCACCTCAAATCACTCAAACTACTGGACTTCCATTTATACCACCTCCATCACCACCAAGAATTTCCATGCAAGCTCATCAGGAGCCGAGTACAAAAATAGGGGTAGATACAAGTATAATAATATAGACAATGAGTACACCCTAGCCATAGTGATACAAGAAGAATAAGATAAGCAAGAAGAAGAGGATAAAGTAGGAACATAGGATAAGGAGGAGTTTGCAATATAGACTTTGGTTGAATTTCCAAAAATAGGAACTCTTACCAAACTTGTTCAGCAGTCAAGTACTGACTAGTTGACCTTACAAATTAGTACACCAAGTTCAAGTTCTACTAGGGTAGCTAGGACCATTCATTATGGAATTCTTGACCTTGATGAAGAAATCTAAATACCCTATTATGATTCAAGTACTTTAACTGAAGAAAAGATGAATGAAATACAAAGTGCATTAGATAAGAGAAGGAGGCAAGAGGCATTGAGGAAAAGCTACAAATACAAGCAGGCAATGAATGAGATCAAAGATATATTCATGGATGCATTTAGCCTACAACCTCTAGATTCAAGCAAGCCAATCCTTGAGCAACTATTTGATATAGTTGATCAAGTGAATAATGAAGACCATGATACAAATGTAAAACTCATGGAATGGTTAGAAAAGAAGTTTGTAGGCAAGGTCAACCAAAAGATAGCCAATAACATAATTTTAGGATAGGTTGACCTAGCTAAGAAATTGGATAGTGTAAAGATTATGTTAGGGAACATCTTTTCCCTTTATAGGAAAATTGTGTGATTTTTCCAGGTTCACACAAGAAATAAATCTGAAAATTTTGAACATTGAGAGCAAATTAAAGCTCTCTAGCATGCAACTACCCTCAAATATTGTACATAGTGAGAAGCATTTTGCTCAAGTGCTTCACACTCAGAGGGAATTAGCTACATCATTAGCAGAAGATGCCACTATTAAAGAAAAGCTAATGCAAATGAAAGCCTCTATCACTCCCCATTTGGAGATATTACATAAGGAGCAAATGTATGCAGAAACAATCCTGAAGAAGGATCCAAATATTCCTACACATGAAGGACTTGTTGATCTAGCAATAGAGCTTACAATTCAACACAAGTCATTATATATTGCATTGAATAACTGGGATGTAGCTCTCAAAATACTCCTTGAGGTAAACAAAATAGTTTTGGCCAAGCATGGCATTACCATTTAGGACCCTTTGACATAAGTGTCAAAAAGGGGGAGAGAATATTCTAAAGGGGAGATATATTAAAGATAGGGGAAGATATATTATAGAAGGAGAAATGCATATAGTAAAATAAGGAGATAACAAGATTAGAAGGCAAGAATAGGTCAAAAACATGTCAAAGAATAAATGGCACAAGCCATCAAAATTTATGACATAATCAACTCAGGGGGAGTCGTAAGGTATATTGTTGTTCACAATTTTAAAAAAAAAATTTGCAAGAAAAGAATGTACATATAATTGTTGGATCATGAATAATCAGTTAAGTGTTTTTTGATAGTCATGTCAAAAGGGGAGATTGTTGATCAAATAAATAAGATTGAAAAATGAGTGTAAACACACTTAACCATTTTCACTATACATGCCAAGTATACAATGGAAATTGAGCCAGAACTCTAACACAAGCCAAGTTATAGATAGTGCCAAGTAGACTAGAAGACACTATGTTTCGAGCAAGTTACAGTAGGTGCCGAGCAGATGAGACCAATATGTACCAAGTAACTCAGGATCTAGTAGGAGCTGAGCAATGCAAAAAACTAACAGGTGTCAAGTAACAAAATAATTCTATAGGAGCTGAGTAATGCAAGAAACACAATGGATGCTGAGAAATCCAGAATAGATGGTGCCGAGCATCAATATTACTTCATGTGCCAAGCAATGTAGGATCAACATGAAAGTTTGTGCAATTGCAAACAAAGATGTAAAATGGTTATGCATGACTCATCGCAATTTAAGAAGATAAGATCAAATCCTCTCATCCACCTATGCAATCCTCATGAAGCCAATCAAAAAATTGGATATTGCATCCAACCAATGGGTGAATTTCAAGGGTTTGAGTAGGAACATTTTATCCAAGGATGCATAATGAACCACTAATATTTATAAGGGAGTCTTGATGCCATTGAAAGAAGAAGTGATAAGTGTGAAAAGAAGAAGGAAAATCAGAGCCTGTTATTGCAGAACATTGGTGTCAAAAATTTAGCGGAAAGGATAGTATTTACACATCTAGTTGATCAGAATAGAACATGAAACATAATCAGTAGATCAGATTTAGTAGAGATCAAAGATAGAAGAGCAGATCAAGAGCCTGGGATCAGCATTAGAGAGTGCATTAGATCAGGTGTATTATCATAATACTCTCTCACAATTGTATTAGGAACTTGGAAATCCTATTGAGTTAGGTAGGTTTAATAGCCTTATGTAAATCCTTTAACAAGGTGACATTCTAAGTTGAATGTTCTTAAGTCCTCTAACAAGGCACACTCCTAACAGGGTGTAGAAATCCTTTAATAGGGTCACATTTAACAGTGTGTTGTAGCCTTTAATAGGGCAGGCCTTTAACAGGGCAAACCATCAGAAGTGGTTGAAATCAATTGCTGCAATAATTTTGTGGGTATCATCCCCACCCCATTTTTACCTTCTTATTCTTGGAGGGTTTTTGGGAACCAAAATCTCAAGTGTTATGTGGTGATGCATGTTTATTTCTTATGATTTTTTAATGTTTATATGCATGCATGTTAATTTCAGTTATATTTTATTAAGGGTATAAAAGTGGTTAAAAGGCTAGTACTTCTGATTCACCCGCCCCTCTCAGAAGCACTCTTCCCATTAAGACATTCCAACAATTTTTTCAAGACTTTTAGATGGAATCAAGAATGTCACTAACAAATGCTGAGAAGATATCTATTATTGGTGCTACTAACTGATGAGTTCTAGATCCATGATTGACCATAACTACGCAGGATTTGTTCCGAGTCTGTAGCTTAAATCAAACCAGGAAAAAGGCCTCAAGATATAGCATCATGTACCGTATGTAAGACAATGTCTATCTCTTGCGAATCAAGGCATTTGAGGATAATTGGGTCAAAGGATGTTGTGTATGGAATATCACTGATGATGACATATGCAAAGGCTTGTTGGATAAAGATTTGATCTTGGGTGTTGGGAAAATTAGGTAGTTAGATGTGGGGATAAACAATTGGATATAAGGGAGGGTTGGAAGGATTGAGACCAATGACCTTCCACATGAATGCTGATTGAGAGAGCTCCAAAAGACTTTGTGGCATGTTGAACACTAGAACACTGATATTCATGGCATCATATTTTTCATTTTGTATCCTTGGGAGCTGCTTAGCTTTTGATTTTTCACGAGCTAATGGTGCCTTTCAGTTTTCACCAAGAGATCTATGCGCATTATTTTTTTCTTTGATGTCAGATTAAGTTGACTACCAATAATATGCCAATGTATTTTCTTTAGGAGAAATTGCTTCTTTATGATTATCATCCATAATGCCTCCATATATTTCAAACTCTATTATAAGAGTGTCACCATCATCGAATTGATCAAAAATTGGTTGTCCACATTGGTCCCAATCCAATAGTTTAGGATAACTTGAGGGGATTTCATCATCATTACTGAATGGGCTTTGGTTGAAGGTAGATATATGGGTATCTAATTCAACTAGTTCATTGGAGTTATGCTCAGAAGCTAGAGGATTGTTGGTTTCAAGTGGGATATCCTCAGATGCCTTTTCATCGTTCAAAACATCCATAGTCTTACACATACGTACCATAGTACTAGGAGGACCTATTCATAATGGTTTAAATCCAAGCCCCAAAATAGGAGGTCATCCTTTTGTAGTGATAGGTTCAATTATTCCTTTTTTTTGAGATCCAAGACCACTATAGCCATCATAGCCTTATTTCTGCATGATAGTAAACCCAAGTCCATACTTGCTAGAAGATATCAAAGTGGGTTCTCATTCTACTTTTTCTTTCTCAATACATACAGATGTATTATTATTGATAGAAGTGGCATTTTGTGTACTGATGGGAGAAAGTGGTGACTCCTTGATGTGGGATACATGAGACAAAAAGTATTCTCCACACCCATTGTCTTCAATCTTCATCTTTTCCTTGGCCATACTGTATATCAACATCCACACAGAGGAATTTGTGGGTTGTGCTTCATTGTTTGTGGGATTTGGTATGTAGTAGCATCTCTTAGATTAGCACAAAACTGGAAAGGATTTGGATCGCTAGGGATGGTAACCTCCGTGTTATTATAGGAAAACTTTAGACATTGATGATATGTAGAGGGCACTGCTTTCATTGCATGAAGCCAAGGGCGTCCTAGTATCACGTTGCAATTCATTTTGATATCTAGGACATGGAACAATGTATCTTCATTAGCTGGACCAACTCTAACAGGTAATATGATGATACCCTTGGAGAAGTGTTCACCATCATCATAGGCCTTTATTGTGATTCTTTGAGAGGGATCCAAATTGTTTTTAGAATAACCCAAACTATTGACCACCTTAAGAGTATAGATATTCAGTCCTGCTCCTCCATCTTGTTGGCGCTAAAAATTGCATGGTTAATTTTGATCACTTTTAGAAAATTAAGCCCTATAAATGCTTTTAAGTGCCTGTGTACCCGACTATCAGTTTGAGGCTCAAGAGGTGTTTAATGTTTCTAACACCTTTCATTCAGCATGTCTAAGTGTTTCGTGATGATAATTTGTCATTCTGAACCATTCAGTGAAGTCTAGTTTTGAGAAATTGTCAAATCTGCATTTTACCTTTAGTGTCTAAAAGTGACAGGAGGCTGTGTTTGTCTTTGAATATCTCGCACCCAGAATAGTGTCATGATTCGCCACTTTGGGAATGTATAGTGTCCAAACTTGAGAACCTATGTTTCAGATTTTGAGTCATTTTGAGTCTGTTTGACTAGGTTTTGAATCCCTCAAAGTTGGTCAGTTATTGTTTTCATGCTTTTGCAAATTGCACACATTTTTGGGAAGCCCTGTTTGACGAGTAATAACTTTTGACCAGTTGACCAAAATGCTAAATTTACTTTTGCGTTGCATTGTAGATGTTAGAGACTTCTTATGTTTCAATTTTCAAGGCTTGACAAATCCGTTTGATCAGTTTTCAAACGCGATTCCAAACGCAATTTGTAACCTTTTACTAGTGTCAGTATTTTCAGATTTGTCAAGACCCCTATTCCTGATGTTATAACTTGAGATCCATGATTGCCTAGATCAAATGGATTGTACTATTGTGTTTTACTCTAAAAATACTTCAAGTGTGCCAATTTTTTGGTCATGATGAATCCGTCTGCACTCTTTTCCAAGTCCTTTCCATTCAAAAAAAGTGTTTCCTGACATTGTTTCAATCTGGAAAAATCCAAATAGCATAATTTGACTGATTCCCAAATGTGTCCTGTGATTCATCTAAAACCCAAATCATAGATTTATAATGCCCTCATGACAGAGAACCAATGCCCCAATTTTCAAGGTCAAATCCAAACATGTTTTATTACTTTCTGACATGTTTTCTTGCAAATATTTCTGAGAGGGAAACTTTGACAGTCAATATCTTTTGACTGAGGATTCTTCATGAGACAAGATTTGACGGGGTGCAAGTATGCGAAACAAAGAGTCAGTGTGCCAGTTTTGAGAGCTTGATCAGGTGTTTTGGTTAGTTTTTAAAGCTAGTCAAAGGACCCTCTAGTATTAAATTGGTAGTTTGCAGATAAGTGATGAATAAAATGTCGCAATACAAAGGCAATAATGATAGATTTCACCACAAATTTGAGCAAGATGCTAAAGAAGTGCAAAAGAGAAAATAAGATGCTATTGAAGGTAAAGGATGAGCATGGGAGGTGTCATGGCTACTCTGCCTCTGCAGTTAACACATACCATGGTAATATCAGGGGAACATGTTAACAAAAATAGTAATATTAATATCAATATCAAGGACAATGATAGCAAAATTCCCCAGTGGGGTTTTCATGAGACGAAAGAATTCATTGTAATAAGGGCCGAACTTGAGGATGTTTTCATAGAGACAAAGAGGAACAAAATTCTCAGGGAGCTCATTGCTACCAAGATAAAAGAGAAGGGTTATAGGAGAAGTTTAGAATAGTGCAAAATGAAAATGGAAGAACCCAGTCAATAGTTATAAGGGTAAAGAGACTTCTTATCCAAGAAAATGGTAGACAATGCCCATTTTTGATTAATTGCTATCTTCAAGAACATGCATGCAACGACTCTTGTTAGAATTTGAAGTTAGAAGAAGCTCAATGCCAAGTAGAGATGCCAAAACAATGAAAACAAAGCCATGAAAGTTAAAGTTGTAGACACCTAAATCTGATTACACCGCTTTGGTATCCTATTTAGCTATCTCTAAAGGCATCATTAATATAATTCTTATTTAATTAATCATTTTCCATCCCCTAGCTGATTAATTTAATCAATCATCTATAGTCCTAATTGATAAATCAAATAACCCATTATTTATCAATTAATCTTATTCTGCTACCTAATTTAATAAATCCCAAATTTATTAAAATCGCTTTAGTAAATAAAGCCCTCAAAATCTAATAGCCCCTAACCTATCCTTAATCCTCCATTTAGCATAATCCACCCCATCCACCCATACTAACTAAGCTTAGCCACTAACTCACCCACCCTCATCAATACCATCCACTTGCACATCTCTAACATCCCTAATCTAATCCTAACCCAATCCTAATCTCCCCCCTAATCATTTGCATAATCCTAAATGAGCTTAAGAATTTCCTAATCCAAACCAAAGTCTCCCATCAAAATATCCCAACCACCAAGCCATAAATGCTCCCACAAAGCCATAAATGACTCTTACAAGCCCATTTATTGCTCTTACAAGCCATTATGAGGGTCTTTATGAGCTTTGAGCCTCCTTTGTTGACCCCTCAACCCCTCTTTCTCTAACCAATGATCCTGTGACATGTGTCACTCCCTGATTGGCTATAAGGAAGCACAATCCATGTGCTCTCCTCTCATTCAATCTGAGCCCTCCATAAGCTTTCTCCTTTCCTTCCATCCTAGCCATTGATCCCTCAAGCCCTTTGCCTATTTAAGGAATCCCCTCCCAAGCCATTTTAGACACAATCCATAAAGTAAAGTTATAATGCTATTTTGAGAGCTCATAAACTACCAAAATACCATTATAATGTTGGAATCACTCCATGAATCCATTATTGAAACCTTTCCTCATTCACTCCATCCATCCATCTAAGTTTGAGCATAACTTGTGAGCATACATACCTTAAATCGGGGACATAGCTTCGTCATCATGAGAAGCACTTGAGGACTTTACCATATTTGGTCTACTTTCCTCAAGTTTTTCTTCGTTGGTCCTATCTTAAGTGTTTTCCATGTTTAGTATGGTTAAAGCTTTCATGTAATAGTTAGTTTTCAATTTGCATGTTTCAAAAAAAATCAAATCATTTTGCTAAAGTGATCACTTGTCTATCCTTTGAAAGGGTTGTTAGCAAGTCCATTCGCAACAACCCAACCATTGGTCAATCCTTTAAACCAAATGAGAGGTATACTTAGTGTAGTCATTTCCTCATCGAAGCTTCCAAGCCTTCCTCTAGTACCATAATTCCTAAGGTCTTCCATAGAGTATTTCTCTTCTCTCCATGTCTTAACTAGGAGCATCCTTCATCCCCACCTAGCTCATCATCACAACATGATGTCACAATCTTATTATGATGAGTTTTGCCATCCCACCTTTTCTCCCACCTCATCCTATTCTAATGATTATGTTGATCTTGTTAACTATGATGGGTATATTGAAAGCCTTAGAGATATTCCTCCAACCATCCCCCAAAATCCGAACATTCCTCCAAACTACTCCATCCCTCCTCCAAACATACCCACTAGTACTCCTTACCATGCCTTTGACAAGGGAAATCCATTACTGTCCTCATCCTCACTACCTTCCTATATTGTGCCCACATATTCCTCTTATACATCAATCACATCTCCATCATCCTCTACCTTCATCTCCCAACCTCCACCATTCTAGAACAATTCTAGTAGCTACATCCCTAGTCCAAATCCACCATCCCAATGCCCTCCAAACCCCTTTCCAAATCCTCCAAATAATCCTAGTCATACAACATATCACCCTAATCCCCTTACTCCTCCTAGTCCAACACACTTGTCTCCAAGGAATTTTACAAGGAAGCCCAAAGAAAATCCATCTCCTGCACCCATCACTCCTCTTACATCATCCTATCGCTACCATCCCTATCATATCCACCCCACTTATCAAACCCCTTCCATCTCCTACCTCCCATCCTTCGAATCCCTCAAAATCCCATCCACATCTCCTCCTCCTAGAATTATCAAAATCCCATATAATGAACCTAACGAGTCCCTCCCCCATCAACTCATCCCCATTGAAGAAACTCCTACCCATCCATCTACCTCACTTAAAGAAACCATCCATACTTCTCCTATCATACCATTCACTCCCACACATTCCTGTCAAGATTTTGTCCAAAAGCATGTTGAAATATGCCTCGACACAATAGAAGATCTCACCATCCCACTTATTCCCCTACATAATCCACTTTTACCATCCCCTCCATATCTAAATCCTCCCAACTCACCTACTCCATCTCAGGATCCATTCCCATCACTCTGTCCAAATCAAGATCATATCCTTCCATCCCCTCTACTCCATGATCATACATCTCCCATAATCCATGATGATAGATCCATCAAAAAAGAAATAACTATCATATATGAAGCTTCGACTCCTTCAGCTAGTAATGGACTCACATCTTGTGTTCCAAATAATGAACATCATACTAAAGAAAGAAATAAAAATGTATCTCTAGATGTTGGTATCCCCACTATTCCTACATGGTTGCAAGTCATTCCATCTCCACCCCAAAGTTCCCATCCATCTTGTTCTACATCTATTTTGGGCCCGTATCCTATTTCTTTTCAACCCTCCATTTTCGGTCCATATACCCCTTATCCAAATCCCCCACCCTTTCCATCCATTTTGGGTCCTTACATACCTAATATGAATCCTTTATCTCCTCCATCTATTTTGGGACCTACACCTTCCCCATTTCCATCTATTTTTGGCCCATATCCTTCATTCCCTCCATCCATTTTGGGCAATTATATCTATCCATATCCTATATTCCAATCCATTATTCCATCCCCTCAAATCCACCAGCTAGATCATCAAAGGCACTCATCCTTGAATCCCTTTCAACCTCCATCTTTCCATCCACAATCATTCCATCTCCTCCATGTTGTTGTTCCCATAACATGGCTAATAAAAGCATATTGGATGCCAAAATACAAAAGCATAAATCCAAAAATCCACAAAAATCCAAGTCTCGACATGTCCCTTCTAAAATACATGTTCCAGAAGAGAAACATTTGATCCAAATCAAAGAAAAGGTCAAGAGGCCACAAAGGCCCAAGCTAAAAAAGTCAAAAATCATGTGGACACCCAAGATGCTCATAAAATAAGTGCATCTCAAAGAAAAATCTCAATTAGCATCCATTCATGCTACTCAAAAAGCCTCATCCATCCATCCTTTATCCAAATCCCCATATATGCATCCTTCATCCCCCCAATACACTCTTAGTCCATATGCTTCTTATCCTAAATTTCCCATCCTCCATCTTCCAACTCTACTTTTAGTCCTTATCTTTCTCTTCCTCCATTTTCTCCTCAACCTTGCTCAATACCATCTTTCCCACTACTTTATCACCTCTCAAGGTGTGTGCCAATGATGATCTTTCCATTTTCCTCATCCATTTACCCTCAAGCCTTATGTCTTCCCATCCCTTATATACCAAACTCCCACCCACCATTCCACTTGTTCAAATCCAATCCTTTTCCATCCATCCTACCAACATCTATGAGTAAAAATGCATCAAAAAGTTCAAAAAGTCAAAAAAAAAAAAACAAAAACAAAAAAACAAAAAAATTGTCCAATGGTGAAAACTTGGCAATTCAAGCACCTTGGACAAGTACCATGGTGAAAACTTGGCAAACAAGCATCATGTGTAATCCCTCCATCCAAATGCTCTGTGCACTTGGGGGCATGTTCCATCACCCATCATCCCCATCTCATCCCACCGTACCAACCGCATCCTATCCATTTCACCCACCATCCTCCTTTGGATCTTCATAGAAATAACATCCACCACTAGATACATGCTTTTGGTCTTCCCTTTGACATCCATTTTCCATCAAAGTTTGTATCGACCTATCCCTAATCCACCCATCCTCCTTATCCTCTACCTCATTAACCTTTCACATCCTAGCTTCCATCCTATCTCCCTCATCCTCTTGTTGACCAATATTCAATCCTACTGCATCCCTCATAAAAAATCCTCTTGAATAACATATTATAACTGGGGACACTCTATTCCTTGGCGACTGTGTCGTGTCCATCTTTCCATCAATCCTTATCTTTTTGCATTCCTCTACCCAAATCCCTCTATCCACTATTCCCTTTTTCATCTATCCTTGCATCTTCCAGCATTACCTCCATCTTTCCATCACCTAGTGCATCCCTTGTCATTGGTATCTAGCCCTCAGCTATCCCTCATCCTGAGCTTTTCATCTACTATCTTCTCATCCCAAACCTTTCTTCCACTATCTCTTCATCTTTATCTTTCTTGCCACTATCCTATCATGCTGAGCTTTTTGTAAAGTAATCCCTTGTATATCCTTTAATCTATCAGCTATCTATTCCTTTCCCATTAGTCCTTCGCTTGGTCCCATTGTATATCTCTCATTTCTTCGCATCAGTTCTTGCTTGATCACAACTTGCAATTCTCTTGGTTAAGTGCTTTAGTGAATCCTTGTGCGAGATCCTTTGTCATCAAAATGTTGTCCTAAAGAATTTTTCTTGCCCAGCTCATCCTAGTCCTTAATATTATTGATAGATCCTTGTAGGATGCATCCTTGTTCTCATTTGATCTTGGTCCGTCATTATCTAGTCCTATCGATCTCTTTGGCAAAAGGTTAACTTTTTTATGGATTTACATTTTCTTTCGATTTATTTTCTTTTCAGGATTTCAAGTTTGGTTCTTAACGTATCTCTTCCAAGTGATTTGGGTTGTTCCCTCCTCATGGTCACCATGATCTTTTATATCATGGTGTGCTACGAATGGGGCAATTCAAGTGCAAGGTCTTGATTAGATCTTTTGTTTGTTTTTCTTTTTTGCTTGTGGGTTACCTAGTGTCGGTTCCACGCTACTTCCTCTGGGGTTCATGTGCAATGCTGGGGCAATCCTTGCATGTTTTTTTTGAGTAAGTTCTTCAGTCCTCTAGAAAGTTGGTAAAAAGGCCTTGCTATTCTTGGTAACCTTGGTAATTAACCAACACTCTTATATTAAATCTAGTGCTCAACTATGTGGTGGTACTTCTCTTTGAAGTATCCCCTTGCTCAAAATGCTTCAATGGATTCCCTTCATCTCCATTATCCCCCGTCCATATCAAACATCCATCTCTCCCACCCCCACTTGTGCATTAGTTATCTCTCAAAATCAATCATCACTCTTAGCTTTAGGGATCCACAATCTTCGTCTTAGGGATCCACCCATCAAAACAATCCACCAAGCCTCATCTTTCGAGATCCACAATCCTACTCCTAGGGATCTTCAAAACCCATCTTCCATCAATCTGACTCTTTGAAATCCTATTGCATCAGCTTTATCTTCCCATCATCCCTCCCCTCCTCCTAGTTTCCTTTTATAGCACTCCACTCCTTCATCCTCCCCCCAATCCTGGAACATCTTAAGCTTGCTTCCTTTTGTGATTCTAACCTCCCTTTATCATTCTCCCATAGTGAGAGTTTGAGCTAATTCAGCCCCTTCTCTTTCCCAATCTGTGTCTCTACTCGTCGCAAATTCTTATGCTTTTCAAGAAGCTGTCGAGCCTCGTCTTCTCTCTCCATCACCTTCTTGAGGTGGCATCTCGTAGTCTAGTCTCTCCTCTTCTTATCTGAGACTAGGGAAAATTTGTTGCTAAAACATCTTCCTCATGTCGTTTATATTCAAACTTCTTTGAAATAGTGTTGTCTCAACACTATGTCAAAGAGGGGCAAAATGTAGACACCTAAATCTGATTACACTACTTCGGTAATCCTAATTAGCTATCTCTAAAGGCATCATTTATTAAATTCTTATTTAATTAATCCTTTTCCATCCTCTAGCTGATTAATTTAATTAATCATCTATAGTCCTAATTGATAAATCAAATAACCCATTATTTATCAATTAATCTTATTCTCCTACCTAATTTAATAAATCCCAAATTTATTAAAATCACTTTAATAAATAAAGCCCTCAAAATCTAAGAGCCCCTAACCTATCCTTAATCCTCCATTTAGCCTAATCCACCCCATCCACCCATACTAACTAAGCTTAGCCACTAACTCACCCACCCTCATCAATACAATCCACTTGCACATCTCTAACATCCCTAATCTAATCCTAACCCAATCCTAATCTCCCCCCTGATCATTTGCACAATCCTAAATGAGCTTAAGACTTTCCTAATCCAAACCAAAGTCTCCCTTCAAAATATCCCAACCACCAAGCCATAAATGCTCCCACAAAGCCATAAATGACTCTTACAAGTCCATGTATTGTTCTTACAAGCCATTATGAGGGTCTTTATGAGCTATGAGCTTCCTTTGTTGACCCCTCAACCCCTCTTGCTCTAACCAATGACCTTGTGACATGTGTCACTCCCTGATTGGCTATAAGGAAGCACAATCCATGTGCTCTCCTCTCATTCAATCTGAGCCCTCCATAAGCTTTCTCATTTCCTTCCATCCTAGCCATTGATCCCTCAAGCCCTTTGCCTATTTAAGAAATCCCCTCCCAAGCCATTTTAGACACAATCCATCAAGTAAAGTTATAATGCTATTTTGAGAGCTCATAAACTACCAAAATACCATTATAATGTTGGAATCACTCCATGACTCCATTGTTGAAACCTTGCCTCATTCACTCCATCCATCCATCTAAGTTTGAGCATAACTTGTGAGCATACATACCTTAAATCAGGGACATAGCTTCGTCATCATGAGAAACACTTGAGGAGTTTACCATATTTGGTCTACTTTCCTCAAGTTTGTCTTCTTTGGTCCTATCTTAAGTGTTTTCCATGTTTAGTATGGTTAAAGCTTTCATGTAATAGTTAGTTTTCAATTTACACTACTAAACTAAGGTGATACATTTTGGCACGCTTGTCGAGCCTCATCTTCTCTCTTCGTCGCCTTCTTGAGGGGGCATCTCATAGTCTAGTCTCTCCTCTTCTTATCCAAGACTAGGGAAACTTTTTTGCTAAAACATCTTCCTCATGTCATTTATATTCAAACTTCTTTGAAATAGTGTTGTCTCAACACTATGTCAAAGAGGGGCAAAATGTAGACACCTAAATTTGATTACACTGCTTCGGTAATCCTATTTAGCTATTTCTAAAGGCATTATTAATTAAATTATTATTTATTTAATCCTTTTCCATCCCCTAGCTGATTAATTTAATTAATCATATATATTCCTAATTGATGAATCAAATAACCCATTATTTATCAATTAATCTTATTCTCCTACCTAATTTAATAAATCCCAAATTTATTAAAATCACTTTAATAAATAAAGCCCTCAAAATCTAAGAGCCCCTAACCTATCCTTAATCCTCCATTTAGCCTAATCCACCCCATCCACCCATACTAACTAAGCTTAGCCACTATCTCACCCACCCTCATCAATACCATCCACTTGCACATCTCTAACATCCCTAATCTAATCCTAACCCAATCCTAATCTCCCCCCTAATCATTTGCGCAATCCTAAATGATCTTAAGAATTTCCTAATCCAAACCAAAGTCTCCCCTCAAAATATTCCAACCACCAAGCCATAAATGCTCCCACAAAGCCATAAATGACTCTTAAAAGTCCATTTATTGCTCTTACAAGCCATTATGAGGGTCTTTATGAGCTTTGAGCCTCCTTTATTGACCCCTAAATGCATTTTCCTCTAACCAATGACCCCATGACATGTGTCACTCCCTAATTGGCTATAAGGAAGCAGAATCCATGTGCTCTCCTCTCATTCAATCTGAGCCCTCCATAAGCTTTCTCCTTTCCTTCCGTCCTAGCCATTGATCCCTCAAGCCCTTTGAATATTTAAGGAATCCCCTCCCAAGCCATTTTAGACACAATCCATCAAGTAAAGTTATAATTCTATTTTGAGAGCTCATAAACTACCAAAATACCATTATAATGTTAGAATCACTCCATGACTCCATTGTTGAAACCTTGCCTCATTCACTCCATCCATCCATCTAAGTTTGAGCCTAACTTGTGAGCATACATACCCTAAATCGGGGACATAGGTTCATCATCATGAGAAGCACTTGAGGATTTTACCATATTTGGTCTACTTTCCTCAAGTTTGTCTTCTTTGTTGCTATCTTAAGTGTTTTCCATGTTTAGTATGGTTAAAGCTTTCATTTAATAGTTAGTTTTCAATTTGCACTACTAAACTGAGGTGATAAAAAAGCAACACCTACAACAAGCAAGTAGCCAGCCAGTATTTGGCAAGAATGAAATCTCACATGCTATGTCGAAGATGCCCATACGTAGCATAAATAAAAGGGGTCGGCTTGTATTGAGGAGTGAATGACTATGACATGAGAGAACACATTAGAGAAAGCTGCTTCAACAAATAAAAGGGGCAGTCATCATTGGATAGAGATGACCATTTTAAAATGGGAAACAACTGTAGGTAATAATCAAAGCCATCAGTTTCATTGCAAATATCAAATCGCATCAGATTTAAAAAGGGAAATCTACAACTCCATGCTAGCTCAAAGCAACTCATGTCAAGTCAAAGACCCAACACTTGAAATCAGGACAATCTCATGTTTCTTATGGTAGGGATGTGAGGCTTTCACACTAGTCAAAGATATTTCCACACATCATCAGACAGTGAGTATTCTCAACAAAAAAACAAAGAGAAAGCTAGTGCAAAAAGAGTTCAGGCACTCATAATGAAGCATGTAAGCCACAGTACAAAAAGAGAAGCCACCCTAGTAGGTAAAAGAAGCATGATTCGAAGACTCAGCAACAAGTTAAAGACCCAATCAAAGGTAGGGGATCCATATTTTCAAAAAGATAAAGGCCACATCAATGAAGCAGGTGTCAATGAATCTTGCAAAGAGCTATTTGAGATGTAGGAACTCCATGCTGTCAAAGAAGCTAGCATAAAAAGAAGCCCCTGAAAATAAAAGAAATGTTCACACCATGGTAAAGGGAAGCCTCCATAAAATAGTGACATCAAACAACGTAGAGGAAAGACAAGGGAAGTCATGAGCAGAGGTTAAAAATCATGAAGAGATAAATCCCACGTTCTTGGTGCATGTGTTTTTGGAGTTGTTTAAATACAACATAGCACTGTAGGTTATGTGAATTAAAGAAAAAGGCTTTTGTGAGCTGTGAGTTGCTAGTGGGACCCAACCATGTCAGTGCCTAGGGGGGGGGCATTGTGTGACATCAGCGAGGCATAAACATAAAATTTTAAATGAAAATGCAATGAAGGGATGATGATGTCATAATTGCCTAAACGACCGAAAAGTTGAAAATTTGGGAAGGTGCTATGGCACCATTGAAAAATGGCAAGGTTTTTCAATGGTGACATAACGCCCTGCCGAAAAACCTTGAAATCTGATAAAGTGTGTGGAAAGAGAGGTGGGTCCCGCTTGAGGTCCTCAGCTAATTAGAAAAGGACAAGTGGCAGCCAAAACAATGACAATGTAGTGACATGGCACTCTGGAGTAGGTGATGATGTGGTGAGATTGTAGACAGAACAAGGAGATTGTGACATGTGGAAGATCCTATGATAGGTGCTATGTCACCAATGGAAGTTTCTTGGAAGTTAACCATAGCGACAAAGTTCCCTTGCTGATGTGGCAACTTTGTCAGTGATGAGTAGGCAGTTTGTGAGCCACTAGGGAGCTGCCACGTGGCGACAGTGACGGGTCCAGAGGTGAATGACATGTGGTGAAGTGGGCAGTGACATGGCACATAAAATAGAGGACCAGTGAGATGATGCCATGTGGCATTTGGATGGAGTAGTCAGCCAATCACATATAGACACATGGAAAAGTGGTCAAACCTAGTTGACCTGAGTGAAGGCATATTGGGATAAAATAAAATCTTTTTAAAAGGTGATTTAAATTAGTTTTTCAAAAAAAGGGGGTATGTACATGCAGGAATGAAAAATACAAAAGGTATTTTTTAAAGTCAAAACTTTAGAAATTTTTTTAAATTTTGTGAAATTTTAATATCAAGAGTTGTCTACCTGAGCTTTTTTAACAGGGATTGTTTTTTTCAAACTAATTTTATTGGGTTTCTAGTACTCAAAACATAGACTCCAATATACCATTGGAACTGGGAGAAGCTAAATTTTTTAGATTTGAAGTCAATTTCTACACAACAATTCACTGGTTCACGCTGTAGGTCAATTTTTATTTTTTGGGGCATTGGAAACAAAACAGGTAGAATTCATCATTGAGTATAAGAGTTGGTTGCAGGGTAGTTTTGGAGGCTTGGTAAAGTTTGTATGTGAAGAAAATCAATTCTAGAGGGTTTCCTTGGCTTGTAGAAGTCATTTTTTAACTGAATTTCACTTTTACCATGGGTAAAGACTAGGCATCAAATCAGTTATTTCTTTTAATCATATGCTTTAGATATTTGGTGTTGGTAGAGCCAGAATAATGAAGATTTGATTTTTAGTTAAGGAGAGAAGGTAGTAAGATTATTTCCAAGCTTCTTGGAAAGGAATTCTAGGGGTACACATGTTAGTTGCAGATTTAATCTGAGAATTGTTTCCTTCCTATATCTCTCTTCTTCTTCTTTTTTGTAAGGGGTTGTTGGCAGTTTGGCTTTGGGTAATACCAGTAGGGTTCCAATTCTACTGTTGAAAGGGGATTTACAAGAATTATTTGAGTTTTCTAATTTTGTCTCCTGATTCTTCATGTGTCATTAACTTTGTAATTGAATGGATAATGTTCATTTGGTTTAAGACATTTTAGATGAGGTGTGTATCAGATCTTTGTTGCTTTTGACTCAAGCAGTTAAGTAAATGCTTCATAGTTCTGATAGGGTTTCTGGGTGCATGAAGGGGATATTGCATAAGTATGGGATTGAGGAATTTTAGTTGATAAACTTGACTGTAAGGTAAGCAAGTTAGGTCATCTTGCTAGTAATGACTCTATGTTTCAATGGATAAGGAACTAATCACTAAATCAAATGCAGGCTGATATGAATGGCATTTGCACAAATCTTTTATTCAAATAAATTTAATTGTTCATGTTTGAAGTGGGCATAATTGTTTAACCCTCACTCAACTTTTGAGACTCATAGATTTGCACCTAGCTACTGTAGGTCCATGTCATTTCATGAGTTACTAGGAGATATAAGGGTTTCATCTACTTAATTGATTTAGGGATATGTTTTTGCACAAGTACAGTATCAATTGAATCTCAAGTCTACCCGCTTAGGTCTAGCAGAGCCTGAAGTAGAAGAAGGGTCATGCCTTATAGTTGGCCTATTGTCAGAAATGGCATCTTGAAAATGGGAGTTAGCTACCCCTAGACAACTCAATTTCTTAGTGGGATAATTGAAAACCCTCTAGCATTTTCAAACACCAACACATCTATTCAGACACGTCTGACTTTGGTATTATGGATGAAGACTTTGAGGTGGAGGGGATCATTGTGGTTAGATTTTTCCTTAGGAATATCCTGAGGGGAAAAAGTGATATGATGTGATGTAGATAGGTTCCCAACCATGGTTTAGAACTGGGAAACATCCATATTATCTAGGACTATTGACTCTTTAAGGGCTTGTTCCAAGATCTTCTAGTGTTGGGCGGATGCACGCAGTAGGTCCAAAATGGTTATTTGCGTAGGGGTCTTGCTGAGCTATTCAACAAGGCTATAATCAGATGAAGTAGAAGTAGTAGGTCTTGATGGTGCTCTAGGTAGGGTGATCTTGGTATGGCATGTAGTGATAATGCAACCAGGGTCTTTAGCCTTTAATGTGAATGTGGATATGTGGGAATCAAATTCATTGAAACAGTTGACAGTGTAGTCATATCCCATGCATGTGTAATTCACATTAGCTTGTGAGTTTGAGTTTGAACTGGAGGGCTTCTCTTTGTCATGATTACCCAAAGAATCTTTGAATATGGTGTGATCAGAGTTGGATGCTAATAGTGATGGATCAACTATGATTACACCATCATCAATAAGGTCTTGTATTGCATGTTTCAATTGGAAGCACGATGAAGTCTTATGTCCTTTGGTGCAATGGTAATCACAATACTTTTTGTCATCCCACCAATCAGCATTAGTTAACAGTTCAACTTTGATTGGGGGTAACTGCAAGAAGTTATTACTCAGTAACTATAGTAATGCAGTCTCAAGAGGTATCCCCAATGGTGTGAATTTTTTGTCCTTGGTTCCAGGATGTCTTCGAGGCTTGTCTTGCATGGAAGTCTTAGTTTTCTATTGTTGAGTTGATGTTTAATTAGAGGTTTGTGAATTTTTAGGGTTTGCACCTTTCAAATTTAGTTGAGGTTGTGTTGTGCTAATTGTTCATGCATCCACGATACCATCATTAGTCACATCCTTGTTTTTGGAGAAAAATTTTGGCTTGTCATTAGAGGAACTAGTGTTTGTGTTTTCTTTATTTATCTTGAGGATTCCCTTGCGGATAAGAGCATCTTCAATACTAGCCCCTTTCTTCATCAATTTAGAAACAGTGCTTGGGCTCTTGATTTTGAGTTCATACATTAAGTCTGGGACTAAGTTTTCAATGAACAAGTTAACCTATTGTTCTTTGGGAATGTCTAGTGAGCATTGAATAACTAAGCTTCTCCAACATAGTAAGAATGTGATGATTGGCTCTCCTAACTTTTGTTTAGTTGAGCACAAATAAGAAAGTGTCACCTCATTTGTAATGTTAAAGGCAAAGTGGGAGATGAACTTGTCTATGAGTTCCGACCAAGATTTGATATTACTAGGAAGTTTGGAGTACCATTCAAGTGCAAGCACACCTAGAGAATGAGGGAATAATCTCATAAGGTAAGTGGGCTCATCATTGAGTTTGATACATGAAGCAAAAAATTCTTTGATATGATCAATAGGGTTTCCTTTTCCTCTATATTTTTCAAACCTTGGAGCCTCAAAGTGTTTTGGGAATGGAGGCATATACAAACCTTTATCGAATGGATTAGGACATAGGTCCCTTTCTTTATATAAAGCCTATTTCTTTTGGACTCCCAATGCCTCAACTTGTTTGGAAAGTTGTTTGAATTGTTGTAATAGTTCTTCATTGGGGTTTTGCATGATGGTCTTTCCTTCAACTCTTTTGTGTTTGTGAGTAGACCATTTGCTGTGGTGGCAGCTATGTCTACTCAGTTCTAACATTTCTATGTCTGATGAGTCTGGTGAAGTGTCACTAGGTGGTGGAGGTATGTTGGCACCTTGAAGACAGAAGGGTCCTTGTTGTTGGGGTACTTGTTGTGGCATTTGATGTGGCACTTGTTGTGGGATTGAATATGATTGTTGTACCATGTGTTTTTCTTGAGCCATGTGTGGCAGTTACTGTTGGGATACCTCTATTGGTTGTATGTGAGACCATGTATGTGAGTGTTGTTGTAGAGGTATCTATTGAGGTTGTTGTGACACATGTTATTGTTGTAAAAAATGTTGCTGGTATGCAATTTTTTTCTCAAGGCATCTTTGATATTCCATTTGTTGTTTGAGTTGTTCTTGTTGTTTAGCAAACATGGTTTGATGTTGTTGGAATTGTTGCTGAAATTGTTGTTGATAAATTGCGTGTAAGTCAAGTGGGTTCACATGGGACTGCATATTAGGAATGTTGGATGTTTTCCCCACTTGAGGTTGTTGTTGTTGTGGGTGATGTTGTTGTGGGAGTTGGCTAAGTCCTTGGGAAGTGATCGTCATGTTGGTATTGTTGTTTTGGCTTCTTTGTGTTTTGGAGGTTTCTACTTGGGACATCATATTGACTTGACAACGAGGTTCATCCCTTTTGGGAATCGGTCTAATGTCAATAAGACTTTTGCTTTGTATTTCAATAGGGACTGTTATAGATGATGTTGCACATAGTGTACTCATGGGAGGCTCCATAACATTTGATGTCATACCACTTGGTAGGGTTAGGAGAAAAGGTGTACTTTGTTGATTTTCCTCCAAAGAAGGTATGTTTGGCATCCCTAGAGCACAAGTCCCTTTAGGTGCATCTTTTTATTGCATCATGTGACTAAAATCAATTCTTAATGTCCTTTTGGGGTGTTTAGGAATTGGTGGTATTTTTTTGAACAAGGGGTTAACATTGATGTGTTCAAATGTACTTTCGAGTTTGGAGGATTTTGATAGTTGATTCTTGATGGGACCTTATAGGTGCCATTATTGTGTTTGAAAACTCCAATGGTTTTCTTCCCTTATCTAAGTCTGAATTGATCATGGATTGTATGTTTTCAATGGTTGTGTTGGTTTGATGTTTGGACTTAGGTCCTTCCATATTTGGGTTGAATTTGAGAATTTCTTGGGCTACCAAAAGTTTGAAGTTTTTATGAAAGCTTTTATCTTGACATGCCCTAGCCATTTCTTCATTAGTGATGCCATAATTGGTGTTAGAGCCATTGCTGAGGTGTACAGTACCTTGTTTTTATGTTTGATGTGTTATAGTTGAAGGTACTTTTGTTAGGTTGGTTGAATTTGAAGGAATGTGATTGTTCATATTTGGGTGTGGTTGGCACACTTCGTCCTCCTGGTGGTATTTGTTGGAGTTGAGGAAAGCCAACTCCGAAGACGCCAAGATCACCTGCATGCGAACCTGTCAAAGAGAAGCCATAGAAGGGGAGGAGCTAAACGGACATGAGAGACACCATGAATGCAAACACAATGAGAAATGTATTTACAATAAGAAATGATGTTGTGATGTGTTATGATACAATGAGAGAGAACCCGAATATAAAGAGCTCATGGAAGCTTGTAGAACAAGTTGGAAGGTGGTAGAAGATAAGTGTGACAACAAGAAGGGAACAAACTCCCGTGTTGTCAACAACTAACCACTACATGCATTAAATATAAAATATTAAATAAATGCATGACCTAAGTAAGCTTAAGCAATAGAATAAATAATTAAATATTAATTATTTACTCTAACAGTATTGGTACAAATATAGGTTCAAAGTTAGGACTCCATTGAACCATCCCATGTGTTGGGGAAGTTTTTGGAGGAAATCTCATGGTAGGTGCATTATTCAAAGTTTGATGTACCATAGCTTGATTATGATGATCTTTTGGATACATGTTTAAGGGGTCTGCTAGTAAAGGTTGTGATGCCTCGATTTTTTCTTTGTTAATGGTTTTTTGGGTTTTCTTGCCCTTCTTCTATCTTGGATGAGGTTTTGGTTGTGCTTGTGCCTCAGAAAACAAAGGTTGATAAAGTTCCTTAGGTCTCTGAGCTTATTGTGTCCTAGTAAGTGCTGGCATGATACTTAAGAATGCAAATACAATGGAAATTTTGAGTGTTTTGGGTGATTTAGAGTGGTGGGTATGCAGGATATGAGTGTTTTTGGGATTTTTAAGTGTTTAGGAATGTTATGAAATTTTAGGAAATGCTAAATGAATTAGGGTTTTGATGTGCAAAGTAAAAATGTCCTAGGGATGTTATGCAAATGCAAATGCAAGGTGATGTTTTGAGGGTATGCAAAATGAAGTTTAGGGTTATGTTTTGGACTTGCAAATGACACTAAAGGTAGGTGTATGCAAGGTAGACTATGAAAATGATGGTTTCCAAGGGTTGATAATGATGTTTAGGATATGCAAAATGAGGGTAAATGATCAAGAAGGCAATTTGGTTGATGGATAATCTGATAGGGTTTGGTAGTGAGAATGATGCTAAGGTTTGGACCATGCAAGATGAAGGGGATATACCACTAGGGTAAGTCAAAATGATGTTTGGGGATTCTAGGGATATGACTATGCTATGACAAGGGTATATGGAAAGTTTTGAACTTAGGTAAAATCTTATAGAAAGTATTTTTTCTAGGAGTTCAACCTTGTGATAAAGGACTTCGGATCTTGACGAAAAAGTGACAAAAGATGAAAAGATCAAATTGATAAAAGATGAGAAGGTCAAATATATCAAGAAATAGATATATTTTGACCCAAGAAAATGATAAGAAAAGATAAAAAGGCTAGTCAAGATCCATTATTCATCAACACTAGAAGATACTCTAAGACTCATACTTTGTCTAGATTTTTGACTAAATTCAAAGGTTTTAGGGGTTGAAAATAATGTTTTGGGGACTCAAAATGGTTGTGATGCTGAGTGGATATGTGATATGGACAATGTCTATGATGAAAAATGGGATATTGGGAGAAAGATACAGTTTTGGGTCAAGTGCAGAATGGGGAGGTGTAGAGGCTCCTAGATGTAGTTTTGGGGTCCTAAAGTGTAGTTCGGAGGGCCAAAATGGTCATGCAGGTACCCAAGTGCACCCTAATAGTGATAAGTGCACTAAAATAGTACTAACTATTTCATTGACATAGTTGGAGCCAGTTTGGGTGCAGTTGGTAGTTTCTGGGCGCAGTTGGTAAGCTAGGAAGAATGTTTGCTTATTCTAAAAGGTATGGTTGCCAAACTGATATGCCAGGAAGCTAAAATGTTGGGGTTGATGTTAGGATGGGTTGGGAGGTATAAAATAGAGGTTATGACCTAGGGAATGATGTCTTAAGTGAAGGTAATGAAGACTAGGTGATGCATAATGCAGAATTAGGCAAGCTAATACAAGGGGAGCTAACCAGGTACCTAAGGACATTGTTGAAGCCCCAAAATGCTACCTGGAATCCAAAAATAGGTATGAGGACCACCAAGTGTTCCCAAATAGTTACAAATATATCAATGACGCAATTGGTAGTTCTATGATGTAGTTGGTAGTTTCAGGGCATAGTTGGTAAACTGGGCTAAAACTAAGGCAATTTTGGGAGCTATGATTTCCAAATTGATGTCACAAAGAGGTAAATAGTAGGGGACAATGTTAAGACTAGTATGAATGCTCAAAATGATGGTTAGAACACCTAGAATGATGGATAAAGTGGTCAAGATGATGAATAGGTATGCAAAGTGAAGATTTTAAGATGGGAATGCAAAAGACTAAGGGAGGTAAACTAAACCTAAATGGATGCAATATGAAAGGTAATAGATACTAAATGAGGACTAAAAGGTACAATATGAAGTCTATATGATGCATGAATGAGGCCTATACTAGGGTGAATGCAAGTGAAGCCTATGCAAGTGTGAGATCTACGTTTTGTCAAGAACATTTAGGAGCACAAGTCACCACGTTTTCCAAGGTTTGAGTGTGTTGAACCAAAGTTTGCAAAGTTTGGATAATGGCTGAAATGTTTTGGCAACGTGTGATGTTTTGACAAGGTTCAAGGTGTAAATTTTAATGTTAGCTATTATCTTGATTATGTTTTACACACACGCAAGACACATTAAGACAATAATAGATGTTGTTAAAAGTGAACAAGCACACCACAACCTAGGCTTTTAGGGTTGTATCCATTGAATTCCTAAAGTTCAGCCATGCTTATCTAGAGTGGAAAACCTAGGATCTTGGCACTATAGGCTCCCCCTTATAGTGCACTCACTTCTTGAGGCTACCAAGATCCACTTCCCAAGGGGCATAACTCCCCAAGGGACTGTTGCCTCTACTAAGGACCGCAAGAATGTAGGATGTCTTCATGGGCATGGGTGACCCCTTGAGCCAATGGATAGAAAAGATTTTGGCCACTAGAACATGGTTTTTAGTAAGGGAATACCATTCAACAAGTGAATGATAAACTTCTACAAAAGGTCTCCTAGCCCTGAGAATTGAGGTTTGATGCACCACAAGGGTACTAAAGGAGAGCTATCACGCAGCAATACTATCAACACATCTTTCACCATAATCAAATTTTATATAGTGACTGGAATTTTGACCTAGCTTTGGTCCATTACCACTCTTAGGTTGTCCCCTAGCATACCTAATATCAAGTATCTTGGTCCAAGGTAGGCCTCTTATAGAAGTTACACGGATTTCTCTTACACCCAAGATAACCAATGTAACCCCTTATATCCAATGTAACCCCTAGGGATTTAAACACTATAGACATGCTAGGCAGAAAAGAAAAAGTTCATTTTAAGCACCAAACAAAGTGTTATCTAATCTAGGAAATCCACTTGAAAGACACAAAGTCTTCGACAATGTCTTACAAAGAACACATTAGTAGTTTCTTATGATCATGTATTCATCCCATGATTTCCACATGCTGCAAGTAGACCAGTAGTAACACAAAATTCATCTAATCTAAGTTCTAGAAGGAAATGGAAACCTTATGTGTAGATTCTGATTAATGTATGTGCTCACTGTGAACCAAGTGTGCTTTGACATAGCAGGTGGCACCCCAGAAGGCCAAAATGGCTCAAAACACTCCCAAGTGCATGTAGATAGTGTAGACTATGTAAATGATGTAGTTGGGGTCTAGTTGGGCATAGTTGGTAGTTTTTGGGCACAATTGGGAGTCTAGGTGCAAACTGTGGTGAATTGGTGCCCTAAATGATACCTGGAAACTGCAAACTTTGACACTATACTACTAAGTGTGCCCAAATAGTGCAGACTATGTCAATGACATAGTTGGTAGTTTTATGATGTACTTGGTAAGTTAGAAACATTAGAAAGGGGTTTTGGTGGCTTCCAGGCTCCTAAAACTGCTCCTAGGAGTCCCAAGTGCACCTTGATAGAGCAGAGTGCACCCTAGGACAACAAGCTAATAGAATGCATGAAACAAGAGCATACAAGCATTTTACTGGACCCCCTAATTAATTTAGGTGTGAAAATGAAGAGCAGGTAGTCATTATACCCTTCCAAGTGAGCTCCATCCTTGCATCTACAAGCACAAAACAAGCAAACCCAAGTTAGATATGCATGTTCACGTCAGGTTCACCAAATATAGAAACTAGAAAATGGGTTAAATGCATAACATACTATGAGAAATCACAAAACTCAATCAACATACGTTAGCACCCACTAGTCTACCATGAAAGCCAAACTAATAAAGAAAGCAATAAAAACCCCCTCTTTCGTTTGTAGCTCCCATGTCCTTCTTTCTTCTCCAAATGATGTAGCTCCAAAGTTGCCTATAGTGCACACAAAATTGAAGCAAAAGTCTATGATGTGGATAATGCCATGAGAATTCTAGAAGTGTGATTTTAGTGTGAGAGAAAGAATGAAAAATTCAAAGAAGTAGGGACTCAAAGACTTAAGAATTTGGACCTAAAGACTTCCAAGACTTCCAAGGATTCAAGGACTTCCTAGACTGAAAATGAGAGGAAGAATGCTCATTTTATAATGGGCATGGAGGATGAGAGCATTGGATTTTTCACCCATAGATATGCAATGTGGCAAGAGATTCCTTTGAGAATCCATGACGCATATGAAAAATTATGCCAATTGTAAGATTCTATGATGCATGGAAGTTAAACATGGCTAAATGTGAAGAGAATCTATTGACGCGTCATAAGACACCTCAACCCACTTAAAGCCAAGAATCTATGACAAATAAGCCAAATAGGGACATGTGTAAGAGAATAAGAATATTTGATTATGCCATATCTTATCCAAGTGTCAAAGGAGAATCCACGAGGTTTCATATCCAAGTGTTACTATGATGCAATATTTTATGGAATATTTGAATTAAAAATCCTTTTATTCGACAAAATAAGAATTAGTAGAAAACAGAATTAATGATGGAAAATGGAACTTAGGAAATTGTGAATTTCCATGGTTTACGAATGATAAATCAATTAAATAATAAAATTAATTAATTGAGGATGATAATTAGGAAGAATAATTAGAAAGAATAATAGGATTAAATTATGGGTTATTTAATCCTATAGGGAAAATTAGTAGACGATTGGCCAAAAATGATTAAATAAATACAACAATATCCTTTGATGAAAATGTAATGATAATGGATATCGAATAAGATGATGATAGATAGACCAAAGCCATGGTCAAATTGATTGATAGATCAAAATTGATAACAGGCCAAGGACACATGACATGAATTGGTTGATATGTAACATTTAACCGACATTGTAAATGCTACATGATTGAAATTGATTGATAAGGTTTGATCATAATAGCATTGACAAACATTGTCAATATTATTAAAATGGTTGATGATGCCATGATCTGACATTGAAAGCCTCAACAATGTCAAAGATTGAATGACATGAATTATAGTTTGACCTAGCACTGAGAGCCATGACAGTACTAAGGTCAGATTGATAAGATTGATAGGTTGATAGGTTTCCAAGGCACTGAAAGCCACAACAATACCTAGGAGTTAGATAAATGATGATTGATTTGAGATGTTTGATATGTTTCAGGTTGATTAGGACCGATTCTAAGTGATTTTGAGTTGATATGAAATGGTTTTGAAATGACATGAAATTGATGCAAAGAGAGATATAAATGATAAAGTATAATCAATTTGGCCAAAAGATCAAAATTAGTAGAATGAGAAAATGGGTCAATTTAGTATGAAGAAGTGATGAAACCATAGATTTGAACCATTTTTGAGCATCTACACCAATATCTTATATTTTTCGTCAGAGTTTCTACAAATAACCTTATGGCTACATCTTCATGAGCTACCCTTAAGATATGAGTAGCTACAAAAAGGGCTTTGATATGTTCATTAGTAGTAACTTCCCCATCACTTGAAAACCTAGGGAAATTCTTTCTCAAATCAAATGGGAGTGTGTGATACATTGTAAGTGCTAACGAACTTGTTGTTGCAGCCCAGGGGATAGCCATGATTGTCTTAGAAAGGTATGGTGGAAAATTGACAACCAGAGGGGTAACAACTCCATGTAAGGCCAACATCTGGCAAGTAGTATGTGAAGATTTTTAATTTCTAGGGGGGATGGTGGCTTGCTCTAACTTTTCTTATCACCCTTTTGTCGAGGTACTTCTAGGATAGGGAAACCAAGTTGTGTAAGGTTTTCAAAAATAGGGTCTCGCCCATCTTGGTCTTTGAAGCTTTTGAGAAACCTTGCTTGGTCCAAGATGTTGAAATAATTTGTCCTCCAGGCTTTGTGTTCTACTTGTCTTTCTTCTCTATGGAGTTCTCTTCTTTGAACTATTAGAAATGCTTTAGAATAACTAAAGGAGGGGGGAGGGGGGGGGGGGGGGGGGGGTGTGAACTAGTTATTCAAGGTCTAAATGTCCAATTCAATCTTTTTCATCAAGTAAAGTAATCTCATCAAACTATGCATTCATCCAAGCTTAAACTTTTCTACCTAGCAAGTTACTGTAAATGAACACACAAGCATAACACATGAAAGATCAACACATAACATAGTGATTTATGTAGAAACCCAATTTAGGAAAAACCACTAGTAACATGCTACTCAATTCTCACTCTTCTGAAGTGATGCCCTATTAAAGGCTACAACACACTATTGAATGTGACCTAGTTAAAGGATTTATCCACCCTATTAGAAGTGGGCCTAGTTAGAGAAATTTAGAACATTCACTTGTAATGTCACCTTGTTAAAGGATTTACAAATGGCTGTTAAACCAACCTAAGTCCATAGGATTTCACCCTAATTGACACAATTGCTAGAGAGTAAGAATAAGGGGTTTTGACTTGATTACAATTCACAACTTATCTTGTAGATTTTAGATCACAATTTAATTCTTCTCAATTTTCCTAGCTTTTAGTCTCTATAGCTCTGACATCTTGTTCCCCTTTCAAACTTTCTCTCCTTGAGTCTTGATGCTCGATGTACCAGTGCAATCCTCTCTTTTTGACTGCTTATTGAAGTAGAGTCTTTATGCTCTATTCTTCCTTCTCCTTGATGCCTTCTTCTTGATACCCTTTAACCACTTCACAAATTGGCACTCTAGTAGTTCTTGCTTCTTGGCCTGTGACTCCTTAAATAGACGTCTAGAATTTCTTCTCTTGCTCGATTCTTCCCTCCTTTCATTTTAGTTCAAATGGATTAGGTAGGATTCATTGAATCTAACCCATATCTTGTTCCTTCTAGAAACATCTTGAATAATCCCTTTGAATTCACTAAAAAATGGCCTATCTAAAATTCTATACCACCAGCTCATCATCCTTATCCTCCAACTAGTTCACAAAATTTAAGGTAACAACCTTATTGGCTCAGATTTGGAGAATCTTTGACTTTTCCAGTAATGCAGCAGCTCAGCACTATTGAAATTTTGGTGCATGACACATACTGTGTTACTTGGCATAGACTATGTTTTACTTATTCTCAACACCTATTGTGGATTCACTTAGCATCCACTCAGTTTTACTGATACTCAACACTTGTTACTTTGCTCGGCAGCTGAACTTGGTCAACTCCTTCTATATCACTTGACACACACTAGATTTTGCATTTGCTCGACACTAACTAAAAAATATGCTCAGCTTGAACTAGCTTGCTCGACACTCTCTAATGAACTTAGTTAACTTTATAGTCAACCTTATTACAACTTATTCTTCCAGTGTTTCTAAGTGTGGCTAACAACTATATCTTCAAGTATACTATCAATACATTATTTTACCATTGTCTTAACTAATCCTTGCACTTCATTATAAAACCTTAACTCAACCTTTCCCTTAGGTGCTTTTGTTATATCTTGTTGATTAAATCCTCTTCATCAATAACCTAAGTGATAGTACTTGGATCTTATAAGCAGTTGTCATTCCAGCAAATAGTAGGTTTGACATCAATGACAAAACAATGATTAAAAACATTCTTTATCAACAATCTCCTTCTTTGCAACAATCTTCTTCTTTCAATGATCTTTTCAATCAGATTTCCAACAATCTCCCTCTTTGGCATTGATGTCAAACCAAATTGATCAACCATCATACCAAACTATTCAACCAAGTTATCAAAATGCTAACTAGGTTAGAATAGTAAGTCAAATGCCAAAAAGAAAAATGTGTTACCATCATTTTTCACATCTTCCTCTTTGATCTTCTATCCTAATTACTTTACATCTACTTCTCCCTCTTAGTTGCTATTTCCTTTCTCTTTCCTTTTTGAACATCCCTTTCTTCCTCTTTTTTGTGGCTTACCATTGTTCACTTTGATACATTTTGATCTTGTACTTATCCTAACTCCTCCTTTCATTACTTCTCCCTTTATCTAGTTGAATGCTATTGATCAATTTCTGCATATCTCATCATCTTAACATGCTAGTATAGTTTTTGCAGGTACTCCAATTTCTCCCTCTGTCACCTTGCTTGTGACTTGTTTGAATTCGAGTACTGTGATTACTTCAGGAAAAATCCTAAAGTAGGTGTCCTCTCCATCAATGTAATATGTCAACAGTCATATCATTTGATGTAGGGAAATCTTTCTTTTACTTCAAACAACCTTGGATAGGGGTATCACCCTTAATTTACCTCTTAGATATTCAAAAGCATCTTTAGGTAGTGCTTTTGTAAAAATGTCATCAATTTTTTCCTTTGAATTGACATATTCCACCCTTACTTGTTTCTCTTCCACTAATTCTCTTACATAGTGATACTTAATTGCAATATGCTTTGTTTTGGCATGCATCATAGGATTCACTAGTAAATCTAGCCCTAAACTTCAATGAGAAAAGGTCAAAATTTTGACCATAGTTGGCTAAATAGATGACTAAAACTGTCGTTGATCTTTTTTAGTCAATTTTTCATCACAGTCATTATTTCTCAAAATTTTGACTTTAAAAACGTCAACTTACCAATGAGAGGTTCATCAATTTTCTTAGTCTATCTTGAACTCTTATTTCCTCATTTGTGTCCATTATTGGTCAAAATTTTGACCAACATCCCTTGACTTTTTTGACGATGAAGCCAAACCTTCGATGGTAAAAATGACCAATTGTCATCAAAATTTGTGACCTTTGTTGGTCAAAATTGTGACCAAGACCCCTTCATTCTTCTATAGTGGTGCCATATCATGGATGACAGAATCAACCAACCATTGTCAAAATGTGTGACCTTTGTTGGTCAAAATTTTGACCAACACCCTTAATTTTCTATGGTGGTACCATACATTTGACGAAAAAGGAAAGGCATGTTCATCTAAATTAAGACCAATGCTTGGTAGAAATCAGTGTGCCAATTATTGCAAAAGCTTTGCTCTCATAGGAGCCTTCTAAACTACACAAGATTTGATTCTAAAGCATAATTGCTCAGTGTGAGACTTAGGGTATCATGCACATTTCTACCTCCACAACATTTTTTTGTACATCACATGATTTATTTCATACAAAACAATGGGAAGGAGGAAGAAATGTGCATGATATCCCGAGTCTCCACCAAGAAATTATGATTTACAATCAAATTTTGTGTAGTTTAAAAGGATCCTATGAGAACAAAGCTTTTAAAATAATTGATAATGTTTTGTATAATTTTTGTTCTTTCATTTTTATGGATATTCTTTATTTTTAGTTGTCAGTCAAAGAAGTATCAATGTATATTCTTATTCTATAGTAGATAGTAAAAACAACTAATGAATTATATAAAATCCACATTAAAGAAACATTAGCAAAAGAAAAGGAGTGCTCTGAGTCATTAGTGCTCACTACTACAAAAATAACATCTCTAGCAATGAGTGCCAAAATTTCAGCACAAGAGACCACCCCAGGGTAATGCTACTCTAGTAGAGCCTTGGCCTCATCTATCAGATCAAATCCTCTCAAAGACTGATTTGTAATTACAATAAAGGAAGTTGAATTTAGATGCATCAAGCACATTTCAAATCTTTTTCTTGGGAAGATAATTGATCCCTACTGTTAGCAATCAATTATCTTCCCAAGAAAAATATTTGAAATGAGCTTGCATGCATCTAAACTCAACTTCCTGTACATTTATGGTTCATATGCGATTGTTTGGACTAGTTTGGTGAGAGTTTCCTTGAGTAAATAAAAACATACTCAATGAAATTCTCACAAAACTAGTCCAAACAATCACATATGAACCATAAATGTACAAGAAGTTGAGTTTAGATGCACACAAGCTCATTTCAAATCTTTTTCTTAGGAAGATAATTGATCATTAAGATAGAAAGTCTTGTCTTAGAAATCAATTATCTTCCCAATAAAAATATTTGAAATGAGAAACTATCATCTAAACTCAACCTCCCTTACGCAAGTGTAAAACCTCGGCTACTTTTTCTTGAATCTTTGGTTCTTGAGACACCATTGCTTGTGAAGACTGCAGGGAAAAATAAAATTAGGAAAGAATTATTTATTGAGAATGAAAGCCAATAACACTAACTAATCTCCATTTTTCAAATAGATAAATGTGACAAAAAAACTTACAGTCCCAATCACATCAATAGAAGAGTGCATAAGTTGCATCCTCTTCATCATACTTGTAGGGTCCTTCATATATGTTGATACTTCTGACTAACAAACACTGCATGGACAAGTAAATATTAGCAAGAAAAATGAAGGAAGTTAAACATATTAATAGTAGACAAATTTTATGAATTTGGAACATAAAAAACATATAATTATACTTGTTTCTTAGCAATACTTCTAATGTTATTTGGTTTTACTTGGCTGATCAACCAAGAAAAATTTAGTAGGTAATCATATTAAATTCAGATTGAAAAAAAGGGAAATAAATATTGAATGAATAAATGTTATCCCTCATTTAACTCATCATCATCCTATTAAGCTTTCACTGGCAATGGTTTCCTTAGACAAGAAGTCATGGGCTTTCCAATTGTCATATGGCATTGCCATAAATTGCATATATAACTATAACCCCTTATTTGGCTGCTTGTTGATCAATTCCTTGGCAAGAGCATCTAGGACATAATATTAAAACACAATCAATCACTGAACCTATTAGGTCTTTCCAACCACCAAGTTTGGAACATAGTAACTTTGTGGATATAATCAAAGAAAAACAATGTCATACATATGGATAACAAGGATTGATTCAATTGCCTCCCCATGTATATTTTTGTCTACATACAAGGACCATAATATATCAGTGGCCTCAGTAAACATCCACTATAAATCTAAAGGCAAAGATAAGACCTTTTTCCTAAGATAGAATTAATCAAGATAAATAAGAACACTACAAATTCAAAGATTACATTAATAGAGAACACTACATTTTCTTTGTTCCATACATAAGCAAAGAGGTTGGGTATATAGAGGCTCATAGAGTATTTGGAGCGAGTGATATGATAAAAATGCTAGAAGTGATTCCACTGAAGATGAGAGAGATGTAGTGAAAAAAATGGTCTATGAAGTGAATGCAAGGCATAGAGATCCAATCTATGCCTTTGCTGGAATCATGTGGAACATCCACTAATAGATTACCAAGTTGTAGGCAGAAAAGGCCAGTCTACAAGTACAGAGATCCAATTATCATTGAGTATTTTGAAAATAGATTGGGCATTTTTATCAATAATTATCTAATATGGTTACAAGGTTGGTTTGAATTGACTAGCCATTTGGGAAAGATATTTTGAATGTTTAACAACTTTTTAAAAAGTTGCTCAAAAGTTGTCAAGCAACTTTTTGTCCAACTTTGCATTTTTGTGCATTATAATGCCCCTAGTGACCAAACTTGGTCCAAGACTTTGTTTTGTGATCCCTAATGAATATAAAAATGAAAAACATGAAAAATAACCATGCTAACACCTATTCCTAAGATATGGGATCATTTATGACCAATAGCTAGCCAATGGCTTATAAATTGCCAATCCTAGAACTATGGTCTTACAATGTGATCCAAAGACAAAACTAATGTTCCTAAGCATGGTTAGAGGTCCTAGTGACCTTAGTGAACTCCTTGATTATATGATGGTGGAGTGGGTGCTCTTGCACCAAGGAGTTTTGGTTGTCATGATATCATAGCCAAATATCTACTTTAGATTGGCATCAGTTTAGAGTATAGCTCATCTAAATCCTTCTTCAAATTTTGCATCTCTACTTACACAAGGTCCACATGGAGAAAGTAAGCTCTAAAATTTCATGAACCTTGATCTTACTTATTTCCATACTCTTAATAGAAGATGGCAGACAAATTGATAGCAAAGATGCAACAACAAAGGGATGATTTGGAAAAATGTTATAAATTTATATAGGCTATAAGCATGAATCTAGATTAGAATGTCACATAATATCATATAAACAATAAAAACATCATAAAATTGTAATCATATTTGTAAATGAAATAGAGCCTGTATAACCATATTTGTTTGTCATACCCTTTTTGTAAGGAACTCAAAAATTATTCAAATTAAATAAGTATGGACTATAAGATACTAAGAAAGAAGTAAAAGGTGTTACCTCACCAGGATGATAGTAATAATGAGACAAAGAACCATGAAGACTAAATCCAAGGAGACTGGATCTAAACATCCAGGTTCATTCAAATTCAAAAATTGGTTTGCCTTCATAACACTATCAAGTCAACAGCATGAGCATTATTTTGTGTCTAGAGTGTCATCAATATTTTTAAATGTAGAATGGAATGTTGTAAGTATGCATTTCTACCACATGCAAATGATTTTGAGATACAGACCCGTGCAACCCAATTTCCCAAGGAATAGACAATAGACAACACAAATGATTGTCATCTTTGCCAAACTAGTATTTTTCATAAAGCAATGTTAGAATAGTTACAAAATGGTCATAAATTATGTTCTTATAGTAAAAGAATACTTTGACTTAAGAGAAAAAATACACAATATTAAAACATGACATTGTGCTTTAAAAAATAAAAAGGTACATGTAACAAAGAACTTCATTTGGACTTGCTAATTGGTTGTCACTATTAACTATAAGCTTATCTTTAAAGATTGAGCTTGACTTGGTTTCAAGAATAAGTTAATATTCTCTACTAAACAAGGCCAACCACGTGAAGGTGGAAGCTCATTTGGCCCCTTTCCCCCCACCCCCCCTAACATCACTCTAAATTCTCCATTAAAATTTAATAAAATTCATTCATTCATCCATTTTTGAAATATAACATTCAATCATTATAATCACATGATAAAATTCATTAACACATAAAATTTATTAATACACAACATTCATGAATAATTCATTAACACAAAATTCATTAACACATAACATTCATGAATAATTCATTAATGCACAACAATCATTTCTTTTTGGGTTTCTTGCTATTTTATTTTTCATGAAATTTCTAAGAGGAATATCAATGCCCTTGTCATCCCCCTCCTCTACTGGTTCTAATTGCAATGCATGTCTCCTCCTCATCTATTCAAGAACATAAGGCCACTGCACCAAAGGGGGGTCTATTGCAATAACAAGTACTTCATGAGTTAAATTCACACCATTTTATATTAGTGAATTACAAGTTTTTATTTAAGTAAAAGAACTATAAATCAAAAAATTAATTTAAAAGAACAAAACATAGATTTTCTTTATTTGAATATGTGACATAATTTACCTACTGATCAGTCTAAACATCCTCCAGCACTTTTTCAACATGACATGATTCTATATCCTCTAAAATACACAAGAAAAGGTTACATCAAGTTCAATTAAATATTTTAAATTGTATTAATAATTACATAATTAGTTTTACATAGCAAATCAACACCTCCATGGATAGTACAATGCACATTAGGGGTTCATGATGCGGCATATGATCTGTGTCATGATTAATAGGTTGCATTACAATGTCACAGATTATTATCAAATAGATTATTGCTCAAGTATTCAATTTCTAATATATTTTTTGGCATATTTACCTATGCACATGATGCAAGAGACTGTTTGATTGGGCCAATGGAAGCTTTCCGTAGGCGTTCAACCACGACTGCATAGCCTTGCTTGAAGGCAATTCTTTTGTGTTCTTCTCAGCTTGTAGGTTAAAATCAAAGCCCTACATTTTTTTATTAATTAACAAAATTACTTTCATTTTATAAATATTTTTTCTCTGCAATTCATTTACTACTACTTACAACTTGTGCTTTGATTTTAGAATTTCCCCCAAAGCCAAGTTTGTGCTACCCAATCTTTTCTAGCCTGGCTTTTGTTGCCTTTGATGTGTCTTGTAACCTATGAAAAGTTTGAAATATGTTAGATGATATAGATATAAAGATTAGTAATAATTAGCTCATTATTATATTAATGTACTAGTAGTTAATACTATTGCATACCTTCTCATATTTGCTGGTGTAATTCATCTTTGAGCATCCCTTTCTTCTTTGCATCCAAAATGAACTCATTCCATTCCCTCATTGCAATATAGGGAGGACGCTTGTACTTCAGGTTTTGAACAAGACTCTTTCTATATGAGTCCCTCACAATCTCGAGATGTTTGCAAATTTTTTCTAAAATTTTCTTCTCATGAAAAATATTAATACCAAACTCATGCTCTAAATCTCTGATGAGCCGATCTTTTAATTTTTTTTCTTACAAGTTCCACCTTTTAAGAAAAAGCACAAAATTGTTAGATATATCTAGTAAAAGAAAATACCTAAATGAAAGGAAAAATGTTGTGCCAATTAATGATATGAAAAAAAAATAGTGGGATAAAATTAGTTCACTTATGATGTTCCACCTTGTACGTATGGTGGGCCCAAATATTTGCAGTGTGAGGTCATAAACTTTCTTATAAAATGTATCATTTCCTGCAAAAAATGTCACGGGATAATCAATCCAGAGCTTCTTATGAATAGGTAAATGCATATTACAATATAAAAAATAATTATTTAAAGTACATAGAATCTTAGGACATTTTAAAGGCATCGATTCATCATTGTCAATAAACAATGACATCTACATAGCCCCCATGCTAGAAACATAGGTAGCTCCAGGAAATGATGGTGAATTATCACTAATACATGCACTATGATCTATATCTAGCATACCAGATGGTGCATCTCCTACCAAAAAAAGAAAATACACTATGTGATGCACCCAAGATTAAAGTGAAAATTATCAACTAATAATCAACACAAAACCAAATATAGAAAAACAAGGATTTACCATTTGGATGTCCCCTTGTTGTCGACATTGCACTCGGTAATCTAGTATGGACGTCCATAAACCTCCTAGGAGTCTCTTGCACTTGATGACCTGAACAATACATTGTTACCAAAGACATTATGAAATAATAAGAGTAAGAGTTAACTTCAGAAGTTTTTGAATGTTCAAAATAAAAAATTCCTTGTAACTTGTCAACTAAAAGATTATTTTATCGGTGGTGGTTGGAGCTCTACTAGTACTGGCTTCACTGCGCTGTCTTTGACTACGTTCTGAATCAGTTGTCAAAAAATCTTGTAACAAGAACACATATTACATATTTTACTTCATAAGATAAAAGATTATAAAATATAAATCTTTATTGAACTTTTGTTATGACTAAATATTTTACTACTTACTTTATAACGACGAGCTTGTGCTCTCAAATCAGATAGCCTCTTCATCATCTCCTCAGATGGAATATTTGCTTCATCCAAAATTCTCATTATTTCTAAATTAATTTTTAATTTTTTTTCTTCAAATGTAATTTTTAAATTAGGTGTTTCTACAATATCATCATCAGAAGGGGTAGCTATTGGCTCTATACTTATTGCAGGTGCTTTTCCCCTATCCTAAACATCAAATTGTGAGAGGAGTATCAGTAAAACTATCATAAAAACTCAAAAATTGTAAATAAAATAACGTAATAATATAACATTTTTCAACTATGTAATTTATACAATTTCAATAAGGTTTACCCTTGCTAAAGAATGGGTGGGATTAGCATCCTCATGGCCTCTATTATGTGCGGGATCCATATCGTCTTGTCACAATGATTAAACATAAAAACTTCAGCTAACTAAAAGCAATAGACAAAGAAAAAAAAATTATTAATAAAATGGTATATAGTACTTAGAACCCTCATGATAGTAACTTTTTTTGTATCTATGCGATTTAAATGGTAATCTATTAGTAGTTCTTCCTCTACACTTATTGATTTTATTGCACAAACAAAAACTTCATTCCCCTCACGCACCTCAAATATGCAATTGGGTTGCTTACTAGTTGAGGAAGGTCATGTACTATTTATAAAACTTACAATATTACCTATTTCTTTTCATCTCCCATTAATTTACATAGAAAATCTTTTTCTTTGATCATTTTCTTTCCATTGTATATAATTAGTTGATAGTGCATACCTATGCATACTTTTTTTATATCGAACAATCTGCATACAATCATTGTAATTGTAACATGGACCGACATACTTGAACAATTTGACAACTTTTTTGTAACATACCTTTATTCCATGCATGGTAAATAGGCCCAAACCATGTAATGAGGATGGAGCAATGTGATATATCCTCTCATTAACACGAAAATCAATGTTAATTGGAGGTAGCTCATTGGGTACCCATTCTTTCTCAATGTGTGTGTACCAAAAGGGTACCTTGATGTTGCCTTTGGTCTCATCATCATAAGAACATGACCCCCTATTAGAAAGGAAAAATTGCATACATTTATCAATTTTTTTTCTAATCTTTTGACCTCTAGTTGATCTCCCTATTTTAGCTGTACTACATGTAGAGCTTTCATCTACCATTTTCTCATTTCCCTTATTCAATATAGATAGATCTGACAAATACCTATTTGGTGGGTCCTGCAATCCATCAAATGAAAATTTGATAATATTTAGATAATATATATAGAATAATCAAGTCGTGACTCATATGTGTAGTTCTTCTTTGTCTATACATGAGAGATATAAAGTGTAGTAAGTTGAAAGTGATTATATAATTATATTTCTATAAGGACCTTCTCTATCTATATATACATTATATGATTATATAATATGTCTATTTATAACATACGTGCTCAATGATAAACAAGAAGAATATAAGAAAATTATGTCTATTTATTGACTTATACCTATCAAAGGGGTAAAATTTCTTGCATATGTTAATCATTTATCTTAAGTTAGCTAAAAATTACATGATATGCGTATGCTACAAATAATTGAGAAGACAACATGAACAATATGTAACATTGTAAACATGAACAAATTTACCTTATATATGGAATGCAAGATCATCAACAGAAGGGGTGATGATGTCTATAGTCAATTGCCTATTTGCAAAAAGGGTGACAATTGGATACAATATAAACATTCATGGTAATTATAAATAACATATGTTGTAATCATTAGAATTGAACATAATAAACATGTAATCAAATTTTCTGCATATTTTTATCATTTATCTTATGGTAGCTAAAAATTACATGATACACGTATGCTACAAATAACTTAGAAGACAACATGAACAATATGCAACATCATAAACATGAGCAAATTTACATATTATATGGAATGCAAGATCATCAATAGAAGGGGTGATGATGTTTGTAGTCAATTGCCTATTTGCAAAAAGGGTGATAATCAGACAGAATATAAACATTCATGGTAATTATAAATAACATATGTTATAATCATTAGAATTGAACACAATAAATAGGTAATCATTACAATTGAAAGCAATAAATCATGTCAATCATTTCATTGATCATTTCAATTATGTCATTGATTATATTTTTCTTCATCATTCTCATCATCATCATAATCATCATCATCATCATCATCATCATCATCATCATCATCATCACCGTCATCACCATCATCATCGCCATCATCACCGTCATCATCGCCATCGTCATCACCATCATCACCATCATCATCGCCATCATCATCATCACCATCATCATCATCACCATCATCTTGATCTTCATCATCTACTTCTTCATCATCTTCAATATCTTCTTCTTCCATAACATTATACTTTATCAGCCTTCCTCTTGGATCATGTCTAACAACAAATGACCAACCCTGTTTATGTGGAACCTCTGAGTAAAACACTTGATCACATTGGATTTGAAGAATATAGGGCTCATATCCAACTAGCTCAAATGACCTTGTATTAATCATTGTAAATCTATTATCATGTTGAATAACCATTCTATCTAGATCATTTTGGTTTAGTTGTAACTTGTACCATTTGACAAAGAATAGAACTACTTTGAAGGAATTAAAGTCACACTCAATTATATCATCCAAGATGCCATAGTATTGATTTTGAGATTGGTGACCTCAAAAACTGTAGTTATCCTAGAATCACAAGTTTTCTTTGTGTCATCCAACTTTTTTATGCAAAATTTGTGGCCATGATAGTACATAGCTTTGTGGTGCTTGACCTACAATTTTTGAAGTGTGTGTAAATTATTTGCATCGTGGGTTGATACAAAACATACGTTGAGTTATGATCATTAATAAATTTGTACATACCTCTCCACCTCTTAAACCCTTTACTAGATCAACTACCATAAGCGTAACATTGGAATCTCCCTTACGATGAGCTTTTGTAATCAATGAAGCAATACTTTCCCATGTTAATGAGCAACCATTTTTTTGACATTGTTCAATCCATACCATCATCCAATCAAAATTGTTTGCAATATACAAATGTATTGCATCCCACTCTCAACCACCTGTATAAAAAAAATACACCAATTATAAATAACTTTTATTGAAGATTTATAAGAATTAATTAACTACAATAACATCTTAGATTTACCTCTCACTTTTCTCAATCTACCTTTTCCCATCAAGTACTCCCCTTTGAATTTGTTAATTAAGTTGGGATCTCGAATATGGTCTACATGGATCTTTGTTGCAAACTTAAGAATATATTCAATAATGTACACAATGGTCTAGCATACCATATATCCCTCTACCATAAAACCCTCAAGATGTGCTCTCTATCAAACCAAGCCTTTCAAAAATTTCAAGTGCCTCTCAACCATCCACATTGACTTAGTTGGTACAAGTCCACACAATTCAATATCCTCAACTTGATGTATGAGGTAGTATTCTTGTACATTGAAAAAACTTGGAGGTAGACACTTTTGTATTTCATACATAAGAAGAGAAATTTTTTTCTTCCAATATTTTATATCTTCTTTTTTTATTTCTTTAGATAACAACCACCTCATATATTTTCCAAGATCATATATAACCTATTTCACATTGTTGGCAGAGTGGTGTGGGAGAGATAGAGGTAGAACATACTGCAATATTTGTAAAATGATCTTGTCAATATTTTATAAAAGAATGCAATTAAAACTACATGTAGTATACAAATATATAGTGAATATAAAATAACATGAATTATCTTAATAAATGCACGCCAATTGTCTGTTTTCAACCCTAGCCAAAATTCACTTTTCTTTGATATGAGATTTTTTATGTTTGCAAAAAATCCTATGGGAATTCATATTTTTTTATGACTTCTTTTATAGAATTTCTTTGCTGCTCTGACAATAACTAGCCAAGGGCACTTGTATCAATCTAGTCTCCATTGTTAGTTGATCGAATGCCATTTTTCATTGCATGGTTGGATTCTTCAATGTCACTACAAATTTTGACAATCTGGTCTTTGTCATGCCTTCCATCCAAGATTTTCCATATTATCTCTATTACATTCTTTCCAATATGCATAGGATCACACAAATGTACAATTGGGAGTTTCTTGTAGTACAACAACCTAGAAATTTATGTAGGATAAATTTTTAGTCCTTTTGGAAGTTGATCATTGATGCCTTGATGACCTTCACAAGCATCAATTACATCATTGGTAAAAAAAAAAAAACCATCAAATGAAATGACATTACCTCAATGATTTAATTTATTGTATGCCAAATTCCATAAGTGAGGTGTCATTCTTTGTGGCTTTGATGTTGTCTCTTCTTTTCCATTGAAAAAATGTTTTTTGGTAATTTAGTACTTATGATTTTTGTGGAGAAGGTGTCTATTCTCATTGAATACCTTCTTTCTTAAACTTTTTGAATGATGAGATTTTGTCTTTGGACCACAAACTGGACATGCAAATTTTTTCTTTGTTTGAAGACCTACAAGGTCATGTATAATTGGATTAAATGTGTTAACTTTGTGTTGTCACTATAGCATAGCAAAAAAAAGGTGTTAAGAAGAGAACATACCACAAAAATGTGTTACCCCAGGGGCATCATGTATTTTCCATACAAGTATTGCATGAAATTAAAATTATCTTTGTCCTATTGGTCTAGAGATGTCATACATAGTAACCCCATTCCATAACACCATCACCTCATCAATAAGGGGTTCAAATATACATTGATATCTTTAACTTGGTACTTACTTAGTAGAATGAACAAAAATATTACATAATTATTATGATCATTTTGATGGATTATTAATAATAAATTATGATATGAATATCAGGATTTATTTGTGTGATTTTCAGTCAAACTCGATAGTTAAGCGCGCTCAGGCTGGAGTAGTACTGGGATGGTTGACCTCCCGGGAAGTCCCGGTGCTTCACTCCTGTGAGCATCACCTAGATCCAATGAGTGCTAAGTGTTCCATTTATTCTCATGAGAGATGGATTCATGTTGAATCACTACTCATGAAACATGGGTCATCGAGTTTGACTCAAAATCACACAATTAAATCCTGATATTCATATCACAATTTGACTAGCTGTGGAAATTATCTCCTACTTATCAATTGATGAGATTAAGGGGATTTATAATGAATGGTTCATAAGGCACAACACTTGGTGAAGGTTTTTCAAATGGGGTTGCAAGCTTTGGGTTTAACTATGGAGGAAACTCTGTAGTTAAGCACGCTCAGGCTGGAGTAGTAGTAGGATGGGTGACCTCCTGGGAAGTCCCGGTGCTTCACCCCTGTGAGCATCACCTAGATCCAATGAGTGCTAAGTGTTCCATTTATTCTCATGAGAGATGGATTCATGTTGAATAACTACTCATGAAACATGGGTCATCGAGTTTGACTCAAAATCACACAGTTAAATTTTGATATTCATATCACAATTTGACTAGCTGTGGAAATTATCCCCTACTTATCAATTGATGAGCTTAAGGGGCTTTCTAATGAATGGTTCATAAGGCACAAAACTTGGTGAAGGTTTTGCAAATGGGGTTGCAAGCTTTGGGTTTAACTATGGAAGAAACTCTGTGGTTAAGCGCACTCAAGCTGGAGTAGTACTGGGATCGGTGACCTCCCGGGAAGTCTCGGTGCTTCACCCCTGTGAGCATCACTTAGATCCAATGAGTGCTAAGTGTTCCGCTTATTCTCATGAGAGATGGATTCATGTTGAATCACTATCATGAAACATGGGTCATCAAGTTTGACTCAAAATCACATAGTTAAATCCTGATATTCATATCACAATTTGACTAGCTGTGGAAATTATCTCCTACTTATCAATTGATGAGATTAAGGGGCTTTCTAATGAATGGTTCATAAGGCACAACACTTGGTGAAGGTTTTGCAAATGGGGTTGCAAGCTTTGGGTTTAACTATGGAAGAAACTCTGTAGTTAAGCGCACTCAGGCTGGAGTAGTACTGGGATGGGTGACCTCCCGGGAAGTCTCGGTGCTTCACCCCTATGAGCATCACTTAGATCCAATGAGTGCTAAGTGTTCCACTTATTCTCATGAGAGATGGATTCATGTTGAATCACTATCATGAAACATGGGTCATCCTGATATTCATATCACAATTTGACTAGCTGTGGAAATTATCTCCTACTTATCAATTGATGAGCTTAAGGGGCTTTCTAATGAATGGTTCATAAGGCACAACACTTGGTGAAGGTTTTGCAAATGGGGTTGCAAGATTTGGGTTTAACTATGGAGGAAACTCTATAGCTAAGCGTGCTCAGGCTAGAGTAGTATTGGGATGGGTGACCTCTCGGGAAGTCCCGGTGCTTCACCCCTGTGAGCATCACCTAGATCCAATGAGTGCTAAGTGTTCCATTTATTCTCATGAGAGATGGATTCATGTTGAATCACTACTCATGAAACATGGGTCATCGAGTTTGACTCAAAATCACACAGTTAAATCCTGATATTCATATCACAATTTGACTAGCTGTGGAAATTATCTCCTACTTATCAATTGATGAGCTTAAGGGGCTTTCTAATGAATGGTTCATAAGGTACAACACTTGATGAAGGTTTTGCAAATGGGGTTGCAAGATTTGGGTTTAACTATGGAGGAAGCTCTGTAGTTAAGTGCGCTCAGGCTGGAGTAGTACTGGGATGGGTGACCTCCCGGGAAGTCCCGGTGCTTCACCCCTGTGAGCATCACCTAGATCCAATGAGTGCTAAGTGTTCCATTTATTCTCATGAGAGATGGAGGAACACTTGGTGAAGGTTTTGCAAATGGGGTTGCAAGCTTTGGGTTTAACTATGGAGGAAACTCTGTAGTTAAGTGTGCTCAGGCTGGAGTAGTATTGGGATGGGTGACCTCCCGGGAAGTCCCAGTGCTTCACCCCTGTGAGCATCACCTAGATCCAATGAGTGCTAAGTGTTCCATTTATTCTCATGAGAGATGGATTCATGTTGAATCACTACTCATGAAACATGGGTCATCGAGTTTGACTCAAAATCACACAGTTAAATCTTGATATTCATATCACAATTTGACTAGCTGTGGAAGTTATCTCCTACTTATCAATTGATGAGCTTAAGGGGCTTTCTAATGAATGGTTCATAAGGCACAACACTTGGTGAAGGTTTTACAAATGGGGTTGCAAGCTTTGGGTTTAACTATGGAGGAAATTTTGTAGTTAAGCGTGCTCAGGCTGGAGTAGTACTGGGATGGGTGACCTCCCAGGAAGTCCCGGTGCTTCACCCTTGTGAGCATCACCTACATCCAATGAATGCTAAGTGTTCCATTTATTCTCATGAGAGATGGATCATGTTGAATCACTACTCATGAAACATGGGTCATCGAGTTTGACTCAAAATCACACAGTTGAATCCTGATATTCATATCACAATTTGACTAGCTATGGAAATTATCTCCTACTTATCAATTGATGAGCTTAAGGGGCTTTCTAATGAATGGTTCATAAGGCACAACATTTGGTGAAGGTTTTGTAAATGGGGTTGCAAGCTTTGGGTTTAACTATGGAGGAAACTTTGTAGTTAAGTGCGTTTAGGCTAGAGTAGTACTAGGATGGGTGACCTCCCGGGAAGTCCCGGTGCTTCACCCCTGTGAGCATCACCTAGATCCAATGAGTGCTAAGTGTTCCATTTATTCTCATGAGAGATGGATTCATGATGAATCACTACTCAGGAAACATGGGTCATCGAGTTTGACTCAAAATCACATAGTTAAATCTTGATATTCATATCACAATTTGACTAGCTGTGGAAATTATCTCCTACTTATCAATAATAAATTAATTTAGATGACCATTAAATCAAAAAATACCTAGAACAATTAGTGTCAAAATTATGTGCTCTCTCTTTATGGACAACCAAGGAGGTATGTTATTGTTGATAACAAAAACATGCCACACCGAGTAAGTAGATCTCATCTCTCCAAAAGGATTGACATCATTTGCTGCCAACGAAAGCTTGAGATTATGAGGTTCTTCTTTAAAGTGTTGACATTTTCCCTCTATTTCCTTAAATGTTAAACCATTTGGAGGCATTTGTGTAATGTCATCTTGACTTCTATTGCATGCATGGTAATCCATAAATTGTGCCAAGCTATTGCACCTAAATAATCTTTATAGACGTGGAATAATGAGAATATGCCGAAGAACCTTGTGAGGCACCTTTTTCATTAATCGATCTGATTGATATCTATTAATGTGACCAATAGGGCATTATGTTGCATATTCATGCTATTTATGATATATAATATGGTCATTCGGACATGCATGTATTGCTTGATACTCCATTCCAATAGCTTTCATGATGGCAGATAATTCTTGGTATGAGCGAGGTAGAATGTTTGATGGTGGTAACAAACACTTACCTATCAACCTACAACCAAAAATATAATTTGGAAATTTAAAGAATATTAATTACTACATGAACCCAATGTTAATTGTAAGGAAACTACGAGTAAAATAATGAAATAAGGTGGCATACCTTAACATACATGTCATTGCTACATTGGATAAACCATTCATAACCTTTAGGTTCACCAACAATAATATAGTAGCAAGAAGAGTTGTTTTGGAGCCTTCATATAGGGGCTCATGTGCCTTCTCAAGTATAGGTACATCAATCTCTGCATCATCATCATCATCATCTTGATCATCATGATCATCTTGATCACTTTGATCTTCATCATCGTGGTTTTCTTCCATGGTATCATTACCTTCTACTTTAATATTCATAGCTCCATGTTCCCTGATTTGGAAATCCACATTCTATAAATTGTCATGGTCCATAACATGAAACTCAGGGATGTTGACCTATATGAAAATGATGAGCTTATATTAACCATGATCATGATGTCATCATCAAATCATGTCTTATGTATTTTATAAATTTTTAAAATACATACCAATGGACAATATTCATTTCCCCCTTCAATGTGATCATGTTGCCTACAATATTCCTTAGTTGTTTTGATTAGATATCTTTGAGTCTTTAAGCCCTTATAAATTTTGCAAGGATAAAAACATTTTCCATCACCTTTTCTTTTTAAGTTAGACAACAGTCTAGCAGATATCTCCCTATTTTTGTGTTTGTTGATATCATTAGACATGGTCTTTCTTGAATAGAATAACTCATTGGTGGAAGAAGGATGATTTGTTTGCAACTTGTAGATGGAGTAGTAAGAGGAAGATACATATAGAAATGAATACTAAAGTGAGATAGATAGAAAGAGGTATAGATAGAGAGATAGATTGATAAAGAGATAAATAAATATAAAAAATGAAAAGAAACAAATACTTAGTTGACCTTCCATAACTCTACCTCTACATATTGCACTTGCTACATACAAGCACTTCCTAAGAAAATGGGCAGCAACAACCAAGAAGAGAATAGGAGAGTCCATTTTGCTAAAGAGGAGGATGCACAAAGTGACCAAGGGGCAAGAGGAAATGTTGATCCAGAGAGAGGAGAGTCTCTAATGTTCAATAGAACCTTGTTGAAGACTATCATAGAGAAAGAACCTCCCAAAAGAAAGACATTATTCAGAACTCTTTGAAAGGTAAGAGGTAAGGTCTGCAAAGTTATTGTAGATTCTAGTTCAACTGATAATATAGCCTTAGTAGAAATGGTAGAGAAGCTTGGATTGAAGAAGTTGCCTCATCCTAACCCTTATAAGGTTTCATGACTAAATAATGAGCAGTAGGTCATAGTAAATGAACAAGTTCATGTTCAATTTCAAATAGGGGAATACAAAGACAAGATTTTCTGTGATGTTACAAAAATGGATGCTTGTCACCTATTGTCAGGTAGGCCTTGGAAATTTGATGTCAATTCTAAGCATGATGGAAGGAGCAATGTTTACATCATCTCCAAAAATGGGAAGGAATACACCATGAGACCACTGCTAGAAGATAGGAAGGAGATTGAACATGCATCTAGTGTGATGATGGTTGGAGAGAAGGAGTTTTTGAAGACACTCAAGGTGAAAAAAACCCCTTTCTTTGCCATAGTAGCAAAGCCAAAACTTGGAGAAAAAGGAAAGGAAGGCAGATTTAATGAAAGCATTGTGGGACCCAAGGAAGTAAGGCAGCTATTGGGCAAGTACAAAGAAGTAATTTCATATTGTACCAAGGGAAAATACACCAAACTCATGATGAGGAAGATGGGACCCTTCAAAATTTTGCAAAAATATGGCACAAATGCATATAAACTTGAACTCCTTGCTGACATTGGTTTATCTAATATTTTTAATGTTTGTGATTTGTATCCCTATAAGGAAATTGTTGACTGTGATATAGGTCAAATGGATGGAGTGGAGGTACTTGCAAAACTACCCAAGCAGCCAGCACAAGAGGTTGAATGCCTCTTAGACACCAAAGTGCTGAAAGAGACCAGGAGGAAGACATATTACAAGTACCTTATCAAGTGGAAGAACAAGCCTATGGAGGGTGCAACTTGGTTGATTGAAATTGATTTGATCAAGATGGGCCTTAAAGTGGAAGATTTACCAACTCAAGAGACTTGAGTTTTGTTGGCCTTAGGAGTATGTTTCAGGACAACAAGGAAATTTGATAGGTCAAGGTAGTTTGATAGGTCCATAGGGTAGTCAACTTAATGTTGTTTATGTATTAGGACCAATTGTAAGGTCAAGTGGATCCTTGGTGTCATTATAAACCAGGATGCCACATTGAACCAAATGGTCACATTCTGAAAAATGAGTTATTTTAATGATTAATAGGGTGTTTTTAAGTCCTTAGAGGTATTCAGATATGGTTTGAACCATTAAAAAGGTGTTTAGGTGTCTAGGTGGTCAAAAATGCAAAATTGTCAAAGTTGCTAAGAAAAATTGCAAAAGTACTAACAACATTGCAAAATAGTTGCAAAATTTAGTTGTACATTGGTATAAACATTTGAATAGTGGTTATAACCACTAAGACAAAAGCATATAAGCATGTAATGATCATACATTACCAGAGGGTGGTGGATGTACGGATTGGAGAACATTTGCAGCAATAAAAATCTAATTTTTTGCCAATTTGACTATGTTTTTGTGTTGTATGGATGTGTACAAATTGAAATGTGTAATCAACTACCATGGTTAGATATGTGAAGTAGCTTCCATTTTCATTTGGTTTGGAGTTTTGATCTATTCATTTGATAGTGTTATAGTAGTTTTAGTGAAGGTAGCTAGATTTGGCCTGAATTCAGAGGTATAGGCAAACATGTGCGTCTAACATGAAACACTATGGTGGGATTCTAATGCCTTTTGGGGGGAATAAAGTTAGGGATAGGTACTTTCATATGGAAGATTTTCAAGCCTAGAGGAGAAGGTTTCATATTTTTACCAGTCGACCCTAGGCTGAACATCTCTATGTGTTCAACCCAGATTTGTAGGAGAAGTGATCATTAAACTCCCAAACAAATGGATCTAACCTAGGTAAAGGGTGAAATAGAGATGTGGCATGGAGAGGAAGAGTTCCATGTAGTTGTGCTGGTTCTATGAACCCATTTCCTAGCACTTGCCTTGGAAACCCAACCTAATTAGGCCTATTAGGTCTATGAACCAAGTAGGAGTTAGGACATGCTAGAGTGGGGCCAGCCTAAGATATTTTGGAATCTTCAAGAACCTAGTAAAGGGTATCTAGAAAGGTGAAAATAAACAAGTATTTTTACATCTACAAAGGAGGAATCGAAAGCATTATAAATAATGAAGAAGAAACTTAAATCCATACGATTTCACCTCTATTTACAATTTGACCTTTTTGCATGTGAAATATGACAATATAAAACATTTCTAGTCACATTTTCAATTAAAAAGAACACCAAATATACCTTTGGTACAACATCTTCTTTAGATTCTTCACTATCAGATTCTTCAAAACTGCAAGCTCCTATACAGAAAAAAGATGAGATGTACTAAGTAATTTTTGATGGGCAATATTTAAACAAATCAACTATCAAATATTTTTTTTATGAAATTTAGTTGCTTTATTATGTACTGAAGACTTGGCTTAACCATGGAGTACCTCATTAGAAGACTCGTCCTCACTTGATTCTTCTTTACCATTTTTTAAAGCTGCAACTGACCCATTCTTCACTACAACTAAGTTATTCTTTCCCAAAGCACTTGGTTTTTTATGTCTTTCTTGTAATGCACTTTGAATAATATTAAACACAAATTTCTTATCTCTCTTTCAAAAAGTAGAAAATTTTTTGATAAAATGAAAAATTTCATGATAGTATAGCAATATTTAAAGATAAAAAAAAAAAATCTATTAATGTTATGCTAGAAAAGTACAATGAATGTCTTCATCATTTAGAGAGCACCAATTGTTTTGTTTGATTTTTAATTTGAAATAAGGCATTTCAATTAACCATTTGTTTACTATTGAAAATCAAAATTCCATAAGCTTGTGATTCCACTAAAACATGTTTCTATTCTATAGATAATTATCCACAACAAAATGACTAACCTCCTCCTCACAAGAATCCTTCTTTGCGATGGCAAGACTTTTCTTACAGGATGCTTCACATTTATCTATAGAGCATTAAAATAAAAATGAGTACCATATAGTCAAAAAAAATGTTATACTATCAATATGATCCCAAAAAGCAACAAAATAACTGGCATTCTTTAGATCTGGTATTTTTTTCAACATAAGTGTTCTAGTTCTCTCATTTAAAATCTCAGTTTTGCAAGTACACACCAATCAAAACAATATTGATATACCAAGAAATTTTAAGCATTGACACTTTTGTAATTAATTGAACATTTGATGTTTCAATTATGATTACCAACATATAGCCTTTGTTTGAAGTCTTGAAAGCATTTTTCCTAATTTATCATATTTGGCCTAGTTAAGGGCAAGTGTCCTTAAAGCCAAATTGTGGTCTAAGTTTTCCAAGTGTCCTAGGAGAAGAAAAAGACCCTAGGAGAGTGGATCCCACTTGGGAAGGTAGAGAGCCACATGTGGTAGGGCTTGGTGAACTTTTTTTCCATCTTGCAGAGGGTTTGGGTGCTTCAGTTGTGTTTGATTTTGGGGTTTGTTAATAGAAATTATTGTTTAGGACTTGGAACTTTTCTTATTTTTGTTCAAAACTTTGTTCATAGGGTTTTTATTTTGTGTCTGTGTTCTTGCTTGAATCTCAAAGTTGTCTAACATATCTAGTAATCTTTGAGAAGTGTTGCACATGCTTTTATATACATCTTCATCTTGGCTTTTTGATTAGTGAGGGAGTGCATGCATAACTCCTGTGAGAGAAGAAGAGTGTTGCTAATATATGAAAATGATGTTCACAATCAATGATAAATAAGAGTTGTAATAGTTGTTAAATAAGAAAGGAGATCTTAATATATATTTCTAAAAATCTTGGGGTGTATGAGCTAAGTATTAGTTGTTAATAATCCTATTTTTAATTTAGGTGCTAGATGAGGTATATAGTGTTTGCCAATAAACTGAATGCATATTAAATTAGTTGTATAGTAGTTAGCATTGGTTATAAAATGAGATGATGTGCTAGAGATTGTTGCTAGTGTGCAACGGTCTATTTTGAAAAAGTGTGTTTTGATTTGGGATGCAAAGGTTATGGGTTGGCAGCAAGAGAATGTGCCTATCTAATTGTAAAGGTTGTGTCAATGTGAAAAGTGGTATTGTGATATCCCTTAAGAAAGTGATGAAAATTGATTTAGATAAATGTATTGTATTTGAGCTATAATAAGGTTGTGCCTAACACCCCAAAAATAATTGTTTGGCATATTGATGAACTATGTATCTAAAAAGGACTCCTATAATTAGTGATGGTTTATGCATAATATGTTTTTGGTTTGTGGTAATCCAAAACCACTTGAGTGCTTGAAGTTTATGGTAATTTTAAAAATGAATGTGTCGACACCAAAATTTTTCCAAAATCCGTTCCTAGCCAATTAAATAAATATTCATTATTTATTTAATTCCACTACCTTAATTAAATAAATTTGCATTTATTTAATTACATTTGCCTTACCCTAATTTAAATAAACTAAGATTTATCTAAACCCTTTGCCTTTCCTTGATTTAAATAAGCTAAGGTTTCTTTAAATCCTAACCAATTCCCACTTGCATCTAACCCCTTTCACTTTAATTAAGTATGTCATTTACTTAATTAATTCCCTCCTAATCCCACTAGGAATTAAATATTGCATTTAATCCTATTTGAGCACGTGGCTCCTACTTTTAACCCTCACCTAACCTCACTAGCCTACCTAACCCATCTTGCTAAACCTACCCACTTTCTAATCATGCTTTCTTTTCCTAATCATCCTAGCTAATCACCTCTTGATCCTAAGTGTGTTCTCACACATGTGTGAGAGATGTTCACACTTTCCTTATCCCTCATATCTTGCATGCCTCTTACAACCTTGTCCCCCTTCACATGTGAACCAAGGTGTCTCACACATGTGTGAGAAACCTTGAGCCTCCAACCCTCTTACACATGCCATTGACCCATCACTTTCAAAGGTGTCTCACAGATGTGTAAGGAAACATGATCTTACGCACCTCTTACACTTGTCATTGACATTTCACCATCAAAGGTTTCTCACACATGTGTGAGAATATTGCCCCCTTTGAATGGTCAAAACCCTAATCCATGTGGAGTATACTTGGCCTCCACCTCATTGACACCTCATTGATCTTGAGAGATCCTAGCCATCCATCTTGCATTCAATCTCAGCCATCCATTTTCTTATAAAAGAAGAGCCCTCTCCTCATTCTCATGAAGCACTATCTACCTTATTGTTATGCTACTGGACTTGTGAGCAACCACATCCCATGAGCAAGAAAATCATCTACACTTGATGGTTTCATGAGGTTTGCATAGTGCTATTTTGTTGTTCATTTACATGTCTTCTTTCATATTTTGAGATTTTGCATGATAATGTAGGAATGTGCATTAGTTGCTTAATGTGTTTTTCCTTAGTTACATTTTTATGCAACACATTTTGGCACGCTCGGTGGGACCCACTTCATGGGTTCAAACTAACGATCTAATGTGTTTTGTGTATTTTTAAGTGTTTTGTGAGTTTTCAAAATCATAGGTTGAAGCATGCATTTGGAGATCAAGTTTCATGAGGAGCGTCTAATCAACCCATAAAGCCCATCATTGCATTTGGAGGACCTAAGGGAAGTTTTTTGACATAAAACACTTTATATTTTGCTTATGGCTTTATTTTCAAGTTCTAGGGTACATATGCATTAAATATTCGTTATTCAAAAATTCTTTTTAAAAAAAATAAAAAAATTTACTCCTTTGTTCGTAAATAACTAGGTTTAAAAAAGAAAAAAAAAAAAGGAGGAGGGGGGGAGTTTATTTTTGTTTCAGTTGTCTTCTTTATGCATTCTAAACATATATATATGTAAATTGTTTCTAAAATTTAAAAAAAGAAAAATAAAAATTTGGGGTTCATGTTTGTTAATTTACATATGTTAGTTTAAAAATAAAAATTTGGGGTTCATGTTTATTAATTTACATATGTTAGTTTTAAAAAAAAAAACTTCGAAAAATATTAAAAATAAACCAAAAAAAATAAAAATAAAAATAATTTAAAAATAAAACACATTTTAGCTTCGCTTTTAGTTTGGCTGAAGTCGGCCGCAACACCACCCACAGGCGGCGCCTGCGAGCAGCGCAATCACTACCGTGGCCCCCACTCCCCTTCCCCTCCCAGCGGCCCGCATTGCAGACCCCTCTGCATTGCCGCCCGAGCGGCTGCTCCCCCTACCCCGCCGCCTGCTCCTTTCCCCGTTGTCGCCTGCGAGCGGCCGCTCCCCCTCTCACTCTAGCCACTCCATACTCTCCAATGCTGCCTCGCAGCCCGCAGCTACCCCGCAACCCCTACCGCCACTCGTCCAACCCTGTGCGTCCACCCCGCGAGCTGCGTGTCACCCCTACATTCCTGCCACTTCTCTGCCGCATCTTCCCTTCCTCCTGCGCCGCCTCCTCCGTCGTGGCTTACCTCCCATCCCCTCCTCTGACAACAACCACCTCCGCTCCTCCTGCGGAAAGCCAGCCGCTTTTCTCGCCTCCCTCCGCCAAAATGCCTCCGCCTGCGGCTTCAAACCCTAGCACCACTTCATCTCCTCTATCCTCTACTGCCACCACTCGCCCCTCCACTGGGCATCTCTAGTCCACGGCTCCACCACTATGTGGTTCCTCCACTGGCGAAACCCTTCTGGCCTCCTCCGCCCCTCCTCCTGTGGCCACCACCATCCCTGTGCTTATACTTCCTCCGCCTGACCCAACAAACTCGTTTTAACGAAAATCCCTTTGTTTTTACTTCTTCTTTGTTTAAATTGTTTTTTATTATTATTTAGATTAAGCATGTAATTAGGAAACTTTTATCTTTTTTAATCAACTATGAGGATTTCATTCTCTTTCAAAACATCAAAAAATTAAAAAAAATTTGCTTGACGTTCTCCTAACCGTCAAATTTTTCTTGCAGGTTGCTGATGTTAGCACTGCATCAGCATTCCATGTCTCTCTACACCATAAGAAGCAACCTTTGGTTTTTTGCTCATAACTTGAGCATACGAACTCCATTTTTGCAAAATGAAATATCGTCGAAAAGTTGATTCTGGGTCCATTGCGTTGATATTGGTTTCATGAGATTTTGATGCAATTTAGATCTCTGTTTTTCTATCAAAAACACAACTTTGTGCTAACCTTTTCATTGCAGAGTTGTTTCGCATTCGTCTTACATTTTTTCTGCCCTAACTTATGTTTTTGCAGGGATATCTTATCACTAATCATATTTCTTGCAAATTTTGCCTTAATTTTATTTTTGAAATGAGCTTGTATGCATAAACACTCGTCTTTGAATGCATGGTTAAATGCTAAAACAATCAAATTCAATCTTAAATACCTTAAGGGAATGGACATGTATGCTTAGGTTAGCAAACATTTCGAATTGGTGCTTAAAACAAACTCACACAATCTTGAATGCCTTAAGGAAAATTTCATTTTATTTTCAGCAATTTTGCTTATGTACATGCTCGATTTACTTTCTTGTTGATGAATCCATGCTTTTCATTTTCGTTGACCACGATTTCAAGTTGGAAAGAACATTGCATGGTTTAATCATGTGTGTTTTCAAGTAGATTACAACACCTAAAGTTTCATTGGTAACAAACACGTGTCTTTTTGAACCCCAAGGCCACTTACGTATTCTCTCCCCTCGCGCCTTTGGGTGATCCTGGGTGCATAAGAAATAAGTGGTCTTGTTTTTCTTTTTTTTAAGAGGCCTACTTGGGGATTTCATCACCCCTTGGGATGACCTCAACTCCAGTATTCTGGCGGAGTATAAAAATTGGGAGGTGAATCGAAAGACAACTCTCTTGGAAGCAAAATATTGTCACTCTTGGCTAAGCTCCAAAGAACTTTACACCTTTGGGAAGTGAAGGAGGAGATTTGGGTTATCGTCTCCCCCCGGCTGTGTGGTAGTATTTTCTTTCATCTACATATTTGGGCCTCACGTACCTTGCGTATATCGAGGACACCCTCTAGTTGATCCTTGTACAACCTAGTTGCAACCTTATAGGTGTGTTGGTGTGTTTGACATTCTTGAGTGTTTGAAACACACTTGCCTTGTACATATTTCATTGTATATATTTTGCATCTTAAACCTAAAAACCCAAAAAATCATAAAACATAAAAAATCCATAAAAATCATAAAACTTAAAAAATTCAAAAAAATCAAAAACAAATTTCAAAAATAACAAAAACAAGTCTTGGTTTAGGTGCTCTTAGTCAAGCTATCAACATCACTTCCACATCACTTCTTCTTTCCATCACAGTCATCACCCTCATCCATCTAGTCTTCATCATTCAAACCATTTTCTTGACATCTGCATCATCTCTATATTCATCCAAATCATTCCTCATCTTCATTCTAGTCATGCTTCATCATCATCCAACTTCAATTTCTTTTGCCAATCCCATCATGCATTCTTAATTCAATCCTCCACATCATCATTCTTCTAATCCAATCCCTTGTCAAATTCATTAATTTCTAATCAATTTCTAATTTAATCCATTTACATATGCCTCCATAATCCATCTTCCTAATTTCATTCGTCTTCCTCTAATTCAACTTTTCATCAAATATTCTACTTTGGTCATAGGAGCATTGTTATCAACATTGGACTTTAATTCTAATACAACATTCACTTGTTTGCAATCTGATAGGGTTTTTTTTATCAAATCAAATCAAACCCTTATCCATATCATATCCAATCACACCAAATCAAATCCAATCAAATTCAATCAAATCAATATCCAATTCAAATCAAATCAACACAAAAGTCCAAAGCTCCTAGTCCTAGGTTCATATTTCCTTCCATCATCAAATCTTTCATCACTCTTCCTCTAGCATCTATGGATTTGAATTTTCTTAATCAAATGGTTGACAATCTTCAAAGAGAATATGGAGTTATACCTCCCGTTCAACCACCATATCAAATCCATCCTCCACTTTTCATATCTGACTCTAATCCATCTCATGTTCATTATTCTTCTACCTTTGACAAGGGAAATCCACCTCATTACCCTTCCACTACATACGATTCCATTCCTAGCCCACACACTTCCTCCAACACAAATGCCCTTGCCATGGAAATGCAACAATTAAAGAATTATCTCTTGGCAAGCCAACAACAAGAGGCCACCTTCCATGCCATGTGTCCTCTTCCCCCATGTTTCGAAGATCATAGTCCTCATGTCCCATCCGACCCCAACCCTCCATGCAATCCCCCACCCATAGTTACACCTTCCCACAACCATCATCCTAATCCTCCAAAATCCACATCCTCCCCACCTCGTAAGGGGTTTTTCTCATCATTCTTGGCTAAGTGTAAAATACAAAATGAAGAGAGCCAATCACCCATAGTGATACCCCTAGTTCCATCTCATGACCTTCCTCCCAAGCATGTCACTATAGATTCCTCTTCTCTAGATTTGAGAATTTATCCATCCCCTTGTTCCCCTATCCCTCAAGATCCATTTATCCCCCCTAGTCCATCTCATGATTCCCTTCCTAACCAAGATCAAGTCATTCCATGTATCATGCACATTCCTCCCTCCATTCCATCTCATGAGTTAGCCTCCATCAATCCTCCACTTCATGCAGATTCTCCTTCCAGTCCATCCACTAGCTCTCCTCCATGTCAAGATCAAATCATGCCATCTCATGATTCCATCCCCTCCACTCCATCTCATGATTCTATTCCATCTCATGATCCATGCATTCCACTCCATGAACCTTTTCTAAGTCAAGATCAAAGCTCTCCTTCATTTTCCTTTCATGATCCCACCCCATCCCAAGATCCTATTATCCCTCATAATCCCCTTCATGATCCTAATCCTCCACATGATCCTATCACACCCATCCATTCCCCTCATGAACCCCATCTACCTAGACTCGCATCTTGTATTAAAAATGATAAATATCCCATTAAAGAAAACATGGCTCAAGATGTTGGTACACCTTCCATTCCTTCAAAATTCAAAATTCCTCCATCCAAACCTAAAGCTTCCCATCATTCCTCTTCCAAGTCCATTCTAGGTCCTTATCTTCCATCCATTCTAGGTCCTTATGTTCCATCATCAAACCCTTCCTCCCGTCCATCCATTTTGGGACCTTACATACATCCATCCACCGTATCCCTATTTTCCCCTTCATCCCCTATTACTGATCAACAAAGGCACACATCCTTGAATTCCTTCCAATATTCCCCATCCATACGCTCTCCATCTCATTTACCTTCATCCACCCATACCCTAACCAATGGAAGCAAATTGGATGCTAAAGAAAAAGTGAATGAAGCCAAAAATCCACAAAAATCAAAGGATCAACATGTCCCCTCTAAATGACATGTCCAAGAAAAGAAAAATCTGATCCAAAACAAAATCCAAAATCCACAAAGGCTAAAAATAAAAAATGCAAAAATTTTGTGGATGCCAAAGCTACTTAATGTAGCAATGAATCTCAAAGGATGATTCAAAATGACATCCGATTTTGCTACTCCAAAGGCTTCCCACATTCATAATCCATCCACACTTCCATCTTCCATCTCCATTTTGGGTCCTTATATACCCAAATCCACCATTCTAAATCCACCATCTCCTTCATCCATTTTGGTTCCTTAAATCCAAAAATCCAAACTTACATATCCCCCACAATTTCCTCCTTTCCATCACCCTTCAAGGTGTGTGCCAATGATGATCTTTTCGCCTCCTTCACCCACCCATTCACGAGCCTTCCAACCTAGCATCCATCAACCATATTTTCCTCCCACCCACTCCAGTCCCTTAATCCAAACTTTTTCATAAGTCATTTTCCTCCGTTCACTACCCTATCAACATCTATGAGCAAATAATCAAAATTCCTTGAAAATAAAAAAGAAAAAAGAAAATCAAGGGATACCATCCATGTATATAGATGCTTGAGTCCTCCATTCATTTTCCTATCATGTATCCATAGTCTTCCACGTCCGCTTATCCATCCATTCACTTTTCCTCTTCCACTTGCACTCTACACTGGGGGCAAGTTCCATCCATACCACTTTACCTTACATATCTTCCATCCTTCCATCTACCGTTCATATTCCACTTCCATCTTTGATCTTGACTCTCCTATTCCTTCCATCCACTCATGATTACTTTCCATATCCCTTTCTCATTATCCATCAATTATCCTATATACATCCATAATTCTTCCCTATCTTTGATCTTGACATGCTATCCATCTCTCGCATTCCATACTCCCTATCATGTTCATTTCATCCATTTTCCATCCATATTCCTACATAATTCCATCCTTCTTTCATATGTCCTTGATCTTGATTATCCCCTACATTTCCTCCATTTCATATCCCACATTTCATCCCTACCCTTCATATCATTATCCCTTTTTCATACCCTCCCTCCCATTTCCCATATTCATTCCATGCTCGTGATCACTACTAGAGGCACAATAACAAAATTTTTATACATGCTTTGGAAGAGCACATGCCTTCTCTTCCTCCATCCACTAGCCTTTACACTATCCTTCTATTTTCATGCATCCTTTCCCACCACATATTTCCTTCCATTTTCCTATCCTTGGTATCGAGCATTTGGACTCCTTCGAAACATGATCCTTGGCCCCGCATTTTTTTTTTCACCACCATATCATTTGGCCCCATATCCTTTCATTATTCCTTGCATCCACCAACATCATGTTGCTTTTCCTCCATTTACCATACCTTGACCCTCCCTTGTCATTGGTTCCATTCTATTCATTCTATCTCACATTCATTCAATCCATTCATTTTATCCATTCTCTCTCACATTCATTCAATCAATTCATTTCTATCCATTCTATGGATTCATTCATACCACATTCATTCAATCTAATTCTTCCAATCACTTCAATCCAATTCATTCATCCTCTAATTCACTCAATTTTCCCTTCTTCTAATCCTTTCACATCAAATCAATTTCTATTCTACTCTAATCATTCTTCATCCTATCAATATCTATCCTTCCAATCTCATCCACGACCATTCTTCTATCCACCATAAAATCAAAAAATAAAAATAAAACAAATCACTTGTGCAATCAATCTAATCTTGCAATCTTGTACCATCAATCCTTAATCGATTCATCAATTTGACCCAATCAGTTGATAATCCATTTATTATATTCAAACATCATTATCATGGGATGAATCCTTCCCAATCCTTGGATGTTCCTTATGCGTATCGTTAGCTTTGCCATCCTTAATCAATCATTATCAATCAGTCCATTCATGGGTTTTCAGCTTGACTAGGGGCAAAATGGTGGTTTGCTTTTGGTCTTTTGTGCATGGTTGCTTGATTACTTGTATGCATTAGCATTTTTTGCATGTATCATGGTCTTTGCATCCTATTGACCTAGGAATCATGGTCTTCCATATCATGGTTCCATAAGGCATATGGTTGTATTAGACCCCTATTTTCACGTACTTGACCCATTGTCATCTTGGTTCCTCATACCTCGATGCATAGTGTTGAGTACAATATCAAACTTAGGTTGTTCTCACCATTACAACATAACTTTTCCCCCTCCCTTGCATCCTCCCATCCATTTTGAGAGAACATCTGTGTTCTCCTAACCTGCATGTCCTCTCGAGGGGGCATACCCTTCCATCCTTGTCATCCTTCCTCATCCTTTCATGACTGGGGCATCATGCTACTAGTCTTATCCTCCTAGCCACTATATTTTATTCTTCTTTGATATAACATTACTAATGCTATATCAAAGAGGGGCAAAATGTAGACACCAAAATTTGTCCAAAACTCGTTCCTAGCCAATTAAATAAATATTCATTATTTATTTAATTCCCCTACCTTAATTAAATAAATTTGCATTTATTTAATTACATTTGCCTTACCCTATTTAAATAAACTAAGAATTATCTAAACCCTTTTCCTTTCCTTGATTTAAATAAGCTAAGGTTTATTTAAATCCTAACCAATTCCCACTTGCATCTAACCCCTTTCACTTTAATTAAGTATGTCATTTACTTAATTAATTCCCTCCTAATCCCACTAGGAATTAAATACTACATTTAATCCTATTTGAGCACATGGTTCCTACTTTTAACCCTCACCTAACCTCACTAGCCTACCTAACCCATCTTGCTAAACCTACCCACTTCCTAATCATGCTTTCTTTTCCTAATCATCCTAGCTAATCACCTCTTGATCCTAAGTGTGTTCTCACACATGTGTGAGGAATCGTCACACATGTGTGAGAGATGTTCACACTTTCCTTATCCCTCATATCTTGCATGCCTCTTACAACCTTGTCCCCCTTCACATGTGAACCAAGGTATCTCACACATGTGTGAGAAACTTTGAGCCTCCAACCCTCTTACACATGTCATTGAACCATCACTTTCAAAGGTGTCTCACACATGTGTGAGGAAACATGATCTTACACACCTCTTACACTTGTCATTGACATGTCACCATCAAACGTTGCTCACACATGTGTGAGCATATTGCCCCCTTTGAATGGTCAAAACCCTAATCCATGTGGAGTCTACTTGGCATTGACACCTCATTGATCCTAAGAGATCCTAGCCATCCATCTTGTATTCAGTCTCAACCATCCATTTTCCTATAAAAGGAGAGCCCTCTCCTCATTCTCATGAAGCACTATCTACCTTATTATTATCCTGCTGGATTTGTGAGCAACCACATCCCACAACAATGAAATCATCTACACTTGATGATTTCATGAGGTTTGCATAGTGCTACTTTGATGTTCATGTTATGATTTTTACATGTTTATCTTTATAATGTAGGAATGTGCATTAGTTTCTTAGTGTTATTTCCTTTATTACATTTTTATGCAACACAGAATGTGAGTGAGGTTTGTGATGAGCCAAAACTACTTTAGTGTGAAGTTCGTGGTGATCTCGAAACCACTTGTGTGATGTTTGTGGTGAGCTTGAAACCATTCAAAGCATCAATTATGGGTAATTCATAAAAAAACACAAGTGATTATGATTTGGGGGAAACAATATAAATGATAATATTTGATAAGTGATTGTAAATGGGTATCTAACAAGGCTTGGGTTAGGACCTATCTTTTCTAGATTATGGGGGGATTTATAAAAGAATATGATAATTAATTTATTGAGGAGTGTGAATAAAATAAATTATTTATCATGACCAACCATCCACTGGAAGATGAAACACATGCAACTGTCCAACAGACCAATGTCAATCTCCATGCATCTCAACTACTCATCATAAATAGAATTAACTCAATGCTACAGTCAACATAACATTTAACGTATATTTATGTATAAATTAATCTATTGGAACTATGTTTAGTACAACCCATTTTTGGGTTTCTCTTGTGTGCTGATTCTCAACTTGTATCATTGCTCATTTTTAAAGTGACTTCAAGTGACTTCTGATTGTGTTGGTAGAGCTATTCTGATGAGATTGTATCAATGTAGGTTGGTTATTCAGAGTTACATCTGATCTATTTGTGTTGGGCTGATGGTTTCTTCTTAGCCTAAGTTCTGAGGGATGTATATTTGTGTTTCACAAAGGACAACTGCTAATGTAGTACCTTTGCTAAGGTATTGTGGCATGGAATATATTGCAACTGTACATCCCTCAACCAAAGAGACAATGAGGATGAGTGCTATGTGATAATTTAATCTTGTATGTTTCAGAAGTAAAATTGAAGTGCTTAAAAATGGGATAGTTTATAAAGCTTCTTAAAAGAGAGATGGAAAAAAGAGTTAGGATTAATAAATAGATTATCTTTGAATTTTTTTATTTAATTCTATTGACACTTTCAATAAATATGTTTTCTTTAAGGATGATATTTGATGAAATTTCAATGGCAAACCAGTCAAAATGTTTAGGGAAAGAAGTTGGTAATTCATCCAACTCATTTAGAAACTATGAAATACGTAATTCCCTACCCCTTCTTATGAACATACAAGAATAAAAATTGGAAAATTAGTCAGAGGATTGGACTTTAGTTTCTTGTTCATCTCAGTTTCATTTTTCTTCAAACCCACCTCCTTATGCTAGTTAATAGAGAAAGTCAAACTCATAGTTGAAGGTTATGTATCAATTGGAAATGGGTCCAAAGGAACTCTGAGACTAGGAATAAAAAATCCTTTTTATAAAATATTTTTTCTTAATAATTTTGTAATACCTATGTACTAATTCACAATATATGTTGTGCTGTCAACCATCTCAATAAGGAAAAATATAGAAAATTTGTACTTGAAATTAGATGGAGAAAGATGTAGCACATGACTTTTGAAACCAAGGCTCGGGATCTATAGTATAAAAATTTGGATTTTCAAGTGTAAAGAACTGAGTTTAAATGCATGCATTTTTTTCAATCTATAACATATGTCAAATGCCATGTTATGCAATCAAGGGTTAAAATTGAAAACAACTCAAAATGCATAAATAAACATTCTTGCATTATCACACACAAAATGAAAAGACAAGTTTGATTCTAGAGAAACCCTCAAATAGGAAGAAAAATCTTGAACAGTAATTACTATTCTTAATTCTACTAGATTATGGTCTAACAGGAGTAGAGGTGGAGTCTCTTATATCGAAGAGGCATGGCGTTATTTCCTAGGAAGTTGTTGGTGCAAAGGTGGAGTCTCTTATACCACGGAGGCCTGGCATGAATGCCTAAGAAGCTGCTAGTGCAACTGATGTCACCATGGTAGCCATAAAAGATGTTTCTACTTCTTGGGAAGCTCATGATGATGACAAGGATTATCACCATGAAGACCAATCTAGGGCTACAAAAATTGAACAAGTATTTTTCACAATCAATGATGTCTATTGTTAAAATTTTGAACATTGTAAAATTTTATTCATCATAAATGCTTCAGATCATACATCATGATCTAAAATTTATGTTCTTTGATATTGATAACAATCATGATCTAAAATTTAAGTGTGATGAGAAATTGACTAAAAAAGATCAATGAGAAGTTGCCAAGGTTGGCATGTTATTGTAATAGTTTCTTAGGTTTGTCACAATGGGTCAAATTTCATGTTTAACTAAAAAATGAGTAGGAGAGGTCTCAAAATAGTTAGATATGTAAACCAAACTTGACCCTTTAGGAGTGATCATGACTTTCCAAGTCATCAAAGTGAAAAAATTACAAAAATTGTCAATGACAACTTTGATAGCAATATTAGAAAGTCACCAAGAAATAGTTGGGGATCAATGAAGAAAGTTGGTACTTGGACAATAGAGTTATATAAGCTCATTTGAAATCATTTTGATGGGTTGGAGTTCCTAGTATATGAAATATTGACTAATAAAGAAAATTGTTACATTAAAAAACTATCACAATGATCTTGCAACTTAGAACTCTATATTCTAATGGATTGAAATGAGTGGTTTGATTACATGGTTTGATGAATCATCCCAAGTAATTTCTTAGTACATTAATTAAGTTCCCATTTTATGTTTTGGTAGTTGTAAATAATTTTTTTCTTCTTGGCTAGTTCACTAGTCTAGGTAGAGTAGTTATCATAGAAATTGATCTAATTTGATTTGTAATTGTTGGAACACAAAAACCTTTAGGAATCTATTAGGGAACTATAAATAACTTGGAGTCAATATGAAATGGTTTTCAATTTTTGGAATCAATCCCTAGGTGGATTCAGGCATACCCAACAAGGTGACTTGATGGTTATAGGGTTTGGATAGAGGAGTAGTTTGATTGGTTTGTGCCAATCAAGGATTGGAGTATGTATAGAAATATCTAAAGGTATAGTTTCCAAGAACTAAGAAGAATTTGAATCTTTTTGTGTTCATTTTGAATCTTTGTAAGGCCCATCAACAAGTAAAGTCTTAAAACCCTTGTAAGTAGGCTATTTTATAGGAATGAGTTGTATGGCAGAGTTGAAGAACTAAAACCTTGAAAATATTCAAGCTCTCTAAAACCATAACTTAATTGGTATCTTCTTGAGTTTTTTATGATATATTGTCAAAATGGAAATTTTGGAGGCCTAATTAGGGCAAAAGGCTACTAGCCCTAAAATAAAGGTTTGAGGAGATCGGTAAGAAACCATGAAATTTTGTGAGAAAGAACACTTTGAACCTAATCAAATAGACTTGTATGGGATCCCTCCATCCTACTACAACATTAGTAAAGTCCTTGTTGAGTTGAATGAATCTTGACGCTTTGAGTCTTGCATCTTGTTAAAGTGGAATATTGAAGTAGGAAATTGGTAGAGATATCCTTGGAAAGAATAGGAGGATTAAGTAAAGAATTATCCTAGTGTGGGGTCTTGGAGTAAATTCTAAGAAGGCTTATTAGTGAGCCTTGTGAGGTCCTAGTAGAGGTTAATTAATATCTGCTTACCATTATGACAAGTTGACAACTATAAACTTCTGACAACATTCCATACATTTTTTTGGCCCTAATTCATAGTTGTCAAATTATTTTTGTAAAAAGAGAAGCAGTTAGTCTGTTCAGCAAGAGAAGAGAGTTAACATATTTAATTCATTTCTTTACATTATTTATAAAGACTGTAACTTCTAGATATATATGAGATTGTTAATTTCTTAAGCTCTAATTTTGTTGCTTTATGTGAACTCTACTTTGTAGATTCTCAAATATGACAAGAAAAGCATTCAAATTCAATATGTGTAACTAGTTTTTCTCCCAAATTGTGGATTTTGGTATTATTTTGGTCAACCACTCTTAGTTTATTTCTCAACTTACAAACCCTCCTATTTAGGCCCTCATAAATAGGGCTTCCTCAAACTATGCCTTCCCAACACTTCTAGAATCAAACATGAGTTATTTCATCTTGTACTCACCAATTGCAAACACATTCTAACACAAAGTTTCCCTTATCAAGAAAAATCTCCAAGTTTGTTACCTTAGCCTTTATGGGCATGCATCTCCAACATGTAATCTTTCCTCCAAACTTGCTCATCGCCGACTCCAACTTCATTCCTAAATTCTTGTCAATATTTCAGGTTATAATATAATGTTAGAGACTCATTCCTCAAGAAACGATGACAACATAAAGAGGAATGAGCCCTAAACCCTCATTTTGACTACCAAACTAATATAGAATAATCATCTACAAAATTGTGTACAAAAAATCATAATATAAGAACCAAAACCATATGTTTATTCTTCCAAAATGGATTCAAATGATTGTTTAAACAAGAAGGTATCATCAGAGAAGTCTTCCCCCAATAAAAGATGAAAAGAACAATGTAAATAGTCAAATTTTTTTTCAAATTTTTTTTCTTAGCAAACTACCCATTCCCATCCTTGCAAAATAGAAAAAGTTTTGCTATTTTTCAACTCACCAATTTACCTTCCTATGAAATAGTGGAAGAAAGTTTTCACTATTTTAGCAAAAGGTAAATAGGTGAGTTGCAAAATAGAAAAACTTTCACTATTTTGTAGGGATGGGAATGGATATTTTGCAAGATAGTGAAGACCATTTGAATGTACCTAATTGGTTTTTTATATATATTTAAACATATATATAGTTCTTGTCAGAAATGTGATGTATTGTTCATTGCACTTCCAAGGAACACTCGTTAAAGCATCCAATAAGGATGCTAGAGTGGCAACAATCTCTTTCATCATAGGTTAACATCCTTGTCTGATGTTTGTCAAAATTCCAACACATGTTTAAAATCATTGTCACTTTTAGCATCAAGTGATTCTGACATGGCTTTAATCAAAATTGTAACATCTAGCTCTTTGTCAAAACTTTAATGAAAAAATTGTAACAAGCAACATTGCCACTATTCGTTGAGACTACAATGAAGGTTGTCACAATTTTGACATCCAACCATCAAAAATAGACCTCAAACCTACTAGTACCACTTTATAACATGACCAATGCACACTTAATACAATTTACAAGATGCTCTAGAAGGTCACAAATGGTCCCTAAAATGTCCAAACATGACATATTTTTCCACTAGAAGATAGGAAAACAACGTGATGGATTTCAAACACCACCTAAGAAGTATCTAACATGCTCTAAATTCATTTTAACCCCAAATTAAGGCTCCTACATGCATTTACCTTAACCAACCAAAAACAACTTGATCAAATAGCAAAAATTGTGTTGGACTCCAATGCCCAAGAACCAAAATCTATCCATCTACTATGTATAAAGGTCAAATACACATGATTAAAATGCCTAGCATAGGACTCAAATTTCTTTGAATTATAATTTTTTATCAATCATAAGAAAGCATGAAGCACAAGTGAAAGAAGAAACAAATGTGCATGCTCAATATACTATCCGTTGAACCCAAGAAATAGTTGACACACCACCCAACCACATAGAACCAAACAATCCACTCCCTCCATGCTAAGAGATAATCATAAAGTGTTGTTAAGAGACACTGCTCTTGAGGACTAATATGTTGTAATTGATGGCAACTATATGCATTCCATATGTTAGCTATATATATCTTGATCATATCAAAGGATTGAATAAAAAAATGGCTAAGTATGTCAAAGACAAAGCTATTGACTATGTTAATGAAATATTTCAGCGTGAACACCTAGAATTGAATCTTATGGTGCGAACATAGGTGGACCATGATAGAGTATAATCTATCTTATTCCAACATCATAGCACTCAATGTTTTCATTCAAGCAAGTTATGAGGTTTATGTTATGTTTTTCTAAGGGATTTGGTTAGTTCATCACACACTATTTAATATGCTTTTAAGGCCAACCTAGTGGTTATCTTAATTTTTATTATTAGTATATAAGATTGATTTGTTTAGTTGTTTTGAAAAGATGACCAATGTTATGATTGCTATGTATCTGAAAGTTATGTGGTTAGAGGTTCAATTGACTGAAAAGGAGGGATAAGGTTTGAAGTGCAAGAAATCAATTTGAGCACCCAATTGGAAATACTAGTACATTCATAGATGTAGCACTCGAGTTCATCACTTGTGGTTTATAGTCCATATATTTTGTAAAGGGAGTAAGTCTCCCTTTTATATTTGAGTAGTGAGATTTAGGTGGTGTGCTTGAATGCATGACATTACCCCTTTTGGACTTAAATCTTTGATAAGGTTAGTAATTCTGAGAGTATTCATTTGTGGATTCCATCCCCATCATGGCGTTTCCCCTAATAGGGTTTCCATGAAAAAAAACATTGTGCTATAGTGTTGTGGATTCTTTTATTTTATTTATATACTTTAATTTTCATTGATTTGAGCACTAATTCACCCCTCCCCCCTCAATGTTCCTCAATATCGACACAAAGGTCATAGACCTACATGTGCACATAAATGATTAGAGATATAATAGTCCCTCAAATATGTAGAATACAAAACAATAGAACATGGAAATACATGAGATCTAATTACAATGTATCACACAACATACAAGGCCTACGATACTTGGAAATCACATAAATATTATTATCCCAACACCAACAAAGAAGACATGAACATCTTCTAGGTGCTGCTCAACTACAAGCCTAGATGTTGAATAATGAGAGAGGGTAATTTTATTGTACATGTATATCCTTGGGTTATAGGATCAAAAAATATCATGATAGACAACATATTGAAATCACAAAGGAATTTGGATTGTGGACAAGCATACACCACAATCACTAGTATCATATAACTAAACATTGTTAAGTAGTAATCCTAGACTATTTTAAAATTTACATGTAATAGTGAAATAACCATTACAAAACTCATAAAAATTAGAATATGACAAAATTTATCAAGTACTTATTAAATTTATACGAATGTGTGGCAAGAGGAAACCCTAAGCTAGAGTTCTCCAAAATATTCAAAAATAAAACCATGTACTCATTTAGCTAGAGGTGTCATTTGCAATATGATGATATATTGTATTTAAAAAATATGTTGTTCTAATAGAAACTAGATATGCAAGAGTTGAAACCCATGGAGCATCTTGGCATTTAGAATGATAGAATGAAAATAGCTTGCCCTTGACTAGAAACAAATTGGCATTATATATATAAATAACGCTTGCTTTGTTGCCCCATCACTTCAAGAATCCAAGAACTATAATTTATGAATGTGACATGTAAGGTGAGCTTAGATGCCATGAAATACTAAAATCATAACTTTGAGGTCACTAAGATTTTCCACATTAATATTGTAACGATCTTGTCAATAATGGCATAGTATTATCTTCTATTATTCAAATATTCTAATCTATCCATCAATAATTCACTCACTCCTACAAAAAGAGGGTTTAAATGAGGGTCATAAAAATTTGGTCAATTTTTTCTTAAATAAAGGTAATTTTGTTTTGTTTAGGTCCAAATTTTGGTTATACATTAACAAGTATCAAATTAGGGCTTCCCCAATGATTGAATACCTTTAATAGTGGGAGTGCTGGAATCGGTTGCGACGTGAAGCTAGGCGAGTTCATGTCATAGATGCAATGAAATGCTACAATGTATCCTCAAATGATGACCAATAGCTTGAGTTTAGGGCTGTAGTAGATGCTCATAAGGTTTCCAAATGCACCAATGAAATACTCGAAGGATGTAGTAGGTGCAATGAAATGCTAGAAATCCTCAAATGAAATCCGCAAATGATGTAGTAGACACAAAGAAATGCTCAAAATGCTCAAATCAAATGCTCAAGTATAAATGCTCAACTGATGTTTGCCACTTTTTTTTTTAATATTTATGTTCTTGTGTTGTTCACAATTGAGACCAACACAAAATATAAAGCATTGGTTGCAATTACGACCAACACGAGCATGTATTAAAAAAAAAAAAAGTTTCCTTTATAATGACGACCAACCAAGCAATTTATATTTGATGATCAAAATTTAAGGTCAAAATTTAGGGTTAAATGTACTAGTGATTCTTTGATATGTTGATGGCACTTGTGTTATCACAATACTATATCACAGGTTCAGTTGCTTCTTCTTTCATATCTTGCAATAGATGTTTGATCCATACAATATTAGTGCAATTGATAACTTTTTTTTGGTCCAGGTAACCAATCTTTTGCCTAAGAAAAGTGCTCCTCCACTGGTTCTCTTTCTATCATCAATATTACCTCCCTAATCTACATCAGTTGAGGCTCTCAACTCAAAATTTTCATTCCTCTTGTAGTATAAGCCAATGTCATCAGTTCCTTTTAGATACCTCAATATTCTTTTTACTACCATTAGATGATTTTCTCTTGGATTAGAGAAAAATCTTGCCACTATTCCAACAGCTAATGCAATGTCTGGTCTACTATGCACAACATACTACAACTTTCCAATCATTGAGCTATACATTGTCTGATTTACTTCAACAATTTTATCATTCTTGGATAACTTATGTCCTATCACCATTGGTTTACTAACCAGTTTTGAATCTTCTATACCAAATGTCTTGAGTATCTCCTTGATATATTTTGATTGGGTCACAAATATGCCATGCTTTAGTTGATGTACTTGCAATCCAACAAAGAATTTGATTTCTCCAAACATTGACATATCAAACTCATGTTTCATCTGATCTGCAAAATCTTTGCATAGGACATCTTTTCCTCCAAATATTATATCATCAACAAAGATTTTAGATATAAAAATGTCTTTACCTTTTTCTACTTTGTTGTATAGATTGTTGTTGTCATTTGTTCTCTCAAATCCTATCTTCACAAGATATTTGTTTAGTCTCTCATACAATGCTCTAGGTGCTTGCTTCAAACTATAGAGTGCTTTGTGCAGTTTACAAACCATATCCTTGTTGTTTTCATCAACAAATCCCTCTGGTTGTTCTATGCAGACTTCCTCTTCCAGTATACGATTTAGAAAAGTAGACTTTACATCCATTTGGTAGACTTTGAAACCTTTGTAGGAAACATATGCAAGTAGTGTTCTTACTCCTTCCATTCTTGCAATAGGGGCAAATGTTTCCCCATAGTCCAGTTCTTCTTCTTGTGCATAACCTTTGTAGACTAATCTAGCCTTATTTCTTCTAATCTCACCATTCTCATCAAGCTTGTTCCTAAATACCCATTTGGTACCAATTAGATTTTTATCACCTGGTCTAGGAACTAGGGTCCGATTTTTTTTCTTCTCAATCTAGTCTATCTCTTCTTCCATGTCTTTGCACCAGCCATCATCTTTTAGTGCAAATTTCATTGTTTTGGGTTCAATATTTCTCATTAGACATGATTAATCTCTTAGCCTATTCCTTGTCATTGGTCTGGCATCCTTGTCACTAATGATTTGTTCTACAAGGTGATGTCTTCTCACATTTCTGGCTAGTCTTGGTTCTGTCCTTCTTTCCATGTTTGGTTCTTTAGCTTTAGAGTCACTTTGCACATCACTTTCAAGAATTTCATCATATCTCCTATGTGTATTGTTTTTAGAGTCAGAATGTTCATTATTTTCATTCTGAAACTCAACTTCTGAATGCAACTTGACATTCACTAGTTGTGGCTTGGTTGATACTATAACTTGTTGTTGATTCCCAATTTGATTGACAACTTCATCTTCAATTGGTATTCCTTCATAGAAGCATACAAAAGATCTATAATCTTCTAATCTCTTGGATTCATCAACTTGGACTTCTGCATGCTCATCAAAATTTACATTTTCACTTTTCACAATCTTGTTAGTGTTAATATTCAAACACTTATATGCTTTACTTCTAGTGGAGTATCCAAAGAATGTGCCTTCATCACTCTTTGCATCAAACTTTCCATTTCTAGCATCTTTAAGAATATAGAATTTAGAACCAAATAATTTGAAATATTTTACATTAGGTGAGTGGCCATACCACAATTCAAAAGGTGTTGCATATGTACCTTTCTTGACTTGGACTTGATTCAAAGTGTAAATAGTAGTACTTACAACTTCTCTCCAGTACTTCAGAGCAACATTTTTCTCCATCATTAAGGTTCTAGCATAGTCTATCACTAATCTATTCCTCCTTTCTACAATTCCATTTTGAGGTGGAGTTCTTGGTGTTGATGTTTGTCTTTTAATATCTTTGTCATTGCAAAGTGTCTCAAATTCTTTTGATGTAAACTCTCCTCCTCTATCTGATCTTAGATACTATAGACTCTTTCTTGTTTCTTTCTCAACTCTAGCCAAATACCACTTAAACATGTGAAATGTATTAGATTTTTTTTTAAGAACATAGCAGTCATCATCTTAGAGTAGTCATCCACAAATAGCACTATATATCTATCTCCTTAGTAGCTTTGAAATTCTATTAGGCCACATAAGTCTGTATGGACTAACTCTAATACTTCTTTGGAAGTGTAAGTTTTTCTTTTGAAACTTGACTTGGTCATCTTTTGTAGTTGACATTGTTTGCACATTGTGTTTCTAGGTTTCTACAATTTTGGCAAATCTCTTACTTTCTTCTTTTTGCTGATACTAATTAGATTGTGATGTGAATATCAGGATTTAACTGTGTGATTTTTGAGTCAAACTCGATGACCCATGTTTCATGAGTAGTGATTCAACATGAATCCATCTCTCATGAGAATAAATGGAACACTTAGCACTCATTGGATCTAGGTGATGCTCACAGGGGTGAAGCACCGGGACTTCCCGGGAGGTCACCCATCCCAGTACTACTCCAGCCTGAGCGCGCTTAACTATAGAGTTTCCTCCATAGTTAAACCCAAAGCTTGCAACCCCATTTGCAAAACCTTCACCAAGTGTTGTGCCTTATGAACCATTCATTAGAAAGCCCCTTAAGCTCATCAATTGATAAGTAGGAGATGATTCACCCCTGTGAGCATCACCTAGATCCAATGAGTGCTAAGTGTTCCATTTATTCTCATGAGAGATGGATTCATGTTGAATCACTACTCATGAAACATGGGTCATCGAGTTAAATCCTGATATTCACATCACAATTTGACTAGCTGTGGAAATCATCTCCTACTTATCAATTGATGAGCTTAAGGGGCTTTCTAATGAATGGTTCATAAGGCACAACACTTGGTGAAGGTTTTGCAAATGGGGTTGCAAGCTTTGGGTTTAACTATGGAGGAAACTCTATAGTTAAGCGCGCTCAGGCTGGAGTAGTACTGGGATGGGTGACCTCCCGGGAAGTCCCGGTGCTTCACCCCTGTGAGCATCACCTAGATCCAATGAGTGCTAAGTGTTCCATTTATTCTCATGAGAGATGGATTCATGTTGAATCACTACTCATGAAACATGGGTCATCGAGTTTGACTCAAAAATCACACAGTTAAATCCTGATATTCACATCACAATTTGACTAGCTGTGGAAATCATCTCCTACTTATCAACTAATTAGATTATCAAATTTAACATGACACAACCTTTTATGCCATAACCAAACATCATCAAGTTTTACAATGAGATAGGTTGTATCTTCCATATCTAGGTAAAATAGATTACTCCTAGTTTTTTCACCTTTTTCTATCAAATTTCCATCAGTATCATAGATTTTGCCAGTTTTGTTTCCAAATTCTACTTTGCAACCCACATTGCCTAACTGTGATACACTTAGAAAATTGTAATTCAATCCTTCAACATAGTATGCATTATCACATGAGATTGTCTCTATAAGTTTAATAGAAACTTTCCTTTGATTTGGCATGGAGCATCATTTCCAAATCTAATACTATTTCCATTATATTGAGTAAAGGTAATAAACTTAATTTTATCTCATGTCATGTGATGTGAGCATCCATTGTCTATGATCCATTTGTCATTTTTGTTCACACAGGTTACTAGTGTTGTTGCTTCATCTTCATCTAATTTATCTTTCATGGCTACATAGAATACTTCATCATCATTATCATCAGAATCATCTTCTTCAACAATGTAGCACTTTTTGCCTTTGTCCTTGTAATCTCTGCTATCATCTTCTCTTTTGTTCTTGTACTTATTTCTTTCTTTGTAGTTCTTCTTCTATGTACACCTTGCAGAAATATGACCTACTTCATTGCAATTAAAACAAATGATAGGCAGCTTACCTTTGAATTTACCTTTGCCTCTATGAAATCTTCTAGCCAATATTGGTTACAATTGTTCCACATCTTCCTTATCTATGCTACTATCACTAGATGCATGTTTTCCTTTTGTAATCTTCTTTTTTAATTTCACCTCCTCAGTGTCTTTTAATGTCAACTTGGCCTTGAAAGCAGATTCAAGGTTCTCAGGTCTATAGTTATCATAACTGGACAATTCAAATGTAGTAAGTCTTCCTACTATCCCTTCAAAAGTTAGTGGGTATCCTAGTGCACATCTTAACTCTTGGATGGCTAAAAATCTAATGGCATAGATAGAGAGCAGGATTCTTAAGAATTTTCTATTAATAGTGTCATCTTCCAATTGACGACCCAAACTTCTTATTGCACTTACCACTTCTTTCATTCTAGCAACATATTGAGTAGCATTCTCACCTTCCTCCATTTTCATGTCATCAGACTTTCCTTTGAGGCTTTCTCTTTTTACTCTTTGAACATTTTGATCTCCTCCATAGATATCTAGCAAGGCTTTCCACATCTTGAATGAAGAGTCACATCCTTTGATGTCATCAAATTTAGCATAGTTGAGTGTAGAGGAAATCTCCAACATTGCCTGATTGTGCTCCCTCATTTTGTTCAAATCATCGGCAGTAAGGGGTCTAGCTGGATCTACATGTTCCACTCCAATTTGGATTTTTGCATAGTCACCTATTGATCCAAGGTGCATCTTCATTAGAATTTTCCATGCAATGAAATTATCTCTATTGAACTTGGGGACTTCTCTCTTAGACATCTTGATCTTCCTGCTTCTAGTACCTTTAAACTAAATCAATAGATGGCTCTAATAAAAATTGTTAGAAATGCTTTAGAATGACTAAGAGGGGGGGGGGGGGGGTGTGAATAAGTTATTCAAGGTCTCAATGTCCAATTCAAACTTTTTCATCAAGTAAAGTGATCTTATCAAATTGTTCATTCATCCAACCTGTAACTTTTCTACCTAGAAAGTTACTTTAAATCAACTTGCAAGCATAATACATGAAAGAGCAACACATAATACAATGATTAACATGAAACCCAATTTGGAAAAAACCACCAGTAACATGCTACTCAATTTTCACTCTTTTGAAGTGATGCTTTCTGAAAGCCCTACCTTGTAAAGGCTACAACACATTGTCAAATGTGACCTAGTTAAATGATTTATCCACCCTGTTAGAAGCGGGCCGGGTTAGAGGACTTTAGAACATTCACTAGGAATGTCACCCTAGTAAATGATTTACAAATGGTTGTTAAAGAAACATAAGTCCATATGATTTCACCCTAACTGACACAATTTCTAGAGAGTAACAATAAGGGGTTTTGACCTGATTACAATTCACAACTTATGTTGCAAATTTCAAATCACTATTCAATTCTTCTCAATTTTCCTAGCTTTTAGTCTCTGTAGCTCTGACAACTTGTTCCCCTTTCAAGCTTTTTCTCCTTGAGTCTTCATGCTTGATGTACTAGTGCAATCCTCTCTTTTTGACCACTTATCAAAGCAGAGTCTCTATGCTCTATTCTTCCTTCTCCTTGATGCCTTCTTCTTAACACCCTTCAACCACTTTGCAAATTGGCACTCCAAAAGCTCTTTCTTCTTGCCTTATGACTCCTTAAATAGAAGTCTGGAATTGCTTTTCCTACTCAATTCTTCCCTCCTTTAATTTTAGTTTGAATGGATTAGGTAGGATTCATTGAATCTAACCCATATCTTGTTTTTTCTTGAAACATCTTGAAGAATCCCTTTGAATTCACTCAAAAATGGTTTATCTAAAATTTTTTACCACCAGCTTATCATCCTTATCCTTCAATTGGTTCACAAAATTTAAGGTAACAACCTTGTTAGCTCAGATTTGGTGAATCTTTGACTTTTCCAATAATGTAGTAGCTTGGCACTATTGAAATTCTGGAGCTTGAAACATACTGTGTTACTTGGCATCAACTATATTTTATTGATGCTCGACACCTACTATGGATTCACTCATTATCCACTCAGTTTTACTGATGCTCAACACTTGTTACTTTGCTCAGCATCTGAACTTTCTTGACTCCTTCTATATCACTTGGCACACACTAGATTTTGCATTTTCTTGCCACTAGCTGAAAAATCTTCTTGGCTTAAACTAGCTTGCTCGACACTCTCTAATGAACTTAGTTAAGCTTTGTAGTCAACCTCATTAAACATTATTCTTCTGATGTTTCTAAGTGTGGCCAACATCTGTATCATCAAGTATGCTATCAATACATCATTTTACCATTGTCTTAACTGATCCTTGTACTTCATTATAAAACCATAACTCAACCTTTCTGTTAGGTGCTTTTGTAACATCTTGTTGATTAAATCCTCTTCAACAATCAACTAAGTGATAGTACTTGGATCTTATAAGAAGTTTTCATTCCAACAAATAGTAGGTTTGACATCAATGAAAAAACAATGATTGAAAAAATTCTTTATCAACAATCTCCTTCTTTGCTTCAATCTTCTTCTTTCAATGATATTTTCAATTAGATTTCCAACATGAAAAACTCTTTTGAGTACTTTAGTTTTAGCTTCTTCTTCTTCTAACACCTAGCTAGTGTTTCTATAGTGCTCTATGTTTCTCCAATTCCTCCAAAAGAATGTGTTAAGGGATGTGATTATATCTTCCTAATCATCTTGGAATCTAAGATTAGGTTGGAATATTGAGAATATGTTCTCATGAGGTAACACTATTTTTCTTTATACTATAGGTGTATTAGTCTAGCAACTATTCATCTCCCCAATGGAGTTACCAAAAATCTATTGGTATATAGATTGTTCATTCCTTCTACTCTTTAGATGCCCAATATTTGTGAACACAAATTGATTACAATAGTTGGAAACTTGTTACTAAGTGACTAATTCCCCTGAATTATTAGGTACAACTCCCTTTTATAATCATAATTTGTAATGAATTATGTTTGTTTCTAACTCTAAAATGGGGTATGTTCTTAACTTGAGAATAGGAAAGGTGAACCAAGTTAGGCTAAATAGGAACTAACTTAGGTGAGGATTTGAATTTTAGGACTAGTTAAATTTTTGGATTCACACATCTTATAAACCTACAAAGTTTGAAAATTCAACAATGAATACTATCTACAACAAAATTGATATCAACAAGATTCTAGCTCTAGGAATGGAAAAGACTAACTCAAAAGGAAAGCACAGAAAATAATCTCTCTTGAACTTCCAATAATAATTGTTATTATCTTTGGTTCATTGTTTCAAAATAGAGGAATAAAACTCTATTCATCCCTTGATTCAATTCAGACCCAAAATAGAAACATTAAACTAAAATGGAAACAAATGGAACAAAAATGATTGATATAAAACACCATCAATTTATCTCTGCAACATCAAGTATTTCACACGAAAAATTAGCTAACCTTTTATTAATCTTTCAATTAGATACATATAGGATCCCAAGATGATTGTTACAAAATGGGATTTAAATTAGTTCATCTCCTAAAAAATGACAAATGAAAAGGAGCCAATTATCAGTTATAATCATTACATCAAAATGTAAAAGGGCAAGATAAGAATCACTTTGCCTTCTTTCCTTTGTCTGACTTCACGCTATTGGCTTTGGCGATGATAATGATTTGAATCAACTCCTCATGTTTATGCACATAAATGTTAGTGTACCTTAAGAGCCATTTGGAATGCTCTCTGGCTAGGTCTTTGATGACACTCATTCACTTATGTATTTCCTCCAAAGCCATGTGTATATACCCACCAAGTTTTTGAATTTTTGACATTCTATTTTGGTGATAAAAAGACTTCTCCGTTAAACTTTCTAGATAATCAGAGAAATTCTTTTGCATGATAGTAACTCCAACTATCCCTTTCCCTTGTCCACTAGCTTGGGAATTTGTATGTAGGCCTCTTAGTAGTTCATAGTCTCTGTCTTGATCCTTTTTAACTTTACCTTCCATTTCCTTCAATCCTTCCTCTACCACCAACATCTTTTTAGATTTGAATTACATGCTCTATAGCCATTCAAATAGGGGTTCATCTCCCTTAGGTAGGTAGAATATTTGCCTCCATAGCTTCCTTAGCCTTCATCTAGATGATCATTTTAAAGAAGGAAATGAAATCCTCACTCTTAGCTTCCTCTTCTACTAGGGTAGCTTGATTAGCTAAGATGTTATCCTTCTTTGTTTCAAGCCTCAATACTACATTTCTGATTTGATCTATGATTACAAGTCCCTTAGAGTTGAGTTTTCCACTCCACTCTCTACCAATTTATCTGAAGTGATTGCCTTCCTATAACTGGGAGATGATAGCTTGGATGTTAGTGATTGTAAGATTACTAGAGGTTGACTTTCCTATGATACTTGCCTGTGGGTTGACTAATTTCCTATGAAGCAATTAAGTTCATGGATCTCTACCTTCATTCTGACTTTAGCCACTTTAGGGCTTTCAAGTTGTCTTTCTATCAAATTTTTGATTGACTTCCACAAGCCCACCTTGGTGTCTTGTCTAACTTCTCTGAGATCCATAGAATGCAAGGAAAAATCATCTATAGACATGTATTCAATCCTCCATTCTTTAGTGGGCTTAACAATCTCCATAGTCAGATGCCCTGTGTTAGGATCTTTCCCAAGAATTGACAAGGTCTTCTACTTCTTGACTTTACTCAATACTGATCTAGAATTGATAGCTAGGAATATAGTTTCTTTATTGAGAACTCCCTCTTCTTTCCTCTTCCTTTTCTTGTCCAAGATGCCTTCTAACCATGATTTTGTATCAATCACCTTGGATGTAATCTTAGGTATCTCTATACTGAACATTTTTCTTTTAACCAGAGTCAGTGTCTTCATGGCCAAAGCGAAATGATTCTTTGGGACTTGTGAAATGAGCTTTGAAGATTCTTGACCTTTCTCTATTTATGTAGTCTTCTTTATGGCTTCATCAAACTCAGTAGACTCACTTTCACTACTTCCACCATCTCCAAGGTCCACCACTTGAACTTGGGGACTACTTGGTAGGAGAAGTGCAACACTCATAGATGGGATTAGACTACTATGGGGGTAGAGAGCCACTATGGCTGTGCTATCTTTCAATTTCTCTATCTTCTTCTTTTCAACCTCTTTTTAAGTTCTGATTACTAGCACTGAACCATCTTGATAAGTCTTATTAAGGGGGATGTCCTTGTTAGGAGCTTTGTTGCCTCCATTAGCTAATTGAGTAGGTCCTTGAGTAATGGGAAGGACTATACTTGAGGCACCACTTTGGGAAGAGGGGGTTGCGTCTACATTAGGAGATGGTTGGATTGTTGTACCTTTGTTCTTGCTTCACCATTTCATGGTCCATTCGACCCACTTTTTAATCCTCTTACAAATTTGAGCCATCATTATCTACAACTCCTCTTCAATGTGTTCATAAGGCTCCGAGCTTATGGGAGTGCTTCTATGCTTAGTCAAGTAAGTATTACTATACATATTTTGGCTATCGTCTTCCACCCCTTCCACATCAATCTTAACTTTGTAGATCTTCACCTGATCAATTGTTAAATTGGAGAAGGCTCTATCATGGCTCTCAAAATCATCCTTGAAATTAACCTAGTAATTTTCCATGGTGATGATATGTTTTATAACACTTCCTATCTGGAAAACATTCTTGACATACCTATTTTGGTCAAAAATGGGCCTCAAGACTTCGTACATGTCCAGTTTATACTTCTTTTCAAATGCCTTTAACATATTTTTGGCATTGGAGTGGGTGTGATAGCTAAAAGTCCCCACCATCATGGGAAATTCATATGCTTTCTTCTTTAAGTTCCCACTCAATATGTTTACTTGAATAGTTTGCTGCACAATCTCAATCAACGCAAGAATATCACTAGGATACCTTGGTAGCTTTAAGAGGAAACCATCAAAAGCTCTAAGATGCAAATAAGAGAAAGATGAGAATTGAATGAAATAACTCCCAAACTATTTGATGGCTACCAAGGCTTTAGGACTAAATCTCCTTTCTGGACATCCTCGTAGCTCCCTACAAATCCTCATAGTAAATGCATTATTTACTTTCACATATTCTACATAACTATTCTATAATTGTAAGTATGGATAAAGCTAATATGATCTCACATCATCAAGAAAATTCTCTAGCCTTGGTAGGCCTAGCCATAGTTGCAATGTGGCCAACATATAAATGAGGAAAGAGGACATATAGAATGTATTATAAAATTTGGCCACATAGATAGAATTGGACAAAATTTTGCTTACCTCTTGAGCCCAATCAATGTATTGAGAGTTAGAGAAAATGACTTGCACTAAAAAGAAATAGTGCTCAAAAAAATTTAAGGTTTCTATGTCACCTTTCAACCTATGTAAGAGAACTAGAATATCAACAATTTTTGGCTTGAGGTTGTTCCCAAACAAGGTTTTAGGAAGTTTACTCTTAGTGCTCTATGGTTTTTGGAACCATGTCTGCATGATTTATTTCCTCTAGATCATCTTCTTTTTGGATCACTTATAAATGACTCCCCCAAAGGTAAATTCTAATAATTCTTCCATTTTTGGCACATGGAATCAATTGACCATAGTTTTCCTATCAATTTAAATCAATACTGTATCATCAGGTAGCATGATGATGTATGCATTTGTAGATTGAGGCCTAAAATACAACCCAAAAACTAGAAGATTTGACCAACCTGCATCCTCAAAGTTTCTCAGTGATGGGTGAATCCACTTAAACTTTACTCTCTTTCGAAAATCCTCCATGTCATATAAGTGAAGAGAAAGTGTTAATGAAATTCTACAATTGGGATTTGATCCTAGTCAATCTGTCAAAACCTGTGAACCTTGTTGCCATGATTTTGAGAACAAGATATGAATTGTGAAAGTGAAACTATTGGCTAAGGAAAAAATCACTAGATTTTCAAAAAACTATGCATCTTAATAGAATAACAATTCAAAGAAAGAGTGATAGCTCAATCAACTATTTATGTTTCTATATATGGGAACCTTAATTCATCTGTTGATCTTTAGAATTTATGCCACATGAATGAATTTAAGGAGATACCCATTGAATAGTAAATACAATAGATTAATGGACATCTCGGGGCCTTTTCACTATTTCATTGATCTCAATGATAACTTTCTATATGTCCATAACATACTTTCCCATTTTTCTTTAAGTTTTAGGAAGTTACCATTAGGGTACTCCATGAGAGAATGTCTGCCAAGTTAGATCTTGATTATCATTTCTTTTTTGTAATGGTTAGGTTGGCTTGATTATCATTTTGAGATATTCCAAACACAACTTGTTAAGTCAACTTGATCATTAACTTGGTTTTTTTTGGAATTTGGGAAATTGTCCTCATGGGTTGAAAACCTACCGAGGAGAAGATAATTTTTTATTATCTATTAATGTTTTGTTTCTTAGTCATACTTTTGGATAATTTCTACTCTTGAAGTAAAAAATATTTAAATGAGATTCAAAGACCTTCATGGAGACCATTTAACATTTCTTTTCATTCCAAACAACCTTTTCAAAAAACTAACTTCATGGGTTGAAAACCCATCGAGGAGAAGTTAGTTTTGAGTTTTTCGTCAAGGAGGATTATGAGGGCCACAATGAATCTAAACTATATTTTGGAGTCAAGATCATAAATGTAAACATTATTCACTATAGGATGCCTTGTTCCTTGCATGTTTTTCATCTTCTTTCATCATTTACTGCCTTTCATAGGAAATCATCCTCATGGGTAGGAAACATGCCAAGGAGAAGATGATTTCCAAATTTTTGCTAGTGTCATTTTTTGTAACACTGATACACCAAAAATGGATGTAGAAATTTTTTGATCTTTGAATGAGTAAGAATGAATCTCTATCAGACTAGGCACTAACCTACTCATAAGATTACTCGAAAAAATGAAAACCCACTCAGTTAGGAATAAGGAGAGGGGGAAAAGGGAAAGTCTAATAGAAATTTGCCTAACCTAAAGGGACTTAGACCTAGACTCAAACTAGACTGAAACTACTTTCCTCATTAAAATACAAGAACTAACATTTGCCAATTGGTTAGAGAATGAAAAGATGGGCAACACAATATTCATTCCAAGAGCAAGTATAATCTTTCTTAATAAAGAGAGTGAAAGGAATAGTACAATCTACTAGGTTAGAAACAAACCTATGGATAACTTGTATCTTTCCTTGTAAGCTATGAAGTTGTGAGATATTACAAGGAATAGGCATATTGATAGTAGAATCAATTTTCTCTTTATCTACCTCAATTCCTCTATTAGATATGATACACTTTAGGAGCTTTCCATTGTCAATCCCAAAGGCACATTTTCACATAGTTAGATGTATATTATACTTCCTTATTCTCTCAAAGATCTATCTAAGAGTAGGAACATGGTCATCACATTTCATGAACTTTACTAGAATGTCATCCACATAGTCTTCAAAAATATTATGCATGTAGTCATGAAAAGTCAAAGCCATATCTTGTTGATAAGTAGTACCCACATTTCTTAATCTAAAAGACATCATTACCATACAAAATATTCCACAGGGAGTAATGAAAGAAGTCTTATATTAATCATAAGGAGGAATAAAGATTTTATTATACCCAAAGAATCTATCCCTAAAACTCCACTAGTTGAGTCTGCTATCATACCAATGTTTGGTAAAGGAAAAGTTATCTTTCAAAGAAACCTTGTTCAAATCAAAAAATTAGTACACATTTGTATCTTATTTTCACCTTTAGAGACTACCACAATGTTAGATTTCTAAGGGGAATAATCTATAGGATGTATATACCAACATCCAAAGGTTTTTCCATCCCATCCTTAAATGGAAGAGTGATGCTAGAATTCATTTTACAAATATTTCGCTTAACAAGTTTAACACTGGGTGTCAAAACTATGTTGTCAATGACAATTTAAAAATCAATGTTAGGTATATAAAAGTATTCCCAAGAAAAGAAATCAAAAAATTCCAAAAGAAGCTCAGTAAGATGTTTTTGTTCTATTTCATTTAAACATTTCCTAATTTTAATGATCTTTTCAAAATCATCCTAATCAACAAACACATCTATCATTTTAGTGATCAATGGATTGCTTTTATGTTCTTCCTTCATCGAAGGAAGAGGATAAAAATGTAGTTCTAATTCAAATTATTCCCCAAAATAACTATTAATATCCAAAAAATAAGGTTTTCTCTTATAATGATGGAAGGGAGGTAAATCCTCATATGCACCTAAAAGGTTAGCCAAATAATCATTAAAGGAGATAATTTTTGACATGAAAGTTTGCACCCTTGCCTAAAGTTTTACCTAAATGAAACCTTGTGTAACATGGAAACAATCTCAAAAGTGTGGAACTTTGAAAATAGAGATTGAGTCTCCAGAGAAGGCAAAATTCCTTTCTATTAAGGTGTACCTGACTATTTCTTGAGAGTAAAAGGGAGAAGGAATACATGAAAGAAAACTACCTATTCTACTCTAGGAGGGGTGATACACCAAATAATATTGTTAAATCTTATCCTTGCCCAAGGAAGCATAGCTCATAAATATAATCCTCAGATACATAGTATCTATCTTAGATTTGACTCAAAAATCATGCATAGATCAGCAATTAATGAAATGGTATAAGGAAGGGACTTCATTCTATATCATTCAAAGACAAATAGGTAGAACATATAATTGAAGAATGAAACCAATAAATCAATATAAGGAAAAAGATGTTGTACACTATATTAATGGAAGAAGGAGACATAGTTGAGAATTATATTCATTCATAGGAAAAATTGGAATTATAGTAATAGAGCATAGAATACTACTACTATAGAATTAGAGAAAAGATTGACCCTTAGAGGGTTACAAAACTTTCATTTATAGCTCAAGCATAACTGAGAAACTTTTTCCTTAAGAAAAAGCTCAACTACTGCCATTAAATTCCTAGAGAAAAATCACTACTAATCCAAAGAAGATTTGATTGAGTGCATGTCCATATGTAGAAAATCATGTCTTTATACTGATTCTTACCTCGAAGAGAAAAAAAATGGTCATAACTACATAGCTAGACAAGAAAGCTAACTCAAAGCAATGATGGGGTGTCATTTGTATCAAATAGGCATGGAGATCATCAAAAAGTAGTTGTAGATGATTAGGGAATTAGTTTTCTATTAAAGAGTTTCCTCTAAGAGTATTTTCAATGTACTAGATTAGACATGTCATCAATTCAACTGTCAAACTTACCACGTGGCCCAATAATACTAAAACATTTTTCCACCCATGTTTAGACATTCAACTATATATTGAGCTGTGCGCATTACCTTATTTCATGGCCTCATGACTTATTTATTTCATTAGCTATCTGGCCTTGTGAAACCATGAACTACTTCATTTTATGTTTATCACTACTTCACAACTTACCTTCACCGTATTCATGTAACCATTGTGACCTTGCAAGTAATGTGTAATTAGCTCTTTATGTTGTCACCACAGTTTAGACTTAATAGTATTCTAACCATGCAATTGTGCAAAGAAAATTATGTCTTACTTGTTGCCCCTTCATAGCTAAAACTGAAAAAGGCATCAAATGTTTGCAACCTTGTGATCAATTCTACCTTTATTGCATGTGTTGCCTTTTGCACGATTGTGACTTAAACATGGACCACAACCTAGATACCTACAACTCTATGAAGATTTCCATTTAACCATAATTGCACCATCATAACTTGATTTTTTAACCTTAATGCTAACTCAATGATGATGTGATAAGGTGATTCACTACTTCACAACTCTAACTCTAGTTAACCCTTAACTAATTGCGACTGTGCAACCCATAACCATTCACAGGATTGCAACCTAAACTATCAACCCATCACTTAACTCTATGAACATGTGATAGTAGGATTTTACCACTTTGAAACCTTGACCCAGGGTTGACCTTAACCATTTCCAACTATGCAAACAAGAGGAAGGTCACCAGGCCACCACTTGAAATTTTAGCTCAGATAGTAAACCTACGAACAAGTGATAAAGGGAATTACTCCATCGTAGCCTTGGACATGGGTTAGGATGAACCACCCAAAACCATGTGATGACTTCCATATTGAACTATTGGAGTTAGAGATCATGATGTCACACCCTAAAAATGAAAGTTAGCCTTCTAACTAATGAAGTTATGCAGATGGTTTGAGTTGACTATTTTAGGCCTTTGCAACCTAATTGACAACTACTCCTTAACTACCTATGACCCTACAAAATGAATGATCACATCATCACAGCTTAGAATTGTTCCTCTAAAATGAAGGTCTTGAGAAACTTAAGACTACAAGAAAAGTCAAAATACTTTGTCATATCCCATTGGTTTGCATGGTAGATAATGAATAATCTAAATGATGTGAACATGGCTACTACCCTAAAAACTAGATCTTGGAAGGAGGGGAAAAATGGTGAACATTTATGGAAAATCAAAGGGGGTGCTTTCCTACTAAGCATGAGATTAGTGGCCTTGAGCAATCCATTGGGCTGGAGTCACAAAAAATGAACCTTGCATTTTGTCTGTATTCTCACAAAAAACTACCTCTTCTCTATAACTACAAAAGCTTCAAAACTTCACTCTCTCCTATAGAGAAGACTTGTTCTTGAGAACTTATTGAAAAGAATAAAACTAATGTACTATATAAAAAATACCTTAACCTTCTCTAGAAGCAAGGCTTAAGGTGAATTCCACTAACTAGAATTGGTAGAATATCACCATAAGGCTTCGATAGATGGAAAACATTGACTTGCTTCCAACTGGTGATAACATAAAGACCACTCCACATAGCATCAAAATTGGAGTGCCTACCAAGTTTAGCTCTATCTACATCCCACTTGAGAACAAGGTATCCTTCTCTAAAAGCTTTTTCTATAGCCCTTTTGTCAAAACTTCTTTTGACCTATTGTTCATGAGCCTCAAGTGTATGCATAGCTTGTTGTCTCTTTTCTTCTAATCCATTTAGTTTTTCTAACCTGATTATAATGGGATCATTCTCCTCTAGCTCCAATTGATGAGTTAGCTTAAGAGAGGGGAACTCAATTGAAATAGGAATCCTTTCTTCCCTTCCATATACCAACATGAAAGGTGAGTTCCCAATTTCTCTTTTGGGTGAAATTCCATCAACCCAAAGAGTAGTTCTTAGCTTTGAATGCCAACACCTCTAGTTATCTTCAATTGTTCTCTTCATGATTTTGATGAGGCTTTTATTAGAGGATTTAGCCAATCCATTCCCTTGTGGATATCAATTTAAGGAAGTGCTCAAATATATTCCATATTCAATAGCCCAAGAGCATATATGACCTCCAACAAAAGCTTTGGTATTATTTGATATGATGGTTAATGGAACACCAAATCTTGTCACTATTCCATCAAGGATTATGATCACTAAAGCTTCTGTTGCATCCTTCAAAGTCACTACCTCTATCCTTGTGAATTACTCTGTAGTTTCTAATATCTACTTATGACAAAAACTAGAAGGTGGGTTTATTGGACCAATGAAATCTGAACCCCATTGAGCAAAGGTTGGTCAAGTTGAATAGGGTAGAGAGGAAGGGTGGCCAATCTTTGGTTTCTTTGAGAAGAATGCACATTTTTCACATTTCCTCACCCAATGGTGGTCATTGAATAGGGTTGGCCAGTAATAGGTAGCCCTCATTATCTTCATTGCATTAATTTTGGTTGAGAAGTAACCACCAGAAAGGCCATCATGGAACTCTTTTAACAATATTTTGATCTAATTAGCTTGTATACACCTTAGTAGGCCTCCACTAGAATCCTTCCCAAAAAATATTCCATCCACCAAGACATAAGGGATAGACTATAATCTGAATTGTCTTCTCTTGGCTCTATCTAGGCCTTGGGGATATCTTCCTTCTATTAAGAAGATAGTCTTTCATGAAACAAATCATTTTGATTCTCATTTTCTACTAGTTTCTCACCATGTATTAAGATGGAAACCTATTCAGGTGTCTCAAAAGATGAATTCATTTGCTCACATAATCCCTTTCCTCTTACAATCTTGGTGATTTTGATATCATATCATACTCCATGATTTGGTGATCCATCCGACTCTCTTTTCATTTATGTCCTTGTTTAGGAGAAACTCCTTCACACCTGCATGTGGTACCAAGAGTTGGAACCTATTGTGAGGCAACATATGTTTTAATTTTTTGAAATTCCTCACAACAACAAGGACTTGTTTCTCTATATATCTATAGCTATCTTCATAATCTTTAATCCCTTCACTAAAGAAAGAAATGGGCTATTCCAAATTCTCATCATTCAAACTATGTTAGAATAGTTGATAAACTTGACTCTCCTCCATGAGAGTAGAGGATGAAATCTCTATCAAACATAGGGTTGGAAAGGTTGGGAGCTAATGGAATTGATTTATTGATCTCCTCAAAACTAGCCTTTCGTTCCTTGGTCCAGGAAAACACCATATTCTTTTGTAACATAGTTGTGAGTGGTTTCACCATGGAAGCAAGATTAGGGATGAACCTCTTTATGAAGTTGATCCTACCAAGAAAAATTTTCAATCCCTTTTTGTGGCTAGGAAGTGGAAGAGAGAGAATTTCTTCTACCCTCTCTAGATCGATTTCTATCCCATTCCTTGATACAATGTGTCCTTGGAGCTTTCCTTGATCAGTGGCAAAGACACACTTTTTTGGGTTCAAAGGCACCATACTATTTGCATCTAATGGATACCCTCCTCAAATGATCAATATGATCTATTGTACACTTTGAAAAGACAATTATATTACTAAGATATACCAGCACAAAACTATCTAGCACATCTTTGAAGGCCATCTCCATTGTCTTTTGAAATGTGGCACCTACATTGGTTAGTCTAAATGACATTTTATAATGTGTGTAGGTACCCAACGTGGTAGTGAATATTTTCTTATATCTTTCTAACTCCTAGACTAGCACCTGATTGTAGCCTAAAAATTCATCTAAGAAAGAAAATCTTTCTAAACCACTAACCTTGATAAAATTTGTTCCATAGAAGGAAGGGGATGGTGATCTTTGAGAGAAGCCTTATTAAGGTCCCTAAAATCTACATATAGTCTAATTTCTCCACTTTTCTTCCTAACAGGAACAAGGTTAGCCACCCATGAGGAGTGCTTGATAGGTAAAAATAATATTAGCCTCCATGAGCTTTGATAGTTCCTTTCTCATTAATGGTTCAACCTTGGAGTTAACTAGCCTTTGTTTCTACCTAACATGCTTAGCATCATGGTTTGAATCTATGGTATGCTAAAATAAACTTAGGTCAAAACCCTTTAAGTCTTCATACATTGAAGTAATAACATTATTGAATTATTGACATAATTTAATGAATAATTCTTGTTTAATATTAGTGCATACCTTTCCCAAGTTGAGAGTCCTTCCATCAACAATAATGATAGGTGTGTTGTCATCCTTCCATGAAGTTAGGTTTGAACCTTTTCCTCTTGCTTGATCATTAGAGTTGAAAATGCCTTCCAAGGTGATTAGAACTTTAGGAAATTTATTGGAGGTAAGGTTCATGGTCTAGCCCCCATACTTTCTTTATAGCTTGGACTAGTTTCTTGTAGAGAATTCTAGTTGATTTTGCAAGAAATTGACAATTTGCACATTAGAATCAAACACTTGACAATTTGTGCAATTGTCTGTGACAGAAAACCTTACAAAAATTCTAATTTGTTGCTTCTTTTCATTAGCAACATGCTCTAGTATATCATAAGGAGCACTAATAGCTACAAGCTTGTCAACATGTTTATTTTTATTTCTTGGGACACTCTAAATATTGAAAGCCTGAAAGTCTTCAAGTAGATCCCACACTCTATGTTTGTATGATTTGAGAAGGTTGTTCTTTGTGAGATTGTAATTTCTAATTTGATTAATAGCCAACTCACTATACCCAAATACCTATAAGATTCTGATGCCTCTTCTTTTTGCAAGTTGGAGACCCTAGATCAGAGTTTCATACTCTATCACATTGAATTGGAGTCTATAAGAAAAATAGTATTTCTTCAATTCAGGGGAAGTGAGCATGGCACCAACACCTGAACCATTTTTTTTGCTTGAGCCATCAAAGTGCCGATCTCAGATTGGTTTTGACAATTGAGTGTCAACACACTTAAGAAATTTTCTAAGTTAATGTTGAGTATAATATAGATGTCGAGTCATAATATGTGTTGAGCAAGAAATTCATCAAGTGCCAAGTCATTCAAATGCTGAGTAAATAGATAGTGCTGAGCAAGTTTTAGATGCCAAGTGACAAATAGATGCAAAGCAAAGTTCAAGTGTTGAGCAAGAAACAATTTATTATGTTTCAAGCATTAGTAACCAGTAAGTGCGAGTAACACATAATTAACATAAGAGTTTGTGCCCTCACAAACTAAGATGTAAGCCATTTTAAAGCTGACATATGGAAAAATCTTAAAGGGTTAAAAGATAAGATCAAATCTATTTGATTCCCTATGATATCAACATGCAACCAATTAGAAAAATGGAAAGATTTGAGTGGGAAAGATGGATGAATCTCAATCGTAGATTCATACCTAACCCTAAGTCACGAAACCTTTTTAAGGAAGTTGAAACCCCATAATTCAATAATGTATGAGAGAGTAGGTGAGAAGAGAATGCATGCAAGGAGAGAATACTAGAAAAGTTTGAAGGAAGTGAAAGGGGTGAATTAAATTAGAAGAAGGATGAAATTGTAGTATTAGTTAACAGAATAGTGAATCAAGGTCACAATAGTTTCATACTAGATTAGTGAGGATCAAATTGGATAGAACAAGGATCTAAAATCAGAAATTACAAATTGCAAGTAATTAGGTCAAACAATCTACTATACTTTCTAACAATTGTATTAGAAGAATGAAATCCTATGGAGATAGGTTGGTTTAATAGTCATTACATAAAGCCTTTAATAGGGTGACATTCCAAGTGAATGTTTTGTAAATCCTTTAGCCAGGTACACTTTTGATAGAGTGTTAAAATCCTTTAACAAGGTAGGATCTAATGATCCTTGTAAGCTTTTTGTGTTGCATAAAAATGTAATAAAGGAATAACACTAAGAAACTAATGCACATTCCTACATTATCATGCAAAACCTCAAAATATGAAAGAAGACATGTAAATGAACAACATGAAACAAACAAGAGTATTAATAAAATTAAAATAACACATATGCAAACCTCATGAAACCATCAAGTGTAGATGATTTCCTTGCTCATGGGATGTGGTTGCTCATAAATCCAGCAGCATAACAATGAGGTAGAAGGTGCTTGTGGAAATGAGGAGAGGGCTCTCCATTTATAAGAAAATGAATGCAATGGACAGTTGAGATTGAATGCAAGATGGAGGGCTAGGATCTCTCAGGATTGATGAGGTGTCCATGAGGTGAAGGCCAAGTAGACTCCACATGGATTAGGGTTTTGACCATTCAAAGGGCGCAATATGCTCACACATGTGTGAGCAACCTTTGATGGTGACATGATCAATGAAGTGTGAGACACCTTGATTCTCATTCAAGAGGACAAGTGTGCAAGAGGTGTGAGAAGCCATGGCTTCTCACACGTGTGAGACACCTTGATTCTCATGCAAGAGGACAAGTGTGCAAGAGGTGTGAGAAGGCATGGCTTCTCACACGTGTGAGACACCTTGACTCTCATGCAAGAATACAAGTGTGCAAGATACATGCAAGACATGAGGGATGAGGGAAGTGTGAACATCTCTCACACATGTGTGAGCACACACTTAGGATTAAGAGGTGATTAGCAAGGATGATTAGGAAAAGAAAGCATGATTAAGGAAGTGGGTAGGTTTAGCATGATGGGTTAGGTTAGAGTAGTGAGGTTAGGTGAGGGTTAAATGTAGGAGCCATGTGCTCAAATAGGATTAAATGTAATATTTAATTCCAAGTGAGATTAGGCAAGGAATTAATTAAGTAAACAAAGTACTTAATTAAAGGGGATGGGTTAGGATTTAAATAAACCTTAGTTTATTTAAATCAAGGAAAGGCAAAGGATTTAAATAAACCTTAGTTTATTTAAATCAAGGAAAAGAAAAAATAATTAAATAAATGTAAAATTTATTTAATTAAAGTAGGGTAATTAAATAAATAATGAATATTTATTTAATTCGCTAGGAATGAGTTTTGGACAAATTTAGGTGTCTACACTTTTAACAGATTAGGGCTTTCACAGGGCAAATCGTGAGAATGGTCAAAATATGTAATCTTAATAGATGAACTTTATTGCTGTAGTAGTGAAGAGTTGTGGGTGTCATCCCCACCCCAGTTTTATATTCTCATTGGAGGGTTTCTGGGTAATCATATCTAGTGTCAAGTGTTTATATGGAAGCATTTACTTTACATGTTATTTTTATATGTTGATGCATGCAATTATTTTAAAGTTAAATGTTTTATTGGTTAAATTTTAATACTTTTGATTCACCCCCCCCCTCTCAGAAGTATACTTCCCACTTAATAATTCTCAACAATTGGTATTAGAGCTAAGTTCTTATTAGGAGAAGCCTTATAGTTTGAAGAAAAAATCTTGAGATGGAAGTCTCCAAGTTGGGAAAAACCATTGAGAATCAAGAGATTGAGATACACCTCCTACTGCAACAATTGGATGAAGCTAGAAATGACTTGAGGAGTTTGCTAAAGAGAAGGAAAGAGATTTCCATAGCTGAGAATAACACTCACTACAAGGAGATTGACACCACAAAGTTATTTGTACATGGTAACTCATGTAAGTTTGATGAAACAATTGTAGATCTCATGGATAAGAATAGAGCACAAGCTAAAGAGATTGGAAATCTCAAGTTGGAGCAAGAGTCACATCCAATATTTCTATGTGAAGTAACTAAATAAAAGAAGAAAGCCATTGAGGATAAGGGCATGATTGAAGAAGAAAAAATAATTTTCTCAAATAGATTAGAAGAAAAGTTAGAAAAGTTGTCTAAGATCTCAAACATGTAGTTGGATACCTTGAGCCAAATGATGAATGCCCATGATGAATTGAATGTTAAGGACATTGAAATAACCATATTGAAGTTGCAAAATGACCTAAAAAGAGAGAAGGAATTTTCTGAAAGCTTCAACAAGCCAAATGAAGCCATCAATTACTTTGAGAAACTACTTAAATCCCCTAGATCTAGTGAAGACACATGAGGTTTGGGCTATACAATTACTAAAGAAGGTGAGTCATCCAAAACTATTGAACAAAGGGATGAAAAAGGTAAGAAATCCAAACCCACTTGTCATTTTTGTGGTAAGAAAGGACATACAACTAATGTTTGCATCAACAAGAATGGCAGTTAGAATGCTAAGCCAAAGAATATGACACATTGCTACAAGTGCAACAAACAAGGTCATGAGGCACATGGATGCAAAACAAGGATAGTGCATGCACCAAGATTTGAAGGACTTTGCTACAATTGTCAAAAGTATGGGTATAAAGCTTTTGAATGCAAATTCAAGCCCACATGGTCATTAAATAAGGGAAGAAGCCATGAAAATTCCTATAATTGGGATTACAACACAAGACACATCTGTCATTATTGTCAAGAGTATGGACACATCCCTAAAAATTGCATAAGAACAAATTTAAGTGGAAGCTACAATAGATGGTTGAGCCAAATTGCATGCTTTAGTTGTTTGAAGAATGGTCACATCAGCAAGTATTTACCAACAAGGACAAAGGAACCTAACTGTAACTCAAACAAGCGAAAAAGTAAGGTAGATGTTGAGTATATTAGAGGAGAGATGAATAAAACATGGAAGAAGAAAGATGGACACAACACATCAAATCAAGCAATCACTTCACCTAATGGGTTAAGTGGTCAAACTTCATCAAACTAAGCAAGAAGGTATGCGAGACTAATATTTAAATGCTTTATCATACATCAATTCCTAGAATGAGTTGGCATTGAAAAGGTTGTATTAGTATGAATAAAGATGCAAGGTTAAAACTTCAAAAGTTTTCAAAATGCTGTCAAGTAAGGAAAGTTTCCCTCAGATGCCAAGTAAAATCCTAGTGTATGTCAAGTTGTCTACCAAAGTCAGTATGAACCAAGTGTGTAGTGGTTGCTAAGTAAAAGGAAAATTCTTATTGAAGCTGAGTAAGGGAAACTCCAGTGGATGTTGATTGTTGGAAAATTAGTGGAGGCCAAGTAAAGAAAAATTGCATTAGAAGCTGAGTGGATAACTATACATGTACTAAGCATTAAATTCTTTGAAATAAAGGTTATAAGGTCAAGTTTTTGATCATTTCTTATCATTGTGAACATAGAGGAAGAGTGAGAAGAGCATAGAAATGATTTCAAGGTAGATATTGATGATTTTGCAAAGATTCTAGCAAAGATTCAATATTGTTTCAATGATCTAAGGTATTTACTTAAGTGCCGAGCTATGTAGTTATGAAATTTCTATATTTTGAAACCCTAGTTTTTAGAAATGGCATCCAACTCTAGAAAACCCAAGGATAAGGAACCATTTGAGGTTTAGTTGGTCAAAAATGAAGTAAAACAACCAGATTTCAAACCAATTCCTTAAGTCACTTATAAAAATGACCCTACTAGTGCTTTATCTATTATCCCACCAAAGGTTGTTATGGTGCAATATGTCAAAAAATGTTACAATTACAAATTTGGAGCTATAGGTGACATGGATATTAGGCAAGCATATGAAAAAGTTTGTGAAAATGGGGTATTAAAGGAGGAATTCCAAATTGTTGAGAGAAAGGGCTTAACCCATGCCCTAGATTTCCTCGTAGCTTTCAAAATTGAATGGATAAGGATAGTGTTAAGTAGAATTCATGATGGATGCTTGTGGTTGGAGGGTGGACCTATAAGGTTTCCAAAGAGAATCATACATAGATTAATAGGGTACCCAATCCTAGAATGATCAAAGACCCTTAGGAGTAATTCAGAGGAAGCTATAGAGAAGAACATTGGGGCTAAGTGGAACAAAAGAGGCATGACAATAGACACAATTAGAGATCCACTTGTAGAATTTGTTTTTAGAATAATATCCCATAAATTCTACTAGTCAAGCTAACTAAATAATGTCCCATGCATTGCAGTTGATGTAGTATACAAAATTGTCAAGAAGGATCATACATATGATCTAGTAGAGCTGTGATTGTAATAGATTATGGAGCAATAAGGAGATTCAAGAGTGCTCAGTGTAAGTTTGGATCAATTTTGATATGTATATTTTTCTATGTTTAGAATGAATTCCCCTCTTTTGTTAAAATAAGTTGGAAAACAAATAGGTCTATTGCATTACAAGTTAATGAGTATATAGAACAAATGGGAGCCAATTTTGAAACCTTAATGACAAGCTATTTTGAAGACTTTAAGAAGTCTATGAAGCAAAGGCTTAGAATACCAGTATCTCTAGTAGATCAACATATAAATGATATTTTTTTCTTAGTTGAAATTAATTATATAGACATCCAAGTAGCGGTACCAAGGGTAAGATGGCTAAGGCCACTTGGTTATGAAATTACCATTGATGAGGCATCAACAACAATCACAACATTGCTAGCAGAAGACATTGATAAAAGTGCAAAGTAGTTTTGATTTTTTGAAATCCAAGGTAGAGATGGAGTTGAAGACTACTTCAACCCTAAATAAGAAGGATAAACTAGTTAAGAAAGTAAAGGTGAAATTTGGTGAAGGGATTGCTGAAGTAGAAGAAGAAGAAGAAGAAGATGAAGAAGAAGAAGAAGAAGAACTGGGACATGGGCCACTTTCCTTAACACAAGGCATGGGTGAAGATGTCAAAGAATAAGAAGGTGCTAAGGAAGAAGAAGAAGCTGAGGAGACACCTATCAATCTAGAGCCAAAGAAAAGGAAAACTCAAAAATAGCCTATAGCTTAGCCCAAAGGCAAGAAGATAGCCATGCCAAGCCAACAAAAACTACTACAAGGGCAAGTATAAGAGCTACAAAAAAGGAGGCTAAGGAGTAGAAAAAGAAGAAGCTCATCGAGTAGGAAGGTCAAACTAAGAAGAAGCTAAGAAGAAAGTATGTTGCACCTCCTCAATCAGACGAGGAAAGGATTGAATTTGATGGCAATGGCTAATTTAGAGTGGTAAGTCACACCACCAAATCTGATTTAGAAAATGTATGTGATAAAATTAGAGATAATACAGACTTATCTAGCTTAAAAGGAATTGATTTTAATAAATTAAGTGGAGAAGAACATAACATAGTTGAAGAATCTATCTACACTATGATGCCCAAGTTCAAGAACACTCCACTTGATCTTGACAATTCAATGCCTAAGGAGTTATATTCTATTGTTGAAAATAAATGGCATTACTACCTTAATATGGAGAAAGAAATAAGAGAGTAAACATTGGCTTGAGTAATGCCTAATCTCACTAAAGGGAAAATAAGCAAGGCAAATAAGAAGCATGGGAGTAAATTTGCATCCAAATATAGAGCATTTAGTATTCTCTAGAAAAAATTTAAGGATGTTGTGAAAAAGTCCACATAAATGTGGAAATTAATCTATGTCCTCACAACTATAAAAGAAGGAGAAGAAGATCCCTTTGAAGGGAGAAACAATGGAGAGGAGGATGAAAATGAAAAGGAAGGTGGAGGAGAAAAAGAAAAGGTAGATACAGTGGAGAAGGAAGCACAAAAGGATGATATGGCAATTGTTGAAGAGCAACAAATAGAATAGAGTATGCAAGACACACAACTACCACCTCCAAGTCCTCCACATGAAACTTCTACACCTACAAAAACCATAAAAGTAAAGTATGTTCCTAAATTTTTTGTTTAGAAAATAAATCCATTAACTGTAGAGGATCTCAAAAAGATCCTTGACCAAACAACACTACAAGCCCAATTATGTAGCAATCTAGTGTTGGTCAGTGTAGATGAATTGCAAAAAGTAGTAGCTAACTTAACTAGGGATAAGAGTGGAACACAAGAAATATCTTTAGTCATCCCTACAACTATAAATGGAAAACCTAAAGAGAAAGCTATACAAGATACATCAGCCAAGGTTGACCCCACAGTCATAGTCACTAAAATTGTCGAGGAGCCAACAAAGGATAAAATAGGATAGATGGATGCCTCTGTTCCTACTACACAAGCATAAGGTGCACCACCTCAGATAATAATCATTGATCAAGGAAGATCAGAGGAGGAGAACGAGACCCCAAAGGAAAAGGAGCAAGCAACAATTAAAACTTTGGTTAATCTACCAATGTTTAGGACTCCAACAAAAATGCAAAAAAAGTTGAGCACTAAAGTAGTACCACTTCAAATATTAGCATCGGGCTTGAGCTCTACAAAGGTTGCAAGGGTAATTCACTATGGAGACCCTACACTAGATTAAGAAATAATCATTCCTAAGTATGACTATGAAACTATGAATATTGATCAAATCAATGAAGTGCAAGAGGCACTAGAGACAAAAAAGAAGCAGGAGATACTTAGGAGTGAGTATAAATAGAGGCAAGCATTGATTGAAATAAAGGACATATTTTTAGATGCTTTTAGCTTGCAAACACTTGATGAAACAAAGCCAATAATGGAACAAATTTGAAACATAGTGGACCAAGTGCAAAGTTAAGACCATGATACAAATACCAAGCTAATGGAATGGTCAGAAAAGAAGTTTCAAACAAAGGTAAATGAAAGAATATCTAGTGAGATAGCACTATCTCAAGTAGAACTAGCAAAGAAAATTGAAAAGGTAAAGCAAGTACTTGAGAACATATTCTCATTGTACTCAAAGATGTGTGATCCTTCCATCTTCACACAAGAGACTAGCTAGAGAATCATGAGCTTGGAGAAGAACTTGAAGATATCAAGTATGCAACTACCCAAAGATCCAACTCAAAGTAAGAAGAACTTTGACACAATGCTTCACACTCAAAAGGAATTAGCTGTATTAATAGAAAAAGAGGCTAACACAAGAGCCAAATTGGTATAGATACATGCCTCCCTCACCCCTAACATGGAAATTTTGTAGAAGGAACTAGCTTATGTAGAGAATGTGATAAAGAAAGATCCCAATCTTTCTACATTAGATGGCTTAGTTCACCTTGTAGCAGAGACAACCATTCAAAAAAAATCCCTAGAAGTTGCAATACAAAACTAGGATGCTACTCTAAGAATCATAATGGAAGTGAATAAGAACTTCTTGGCTAAGTATTTGGTTAGTGTCTAAGACCCTTTGACATAAGTGTCAAAAAAGGGGGAGATATTATTGATAAGAGGGGGAGAAATTGAAAAGCCAGAAGGACACTTAAAACTACAAGGGAAACATGTAAAAGGGGGAGTAATAAAATAAACAAAGAAGGAGAAAAATAGAGAAAAACAAAGCATAACAAGGATACATAAGATAAAGAGTATCAACATTAAAGACAAGGAGTATTAGTTGAGGCACATCAGTCTATTTAGAGATATTTTGGTTACAAGGATATGGTACATCAACTCAAGGGAGATACAAAATTTTGAGGTATATAGTCTTTCACAAAATTTTGAACAATTTTGAAGTTTTGTATATATGCCAAATAAAATGTGTATTACATTCAAGGAGATTAGTTTCATTATGTATAGTTAAGTGTTTTTGACACTCATGTCAAAGGGGAAGATTGTTGATCTCAGATTGGTTTTGACGATTGAGTGTCAACACACTTAAGAAATTTTCTAAGTTGACGTCGAGTATAATATAGATGCCGAGTTACAATATGTGCTAAGCCAAAAATTCATCAAGTGCTGAGGCATTTAGATGCCAAGTAAATAGACAATGTTGAGCAAGTTTAAGATGCCAAGTGACTAATAGATTCCAAGAAAAGTTTAAGTGCCAAGCAAGATAGAATTCAGTATGTGTCGAGCATCAGTAACTAGTAAGTGCTGAGTAACATAGAATCAACATAAGAGTTTGTGTCCTCACAAAATAAGATGTAAACCATTTTAAAGTCAACATATGGATAAATCTCAAAGGATTAAAAGAGAAGATCAAAAATATTTGATTCCCTATACAATCAGTATGCAACAAATCATAAAAATGGAAATATTTTAGTGAGAAAGATGGATGAATCTCAATTGTAGATTCATACCTAACCCTAAGTCATGAAACCTTTTTAAGGAAGTCAAAACCCCATAATTTAGTAATGTATGAGAGGGTATGTGAGAAGAGAATGCATGCAAGGAGAGAATACTAGCGAAGTTTGAAGGAAGTGAATAGGGTGAATTGACTTAGAAGAAGGACACCATTGTAGTATTAGTTAGCACAATAGTGAATCAAGATCACAACAGTTTCATACCAGATCAATGAGGATCAGATTGGATAGAACAAGGATATGAAATCAGAATTTGTAGATTACAAGTAATCAGGTCAAACATTCTACTATACTTTCTAGCAATTGTATCAGAAGAATGAAATCCTATGGAGATAGGATGGTTTAATAGCCATTATATAAAGCCTTTAATAGGGCGACATTCCAAGTGAATGTTTTGTAAATCCTTTAGCTCGATAAACTTCTGATAGAGTGTTAAAATCCTTTAACAAGGTAGGATCTAACAATCCTTGTAAGCTTTTAATAGAGTAGGCCTTTCATAGGGTAGATCATGAGAATGGACAAAATATGTAACCTTAAGAGGTGAACTTTATTGCTTTTGTAGTGAAGACTTGTGGGTGTCATCCCCACCCTAGTTTTACCTTCTCATTGGAGGGTTTTTGGGTAATCATATCTAGTGTCAAGTGTTTGTATGGATGCATTTATTTTACATGCTATTTTTATATGTTCATGCATGCAATGGTTTTAAAGTTAAAAGTTTTATTGGTTAAAGTTTAATACTTCTGATTCACTGCCCCCTCTTAGAAGTATACTTCCCAACACAAAGAACATATTCCACAATCCACTTGTATTTTTTTTGTTTTTATAAGATTGGGAATAGGGAAATTCTCCTCAAATATGCAATAGGTTCCAAGACATGTCTCCCTAGCTTCTTGTATTGGGCCAAATTGATAAGTAATGGCCCATTCATCTAGAAGATAACTAGGTACTTTTATTAAGGAAGTGACATGATTATGGGCTATGCATCCTTCATCTTCCTCCCAAATTGTGTGATTCATATTTATGGGACTAGGAGTATAGGTCTCCATATGGTTGAGGACTTGGGGCTCTTCCCTTATGGAGGATTTTTTCCATACCTTGCTCTAAAATACATGTAAGACCAATTAGATAAAATATAGCCAACTATTTGTGCAAACAAATCCCTAGAAAGATAGATGGAAAAATATAGCTTGACCTTAGCTATTGATATGACTTGTGTAATAGTATAACCAAGGCATTCATGCATTACCATTTCCACATTTTTTAATATTCCCACTATCTTGATAGATCTTCCATCTAAATGGAGCACATCCATAACCATTGGTTCATATTTAATACCAAGGAGGTCAGATATACACCTAGGAATTATAGAACTCCTAGCCCCTAAATCAATCATGCAATTATGGACTAGTCAAAGAGATATAAAAGGGAGGAGGTGTATTTTTCTTACTTGTTTCTTTGTCTTTTATTGGTTGCACTAGGATTCTTGCATTCCCTTATCTGGTTTGCTGATTTTTCATCTTTATACTCTCCAATCCTTGTTGCATTAGCTCTAACTATGATGGCATAATGGTAACTACATCCTACATAGGGACACTTATATTAGTCCTCTTCATTTGATCCACAATGTTAAGAGGAGTGCCAAATAGTTTGGTTGGAACCTTAGGAGCTATATAGACTAATGATTGAAAGTGAATAGTTTGAGGTTTAGTAGACTTCCCTTCACTTGTGTTTTAATTTTGTTGGGTAGCCACATTTGGTTATGGATTCATCATTGGTATATGAGAGATAGCACCTAAAGTTGAAGCTTAATTTGGTGGGGGAGGTATAGCATCCTCAGTAACTCTTCTTTTATTTCTATTGTTGTGAGCTATGGCATCATGAATTGTATGAAAATATTCTTCTAGTTGATGGTTAATAAAATAACAATCACCTTGCTACTATACATGAGCAACATTAGTAGATTGATGAGTACTACATTTTTTTTTTGCTACTTGCTTTTGTGTGACCAATGCCTGAGATGATTCTTTCCTTTGACATATAAAAAATCCATAGGAATAGTTGCAAGAGGGATAGAAATATTTCTCTTGAGCAAGGTTTTTTTGAGGAACTAATGTATTATTTGGATTTGTGCTTGGGTTTGTAGGGCATTACCTATGGGTCTATTCTGATTGTATGGAGCATAACCCTGATTTTGATTTGGTGTCTTATATGTGGGGTTTTGGTAATGAGGCTGAAAAGGCCTACTATTTTGAGATTGTTGCCTTTCAAGAGTCACCAACTTGTTCATTTTTTGCATCATTATATTTTGATTCTAAAATCTCTCATCCATATCAGACTTATGATCCTTGATTTTATCCATATTTTTCATCATGGACTACATCATGACCTTAATTTTATCCATCCCATTAGAATATTTGTAAGTTATTGGAGCTATAGCAAGAGGTTGGCTTGTGGAAGTGGTAGGAATAGGGGCTATCATGGGTTGATGATTAGGCATGTCTAGAAAGAAAGGCATTGGAGGCCTCATAGATAATTTCCCCCCTTGAATTAGGATATTCTTTGCCCTTATGAAAATTTCATAGGAAATAGGCAAGGTGTCTCCTCCCAGAGTTTGCAAATTGCTAGCAATATCATTCTTAAAAGCTCTAAGGTAATGCAAGAAGACACTACCATGAGTAGGCTTTACTGCAATAGGTATTCTATCCCATGTCTTTTGAAATCTATAATTAAAATAAGTCATGCATTCATGGGGTCCTCTTTTAATGATAGTTAGCTTCTCTAAAAGAGATAGATGATCACTTTTGTCTTAAAAATATTTGCATAGCTTCTCTCCTAGCTCACCCCAGATAGTAATCAAATTATGTGGTAACCACCTATACCACTATAAGGATTTTCCCTTTAGAGATGAAGCTAAAAATCTAACAAAAACATCATATTATATAATACCATGGATATTACAGATGTTTGAGACTTCTTGAATGTTCTCTAAGGGAGAGATGGAGGTTTCACTAGTGAAGTATGGTAGACTTTTAAGAGAAAAAATAAAATATCATGTCTTTGAGCTAGAATGAGGGGACTTCCACCAATGAAGGTGGCAAAAGTATGGGCTCTAGGCTATGCCATGTGGAATAATGATCTATTTAAATGGACATATGGTATACTAGGTTGTGACCCATCAATAAGAGGAGTAGAGAGAGATCTTTCAAGTGTATGTATTACTTCTGCACTCCTAACTAGTGATAGAGATGATCTATTTATCTTTCTTCTAGGATTTGAAAATGAAAGCTTAGTATATTTAAAGTTACCTCTAGAAGATACCCTTGTGTAAGCTTTGGGCATGAATCAGAACAATTTTGGCCTAAAACCAAGGTGTAGAAGTAGAGTGGAGTTACCGAGTGCTTGAAAGTGAGCCTCTTGAAGGCCAAAATGCTAAGAGTAGCACTATCTTTTCAGCATGAATTTGAAGTTCTTTTCTTTGACACCAATGAACTAGTAGACTTAAGAAATTCTTCAATTATGAGTCCTAGTGGGTGTGCCAAAAACTATTGACACACAATTTTGCACCATTTCCTAAAGTTTTACCTAAAGGAAACCTCATGTAACATGGAAACAATCTTAAATGTGTGGGACTTTGCAATTAGAGATTGAGTCTTTGGAGAACCAACTTCCTTTCTATTAGGGTGTACCTAACTATTTCTTGAGAGGAAATGGGAGAAAGAATGTATGAAAGAAAACTACCTATTCTAATCTAAGAGGGGTGATATACCAAATAGTATTGTTCAATCTTATCCCTACTGAAAGAAGCATAGTTCATTAATATAATCCTAAGATACATCAGATTCTATCTTAGCTTTGAATCAACAATCATGCAAAAATTAGAAATCAATGAAATGGTATAAGGAAGGGACTTCACTCTATATCATTCAAGGAAAAATAGACACAACATATAACTAAAGAATGAAAGAAATACATCAATATAAGGAAAACTATGTTGCATGATATATTAATGGAAGAAGGATATACAATTGAAATTATATTCATTCATAGGTAGAAGGGGAATTATAGTAACAGAGCATAGAATACAATTGCTATAGAATCAAATAAAAGATTGACCCTTGGAGGATTTACAAAAATTTCTTTTATAGCTCAAGTGTAACCAAGAAACTTTTGCTTAAGGCCAAAGCTCAACCACTGCCATTATATTCCTAGAGAATAATCACTACTGATCCAAATAATATTTTATTGAGTGCATTCCCACATGCAGGAAATCATGTATTCATACTGATTCTAACCTTGAAGAGACAAAAATGGTAGTCATAACTACATAGCTAGCTAAGAAAGATAACTTAGAGTGGCAATGGGGTGTCCTTTGTATTAAATAAGCATGGAGATCATCAAAAAGTAGTTGCAAATGATCAATGAATTAGTTCACCATTAAAGAGCTACCTCTAAAAGTGTTTCAATGTGATAGATTAGATATGTCATCAATTCAAAAATCAAAGCTTCCATGTGGCCCAATAATACTAAAGCATTTTTCCACCTATGTTTAGAAATTCAATTGTCTATTGACCCATACTCATCACCATGTTTCATGGCTGCACAACTTATTTCCTTCATTTCGTGTCTGATCCTGCAAATGAGTGATAAAGGGAATCATTGCATCATAGCCCTAACCATGGGTTGGGCTTATCCACCTATGACCATGCAATGATTTCCATCATGAACTTCTAAAGTTAGAGAATGAAAGTTATCCTTATGACTTGTGAAGCTATGTAGATGATTTGAGTTGAATATTTTGTGCCTTCGCAACCTGATTGACAGGTACTCCTTAATTTCTCACAACCCCACAAAAGGAATGATCGCATTGTCATAGCTTAGAATTGGTCCTTTGAAATGAGAGTCTTAAGAGACCTAATACTAAAAGAAAATTCAAAAGACTTTTTCATATCCCATTGACTTGCATGGTAGATAATGAATAATCCAAAGGATGTGAACATGGTTGCCACCCTAAAAACTAGATTTTGGAAGGAGGGGTAAAAATGGTGATAAATAATATCCAAAGAAGGTGATTAATCAAGTGTGATAAGATGTAGGTTTGATAACATCAATGGACCACTAAAAATATGATTTATGTTTGGAAAGAAATAAGGTTTCTTATAAGGATTAAATCCCAAACCATAAGTATGCTCACAACCATCATTAGAGAAAGGGAATTGTATTCCCTATTAAAAATTTCCACATCCTTGATCATAAAACCCATGTTTAGTGAGAAAATGGTATCCAAGGCCACAATGGTTAACCATATTAGAAATATTCAAGGGAAGTTCATAAGAAATTACCTCTTGACAATCTATTTTAATAGTTTCAATAGTTTCCTTATATGAAGAAGTGATGAAGTTATTACTTGATTCTAGAAAAGAGGAGTTAAAACAACTTTTTCATCCTTATATTATTTATATGTTTTCATGAAAGAGATATCAGAGACTTTGTATTCTCCAATAAATGTTGGATTAAAGTCAAAATTACCATAGTCATCTTTAGATAAAGAAGTGGAAGGTTCTACACCTGATTTCTTTTTAGCTTCAAGTTTATCCTTGTTTTCTCTTCCCTATGTTCCTACACCTTAGAAGATTGAGCATTATAGCAACTATTAGGTCTATCATCCATATGTAGAGTATACATCATGTTGTCCTAGATAGAATTAAGCTTGCAATGGACAGTAGAGGGAATATCATGCATATTATGTAGGCATCATCTCCCCAGAAGAAGGTTATGGTTGAGAGGTCCATGCATCACATGAATTAGAGTATCCAATACAACAAGACCAACCTTAATAGGAAGAGTTATAACTCACAAAGTTTTCTTAGTAATCTTATCAAAGCCATGGATATGTAGACCATTTGGCTTTATGGTAGGCATATCAACCTTTTCAACATATCCAAGATACAAACATTCAATCCTGGCCCATTATTAATTAAAGTTCTTTGAATAATATTTCAATTGATAAAGACCACAATCATAATAGTGTCTTACTAATTTTTAACTTTCTTAGGTGGAAAGTCATCTTTAGTAAACACAATCTAAAGACAAGCAGGAATAGCATGCATACACTCTTAGAAAGAATTAATATTCTCTTGATTAGGTGGAGGTTTAGGAAGAGTAGATAAAGATTTTTGTAAAACTTTATGATAAGTAGGGGATGTTTGGAGAAATTCCAATGAAGATATCTTAGCAGGAGTAGCATGTAACTTCTCAAGTGAATTAGACTCCTATCCAAAGGAACTTGTTAAATGAGGTGCTTGAGGAAGCATTAGTTGAGAAGGTGGTAAAGGTGTAGAAGATACCATAATATTTTCCTAAGTATTATTGTGTCTGATAAGTGTGAGAAATTGAAGTATAATTTGGTTTCCCTTTAAGGACTATAAGAGTTTTATCATCTTGAGAAACTCCCTTAAGAGTGATAATGGGTTGTTGAGGTAGACATCCTTTAAGAGAGATAAGAGGTTGAGAGAACTGCATAGGCTCAAACTACACACACTATCACACATACAAAGCCATGATATAACCCTATTGTAAAGGTTGGCTATAAACAAGGTAGATGAAGTCATACAAGGAATGGATTAAATGAATATCTCATTCTTTTCATCTGACCCTTTTCTACTAGATACCTTTAAAGATTTGCTCATATACACATCATCAAAATAATCATAAAATAAATCATACATCTTGAAGAAAAATAATATCACTCAAGATCATATAAAATGCAAAGTAATCATACCAATGCAATATATTTTTTTTATTTTTAAATTTAAAAATATAGTGCATAAAAAAAAAAGATCTAACTGCCAAGATCAAACAAACGGACCGCTCATGTCATTTCACCAAAATGTTCATAGGGAAAATAGAACGGATGATGACAATGCAAACAAGACTAAGAAAGTTGAACACTTTCTCCCTAAGGCATTCAATATAAGAGAAAGAGGGGATTCCAAGAACAACTCTCAATAAGCCCTAAAATTTATTAGGAAAAACTTAAAGAGGATAGAGGGATGCCAATATGAAATCTAGAAACTCATCAAGGAATTATGCAAACAAGTTCTCTTTTATGTATTGTAGACAAGAAATATGTCAAATATAGATTTGAAATATACACCAAAAGTCCAATAGAGATTTGAAAGTAAATGTATGCTAGGAGGGAAAATAAGAGATAAATACCTCTCCTTGAAATATGAAGAGGAAGATGTAATTTACTTCAAAAATCTCAAATCTGAATTATTTTGAACTTTCAACCACAGGTCTTGGAATAAAATGATGAAAGGTACAAAACCCATAAATCTCCCCAAAAATAGAGACTGGAAGACTAGGTTGATGTAGTTTGATGAACTAAAACTAACTTCTCCAAAAAGATCCCAAAAAGTAGGTTCCATATATGTAAACCTTCGCTTATATGCTAAAAATTTGTAACAAGTTTTGTGTGTATGGGTTGCTATAAAGGGGTTTGTCTTAGTCAACCCCATGTTTTGGTGATTTCCACCTCCATAAATAGTCATTAGGAATTATTTTTTATGTATGTGTGTATCCTACATGTGTTGATCTAGAATGCAAATAAGTTAAAATGCTAAGAATCTACTACGTAAGTGAAACCCTAGCATGTATGTAAATGTATGAAGGTATAAAGAATCAAATTTGAAGCATGATCTAAAAATTGTACCAACTCCCCAAGGCTAAAGTAATCCAACCATATTTGAGATCCATTTACAACTCCATACTTGATATGTTTCCCTTTGAATGCTTGATGAAGAATAATAACCTCACTTTGCAATGAAGAATATGAAACCAAACCTTACTTTCACCTTGCAATATCTCTAAGTCAAATTGGAGTTTCCACAGATGCTTTCTCCTTGCTCCTTCCATGTAAAAATGAGGAATTTATTTCCTTTTTATATTAGATACTTTGAATATTCATGAAATTACTCTACAAGGGCTGACTATACAAGCATAGTTTTATACGAGGAGCTAAATGTCACCAAGCCTAGAATCATAGGAATCTCTAGGACTAGGCTGACCTTGGTTGACCTATTCTAGACCATGTTGACCTGGGTTGACCTAGTTTGGACCAAGTCAACCTAGTTTGACCAATTCTAGACTAGGTCAACTTGGGTTGACCTAGTCCAAAAGGTTAACCTCAAAGGTCTCCCTATTCTAGATTCTAGACTAGTAAGGGTTAGGAGTGAAATAGGTGTGTTGAACTGCCACCCAAAGATCTAATCTTAGGTCCTACCTCAATTTCACTTAAGAAAAGGAGGAGAAAAGAATTTATGTGTGTGCTTAAGGTGTGCATATGAAATGAAAACACACTAATGAAGGGCTAAAAGATTTTAAATCAAAGTGTATCTATTTTAAGATGGTACATGAGTAATGAAGGTAGTAACCTTGTTAATGAAAAGAATTAATTGCAACAAATTTCCACAACCATGATATTATGTTCAAGCTTTTGGGTGAGATTGTGTGAAATTTTTATTAGCATCAACATCTCAGATCATACTCAATGATCCATCATCAGGATGATAGTGAGAGAGCTAAGAATGTGATCACATTCTTAGCTCTCTCACTATCATCCTGATGATGGATCATTGAGTATGATCTGAGATGTTGATGCTAATAAAATCTCACACAATCTCACCTAGAAGCTTGAACATAATGAGAAGAATGTTAAGAAATTGGTTGAAACAAACATTTAATCTATATAAGATGATAGAATCATGAAACTAGACAAGATTAAGAAAATTGAAGTAAGATTGATTAGTAAAATAATTGGATATAAGATGAATTATACTTCTAGAATGAACTTTGTACCTATTGGATTCATCCATGTAGCTTATAAGATGACTATAGGAAAATAGAAAGTTAACATGTGTGAGATCCTTAGACAATAGTTAGTTAATAATTTGGACATAATCAAGAAGAACAAAAATGAAACTTTCACATTTGAATAATTATCAACACATCTATTTTTTCAAGTTATAAGGAAATTCCTTGTTTTTCCTATTTATGCATGGGAAACAAAAAAAAGCATAATGGAGTTAATTAATCACTACTATAGGAACCAGCCCATTGAAATAATCATAGAAGATATTTCTAAGCCAATGGAGGATTTTCAGTCTAAGATGAAACATAGGTAAATGATATTGCCAACTACTATAGAGAAATACAAAGATGAATTATACTTCATGGTTGAGATAGATGTGACATGTATAGAAGCAGCCAAACAAAGAGTAAAATTTATTGATCCTATGGGTTATGAGATGAGTGAATAAATAATTGAAGGATATGTGAAGATAATCCTTTAGTTATAAAGAGACAAGGAGTATCCTAGATAGGGAACCTATGAATATTAACTAAGAGAAGTGCAAGATTAGTTATAAAGTAAGGAAATTAAGAAGAAGGTGGGTAAGAAAATTAATGAGTTACTAAAAAAATCATGTATGAGTAGAGATTTAGAGAAGTATTGAGCATAGAAAAAGAAATGAGAGATAATGGTTAGTTAGAGATATTTATTGCCAAGACACTTGCAATTGAAAGTGGATCTTCTATGGGAATTATACTTGTTGTACCATTAGTGCAATCACCTATTTCACCATATGCAACAATAGCATCTACACCATAGTTTATTCCACTACAATTAGATAACCCTATGGTGTAGATCAATAAAAGAACAAAGAAATGGAAGCCAAAGATTGAGAACATAAACAACTTTATTATGAATGAAGGGAATCTTACTAAGTTGAATTTTTTATATAATTTGTATGATAATTTTGACAAGTTGTAGTTATAGAATTCCATAATTTGTTATATGATTTTGTTCAATAAGAAATTTATAAACATCTATGGTCAAAAACCTAATGATTTGTATGAAAGGCTATAGAATACAAAGAGAAGAGTTAGGAAGAGAACAAAGAAATAAGAGAAAGGATAGTTAGAAAACTTTGTGAAATTAAAAATTAAGAGCATTTTGGGAGAATAATAAAGATCCTAGAACCATTTCTAAGAAATAAGACAAGTGCAATCTTGATCATGGGAGGTAACTATGAACAAGTGAATAAAGAAATAGAGGAAGCCATTGTTAAGGTAATGATAGAAGGTAAGGACTCTATGACTACTACAAATATTTTAGAAGACCAGATAAATAAGGATTCACCTAAGTCTAGTGAGAAACAAAGCCTAATGAAAGTGGGAGTAGTAGAAATGAAAAATCCTACTACAACAAAAGAAAAGGAAGATGCAATAATGATAGAAGAAGAGGCTAGCAAGGATATAGGAGGACAAAATTTAGAGACACCTCAAATAACAATTTTTTTTGATATAATGAATATTGATAGTACTATATTATTGTTGATGAGATAGAGGATCTATTTAAGTACCAAACCACCATTGTAGACAATTTTCTTGATTATCCAAGTTTTGGAGATGATAAGAAAGGAGATGGGAAAAAGGAAGAAGTTGAAAAGAAGGAAGAAGGAGAAAAATCAAAAGACTTAGCCACATTGAATGAAGTTCTTAAAGATTTAGATCCTATGCTATAGAATAAATGGAAATAATAGTGTAGGAAACATCATTCACACCACAAGTTAAGCACACAAATTTAGAGAAAGAGATAACAACAATGAAACTAGTTGAGATACTAAAACTAGAGGATAGTGGAAAAGGAAAAGAATCAGGAACATAGGAGAAGGAGGAGACCAAAGAGTAGGAAGAAAATCATAATCTACAAATTCAAGTAGTTACTCCTACAAATTTACCAAGTACAAATACTCCCAACACAATTGAATCACTTCTAGAAAGTGTGATGGGCAACTCTACAAGTATAGAGGTAACTAATATTGAGAAATTGGGACTAATTTCTACATATTATATCAATAGAATAATTGAGAAGGTAAAAGCCACCAAAAGTACACAAGAAACTCTTGAGATGATGACAAGTAAAATGAAAAGTTTGATTTCAATTCAGATTGGTGAATGTGATCCTTAGAAGAAGGATAAAAGAGTAATGGAAGAGTTTGATAATCATTTCAAGACATTGGTAGACATTACCACTATCAAAGCCCAAGCTGAACTTGATGTAAATATCTTCACTAAGGTATGCAAAAATGTTAAGGATGATTTGGAAAATTTAGATACTAGAATCAAAGAGTTGAGGAAGTGTGTTCATGAAGGAATTAAATTATATGAGAAATGTGCCTTGGAAAAGCTTAACATGGAGATCAAGAGTAAGGAAGATGAATTAAAAATTTTGATCAATGAGCTTAAAAATGCATATGCTCAAGTTATTGACGTGGAGCAAAGGATAAGTAAGAACCATGATAAGAAAATAATGTGGGAGGTCAACAAGGAGTAGACATTACAAAGATTCTCTTTGCTAAGAGAGCATTTATCCTTGAAGATAGACCTAGTGCAGAAGTAGCTTGATGATTGCTTGAAGGAAATACATGTTATGAGCACTTTACTTATCTAGACTTTTAAGCCACAAAATTAGTGTCTTATAGACTATGAGCACTTATCACAATTTTAGATTTAGTCAAATATACATGGAATAAAGGTTTGATCGACTTGAAGAGAAATTTTTTTATTATATTACAATATTACCAAATTAATCACCATAAAAGAATGAAGGTAAAATCAAAATTTTAAATTGTAAATACTTTTTGATTCACCTTTGTCATTGATGTGAAAGGCAGAATGTAAGGTATGGAAAATTATATATGTAGAGATATAAGGTGGAGTATAAAAAAAGAGTGGGGGCATATGTATAATGTAAAAAGTGGTATATAATAGAAATGCTCCACATTTTAAAAATCTTGTATGGCCATGTGAAGAACTTCACAAATTTCATAATTTTGCAATTTTGGGACTTAGACAATTTTTTCATATGTTTCCATCAATGCCAAAGGGGGAGATTGTTGGAAATTTGGCTAAGAGGTGAATGTGAAAATACATTAAGGTTTTCATTTATGGAAATATATCATCCATATTTAGTCATCATATTATGGAGACATAGTTTTGGTTTGAAGACTTAGAAAATTGTCTAAGTGTTGTAAAGAATAAATGTCGCTAAAAACACATTTTTGATTTGTGAAGTTCATAGAAATTGAATTGGCATGTGTGAAATTTAGAGAACCTAGAACATGGTATAAGCAAGTCATTATGAGTTGTATAGACAAATATATTAATGTTTTATCAACTGCACTTATGTATAGGCAGAATAGAGCAGAGGCAAGAAATGATAAATTTTTTTAAGGAATTATTTTGGCTTACCAAAATGATTACTTAACTAATTAGGGATGACTTTCTAGATGCTAATCCTAACTTAGTAAATGATAGTTTTTCATTTTGAGACATGAGTGAAGACATGAAGGCCAACATGTAAAAAAGGACTTGAAATAAAGGAAAGATCTGATTATGCAAAGTTTTGTGATGTCTTTGTACATTGAGATGTACTTGTTATGTGATGAAAACTTTATGTTAGAGAAGGGAAAGAATAGTTCATGTGAAATTGTGTACAAAGAGCTACAAACAACAAATCAAATATTGAATATGTCAACATTATCAAAAGGTTTTGTATCTATTACTTTTGTGTATAGTATATATCATTGTAATTGCATGTTTGGTTAGTGGGTGCATCTTGCATACATTTTGTAATTGTAATATCAAATCTTAATAGGGTTGAGGCTTCTAACAAGGCCTTGTCCTCTAACAAGGAGATACACACTATATGTATGTAATAGACTCCTAACACGGTCAATATATTTCACAATATACTTTTGATGCATGGATCATTTTGTGGGTACTGTTAATCTAGAATCACCTCCTACCAAGCAATCAAATTTAAATAGAATCAATTTTAACAGTTACCTGGATTGTGAAAAATGATGAAGCCTTAAGTAATGTTTGCCATTTTATGTTTTTCCTTAATATCTTAAGTTGCAACCATGTGATTCACATGGTCATGGGTGGTCAAGCACTAACTAATGTTAAGGCTACGAGGGTGCACTTACTTTGATTTCATCCAATCGCATGGTCATATTAGAATAATACAAAAAAAACACATGGGAAAACAATAGATAACTATAGAAAGCTTTGGAAAATGAACCTAAACTAGTTAACAACTCAAAACATCCACCATGATCATATTCTGCAAGTGCTGTAGGAACTTGCACTATAATAATGCTATAGGACTAATACAATAAATCTATCTTGAAAACAAGAAATTGCAAAGAATGAATCTACTCTACCTAAATCTATTCCATCTCCCAAGTGGTCCATCTTGGTTGGTTTTAAATAACTATGAAAACAAGTATTCCAAAATCACTCTTTCATTAAAATCTTTCTTTGATTACATCAACTAAATAATTCATGAAGAACAAAAAAAGAGTAACTTCTGTATCTTAAATCAGCATTCTCTATTTTCTCATTAGCTTACTAAGATGGTCCAAATCCATTATATAGAGGATTGGATACTTATTAAAAACATGACATAAAATTCTTGAACAAACATTGCTAGAAAAGAAGGTGGAAGATCAACCATGACATAGTACATTTATTACTAAGCAACATAATAACAACTTTCAAGAAATATAGCAAGTAGTGTCTCCTAGATTTTCTAGAATAGTAACTCCTCTGCAAGCACAACTTATCCATAGAAACTAAACTATGCTTTCCTTGCCATGATTGGTTTCCATCATCCTTTTCCTTTAATACAATAATCACCACCCTTTGCATTGCTCTTCATTTTCTTGAAAATTAGAAACATCCAAAACATATATGCAAGATAACATTCCTACTCCTACTTAGATATTAGAACATAGCTTAAGATATTTATATAAAATACTACACTCTATGTATAATATTAAGAAAAGTATATCATACACACTACCCATAGGTTTAGTAAGTTCTAGCTATCTCTAGCATAAATTCAAAATATATTTACACAAATGTTTTGGAAATGTCTTTGATAAAGTACAAAGAGTAAGTCCAAACTATGAAAACTATTGTTGGAAATATTCAAGACTATGCTAGGTTACTGAGAGGGGAGGGGTGAATTAGTAACCTTAAAACTTTATCAAATTCAAATCTTAATCGCAATAATCCAATAATCATTTAATTCATTAAATCAGATCTAACTACATGCTTGAGAAACTAAAAACATAAATATTGATGGCACATGAACACAATAATTTGGTGACCTAGAAACCTTCCAAATAGAAAGTAAAATTGGGGTGGGAATGATACCTACAAACTTCGATACTACAGCATAAAGTTGGCCTATTAAGCCTTACAATGATCACTTTTGATGATCTTCCCTATTAGGAGCAAATAGGACTTCTAGGACTTCTAGGTCTACACACACATTACACACACACACACACACACACACACACACACACACACACACACACACACACACACACACACACACACACACACACACACACACACACACACACACATATATCAATCCAATTTACAAAACTAAAAAGTCAGCCAATATACAAGTTAACACCAATATTATAAAATTAGCTCAAATAAGACAGTGAAGTTTTGATACTCAACATCCACTATCATTACTAGGCATTATCATGCATTTAGTAGAAGTAGAAGCTTGGTCCATATTAATCATCTTAGAGTAGTCTCAAACTTGGTCTACACTAGAGACTTGGTAGATACTATGTAACTTGGTAGAAATTGAATTACTCATTTACCATGATTGTACTTGGTAAACACTAATCATCTCATCACTTGGTTAAAACTAACTTTTCTTTACATGAACTAATAGCTCAGTAGAAAATGTAAAGCTTGGTAACCACTAAACTACTTGGTAGGAACTATAGGAGTTCACACTACCTGAATTCACTTGGTAACCAATGGAATGCTCGGTAGGAACTATAAAGCTTGGTGGCTACTGAATTACATGGAAAACACTATACATTGTTTAATGAGCTCGATAAACATACATAATCTAAATAAGTGTTGTCACTAATAAAAAACTTGACTTAATGTCAACAATCTCCCCCTTTGGCAATAGTGACCAAAACACTTATCAGCCAAAACTTATATACATTATAGTGTGACACTAGCTCGGTACTAGTATACTAATTTTGAGTTTTTTTAAAATTTGTTTTCTTTCCTTTGCTTTGCATGATTCTCCCCCATGCAATATACATACTAAGTGTCTCTTCCCATATATACATATTGTCTCTCTCTCTCTCATATATATATATATATATATATATATATATATATATATATATATATATATATTCTATTTCTCCCCCTATTTGACAATAATGCCAAAGATTTATTCAAAACTTATTTACATAAAGACAAAAATATAAGAAAGAAACATAGAATGTACCTTAAGTATGAGTGCTAAATTCTTATCCCAATTTTCTTGCAAAACTTTGCACATATGTAGATAAATTTGGGCTTTTGTAGAGAGTTCTATCATGTGATTTGCAATTGAGAAGTTGTTGTCATGGATCAATGTTTTTGAGTAGACATTGTGCTTCTACATTGTGTCCATGATGGGAAGGATCATATTCTGAATATCTATCAGTGAAGACTAGATCCTTGCCTCTTCTCTCAACAATTTTTGCCTACATATCTAACAAGAATTTGATTTTCATATGACGTGTAAAGCTTGAACTAGGGTCAAGTTTCAACTATTGTGCACTATCAATCTTTGTTAGTTTGCTCTTTTTTTCCTTTGTGAACTTGGTAGCATTGCATAATTTTCCAAAGGTGATGTTACATTTGTGCAAGAGTTTTCAAGATTGGTCAAAATTGAGGAAAGCTCCACTTGCTGAATAGCAATTTGTTGAGCAATGTGCTCAAGCACTTTGTTATCAAATTTCTTCTTTACTTTCTCAATTATTTTTTCTTGACCACTAGAGTCCTCATTAAACTTTTGGATTGCCTCTTCTAATTGAAACAAGATTTGTTGAGAAGTATCAACTTCAACACCTATCACCTCAATCAAAATATTCTTAGCACTTTCTATGATTTTATATTCTGTCTCTTTCCTCAATTAATTTCTTTTGTTTTGCTTTCTTTTGGAGGAGTTGACTAGGTATTTGCATTTAATTTGTAGTGGTATCATTAAAATCCCACTTTGGAATCTCAATCTCGTCATCTAGATTAATATCCTCCTATATCTGCTTTCCACTCAAAAGTCTTATACTTGGTGAAGCCTTAGGTTCAACTGCCTTTGTACTTAATGCCTTAGAATCTGGAATGGAAATAATAGTAGAGATAGTAGGACTAGGTGTAAAAATTGATATAGTACCAATAGATGGAATACTAACTAGAATGATTACTAAATCTAAAATTGATGTACTTACAAATGTATCCAAAGCTATAGAAAACAAAATTGTAGGATCCAAAATTGTAGAACTCAAAACTGTACTTACTGCTAAAGAACAAAAAATTATAGAACATGCTATACTCATTACTGATGATGCTAACTTGGGAACTAAAGAATAGGGAGGTTGTATCTTGGTGGATGAAGTGGTAGAAACTTTCATTAGTGATGCATTGAGCTATGAGGGAGCAAAGAGTGATTGGACATTTGATGTATCTACTGTGGTCACAATCAAACTTGCTAAAACTAACTTTGAACTTGATGTAACAGCTAATTTTCTTGGAGAATGAGGAAGTGAGGCAATGACTCCTACTAATATCTTCATAGGATCAGTATCCTCATCATCTTATTTATCTTCCTTGATAGCTTCTTCCTCTTTATCTTTTGCAACTTCTTCATTGTCAAACTGTATTGTCTCAAAGTTTGTTCCTTGTTCCTCATCATCACTATCATCATGCTTGACTTCTACTGGAAATTCAATTTGTTTATTCAAGTGATAAATATTCTTCCACATACCTATAGCATTCTTGACTACATGCTCTATATCTTTTAACAAAATTAAACAAGTATGAAATCCAAGAGTCATCTTGTCTTCATTTTTCTTCATAGACTCTTTTACCTCAGCATTGGTAATGTTCAGTAACAATTGCCTTAGGGTTTGTTCATAGATATCTTTTTCTATCTACATGGATGAGTCCCATCTTGGATTTAATCTATCTAATAGATCATTAGAGATTTGAGAGGCTATCCAATCAGGGGAATACTTCCATTTACCCATCTTGGTTAGCACCAATTATTCAATCTGCTTCTTCTCAACCTCTATTCTGGTCTCATACCTTAGTGATTTGAAGTTGGTTATGCCTACACCTTCTTCCATTTGTTTCAATTTTTCTTGGAAGGTGAGAGGAGGCTTGCTAAACACAACTTCACTACCTTTCTTTCTAGATCTCCTAGTAAACATTGCGGTGGATGGCTTGGGTGGCTTGGTGATGATCACCTTGCCTTTCTTCTTCACTTGCTCTTCTTCCTTTTCTGGCTCATCTTCACCCTCTGCTTCATCATCATCATCTTCTCCTTTACCCTCAGTCAACAAAAGAGGTGTGCTAGTTTTGAGTTTTGTTATTCTCCTCTTGCCTTTGTTAACCACCTATGGAAGCTTGATTTCAAGCTCTATTCTTGCCTTGGCCTCATCATATGTTACAAAGTGTGGTGCCTTTTGATCAATAGGTTCATTTATCAAGGCTTCAATTATGTCTTTTTCTTCATCAATGTTCACCTCATAGGGAAGAAGTTTTACCCATACAACTCTTGGTTTAACTACCTAAATGTAGACTTTGTCACTATCTACCATGAAACAAACATCATCTTTGTAATCTTCAACCAATTTCTCGGGAATCTTGAATCTATTATTCATTTTCTCCTTGAAGACATCAAAGTAATTATCCATTATGCTGAAAAAATTCTCACCCATTTTTGCAATATACTTGTTAATCTGATACAAAACTGGCACATCCTTTCTCCATACGATTATACCTTTAGAAGAGAAAAAATTTTGAACATAGAAAAATAGACATGTCAACAATGAACCAAATTTATAAGGATTTTTATTGGATGTCCTTATAATTTCCATATTTTTGATGAGCTATTTCAACAACAAGTATGCAAGATCATATGATAGATTGTTCTTCATGACTTTGAATGCCAAGCCTACTACTTCACATTATACACTATTTAGATGACTAGAACTATAGATCTTGTGAGCTATCACATGTATGCAAAATTTTAGTTCTGCATCTATTACACTACTAATCTTCATGCCTTTGCCATCCCACTCAGCTAGGGTTTTCTTCTCTAACTCCACCTGACCTAGGCTTTTAGTAGTTTTGTTTTTGGAGAGAAAAGTTTTAAAAATACTCCAAAAGGCTTCCCTAGCTTGAGATGCATACAATATACAAATTATGCTACCAATGCAGTACTTTCAAGTTAATAATAGTCTCAATCATCTTCAAGCTTGGTCTTTGTTGCTCATTTTTGCATCCTGCAAAATTTTGAATTTTAAATGCAAGCCCACCCAATGGTCTCTTTCCATATTTAGTATTATTTTAATGCTTTGGAAATATCAAAAAAATAAAACATTTAAAACTTATGGTATTTCTTTTATTTCCCTTAGCTCCTTTCCACCGGCCCACAACTTTTCGTGCTGTCAGATCTTTCATGATCTATGGTAGGTGCTTTCTCACATTCTCAAGATGCACTGCCTTTAAAAAATGTGGGGAAGCCCCTTTGCGATGATTGGTAGGTGGGTCCATGTTCTTCTTGTGGGCCGCAGGAGGAAGATGTCTTAGGTGAGTTGGCATTTTGGTTGTTGCCCACTTTCTTGCATTTTGAGTTTTGTCAAACTTCCTAACAATGTGGGCAAGCACATTTTTGCCACGTGTCCTCATGGGCCCAAAGGAACAAAATGATAAAGTTGTAGTGATGTTACATGTTCTCAACTATACCTTCCACTGTTAGATCTCCTAAGATCAATGGCTGGTGCATGCCCACAATATGAAGTTACATGGATGTTAAGGAATGCAGGCATGCACCTTTCTACCTTGTGTCCTTGTAGGGTCAATTTTGTTCCTTACACTATAGGGTGGTGCCAGTTCATGTTGAGGTGGCTGCTGAGGTGTTTCATGGGCCCAAAAACTTTGTGGGGCGGGCGCAGTGTAACAAGGATCTTCACAGTCATTGATCTTTCAAAGATTAATGATTGGCACTTCCTCACAATATAAAGATGTGAGGTAATTAAGCATTGCAAGAAAGCACCTAAAGGACACATGTCCTTGTGGGCCTGGGGAGATAATGTTGTAGTTAGCATTGGTAGTTAAGGTCAATAGTTATGAGACATCGCAGTTAGGATTTTAAAAAGGGTGGCGCAGTTAGTTAGTTAGATGTGGTCAAACTCGAGAAGACCTTGTAGATGGAAAAATGAAATAAAATAATTGGTCCACATGGCCCATTTTGATTGCAGTATTCTATTCACTGCTATTTTTTGTTGATTCATGAGCCAGAAATGAAGGAGATCAAATTTTCCCACGTGATCTGATCCTTGTGATCAATGCCAACCACTCTTGGATGAATGTTGAACCTAGTAGACAACAAGAAAAAACTCCACCACCTTTGATCCTACCCATCTACTTGGTCATAATGGTTTAATGGTGTCGTTTGCTATCTTCTCAGGGCCTTGTTTCAACAAGAGATTAGAATTCATGGTATCTAATTCTATGCCAAGGTTAGATTTTCCCTAGATCTGCATGATTATTCTCCATAAGACTTAATGATAGTGGTTGTGGAGTAACTTCAGTCAGAAAATATCTCAGTTATGCCTAAGCTATAAAGAAAATTTTGTAGATTTTTTTCTGGTTGACTCTTCTTTGACTTCTCTGATATTGCCCTACAACTTTAGTGTAAATCCTCTTTGCCTCTGAACTAAATGACATTCTACCTTATCTCCTTCAGCCACTAATGTAAAGTGCAAGAACTATTTGCCTCTCATTGGTGCATTGTAGATATCTACAATCTTACATGACTGTATCTCTTTTGGCCTATGAATGGTATATAAGTGAATACTCTCTTTCCTTGTGTCATTCATTTGGGTATTCCGATATACATGTGATTGTTAGATTAAAATAAGTCTGGATGTGTATATCTTTCGGTGTCATGATGGTTAAATAGTGCATGTATGGGTAGAGATTGGTTTGAACACTCTATTTTGGTGCATCACCCCCTTAGGTTAGAATAGGTAGATTTTATTCTATGCATTCCTTCTCCCTTTTCCTCTCAAAGAGTAGTTAGGTGCACCTTGATAGTAAAGGAAGTTAGCCTTCTCTGGAGACTCAACCTCACAGTTCAAGTCCCATAGCTTAGAGGTTCTTTCCATGTTTCACAAGGTTGTCCTTAGGTAAAAACTTTGGACATGGGTGAAAACTTTTGTGACAACAATTTTTGGCACGCTCAGTGGGACAATATTCAAAAAATTTCAAGTCTACTAGTGTCAAAAGGAAGATTTCAAGATTAATACCAAGGAGGTAGTACTAGCTTCGGTGTTCAAGCCTTCAAGAGGCTCATTCTTCAAGTATTCAACAACTCTAAGCTTCAAATACATCTGGTTCTAGACCAAAGTTGTAGTAATTCATGCCCAAAGCTGAAATAGGGGCATCTTCTAGAGGTAAATTTTAGTACCAAGAGCTTTCATTTTCAAATCCTAGAAGAAGGAAGACTAGAGTATCTCTATCACGAGTTAGGAGTGCAATAGCAACAAATACACCTGCAAGATCTATCTCTACTCCTCCTACTATTAGATTTCATCCTAGATCACCATCAATACATATCAATAGATCACTTGTCTATATGGAACAACCTAGAGCCCATACTTTTTCCACCTTTAATGGTGGAAGTCCTCTTTTATTGGCCCAAATACATGACATACCAATAGCTACACTCAAAAGTATACCTGAATTTACTGGTGAAACTTCTATCTCTCCCTCAAAACAAATTCAAGAAGTTGCAAATGTATGTAATATCCATGGTATTATGGAAGATGATGTTGCAGTTAGGCTTCTAGACTCATCCTTGAAAGGAAAAGCACTACAATGGTATAGAGGTTTGGGTCATGGTTCTATAACATACTAGGATGGATTAGGAGCAGGACTATGTAAACACTTTGAGGAAAAAAGTGACCATTTGTCACTTTTAGAATAGTTGGCTACTATAAAAAGAGCCCCCCATGAATGTATGACTGATTTCAACCATAAATTTTAAAAGACATGGGATGGAATACCTACTTCAGTAAAGCCTACTCCTGGTAATGTCTTCTTGCATTACCTCAGAGCTTTTAACAGTGACATTGCCACTACAATCTAAACTATGGGAGGAGATACCTTGCCTAATGCTTACGACATAGAAATAAAGTTTAAAAAAAATTTAATACAAGGAGGTAAGCTATCTCTAAGGCCTCCTATGCCTTTCTTCCCTGATGTTCCAAATCACCAACCAGAAATGGCTCCTCTTCTCACAACTTCCACATCACAATCCCTTGCCCTAGTCCCTCAAGCTTCCACATCTTCAAATGGAATAGATGAGATCAAGGAGATGATGCAATCTATGATGCTGAAAATAGATAAAAGATTGTAGGGCCAAGAGAAGAAGCTGGAGGATAGCTTCTTTGTGATGCAGAAAGTGATCAACAAGTTGGTGACTTTAGAGAGACAACAAGCTCAAGGTAGTAAGGCTCATCAATTACAACATCAAACTCTGAATAGTGGTAGGCCTCCAAATCATAATTATGGGAACAATTCTTTTGATTAGAATAGGTAGAATAGCCATGCTTCAACCTCAAATATAAACAAAAGCAGGGCCATAATTCCTCAAAACAACATGGCCCAAGATCAAGATTTTTGTCCCTCCTGTATCTACTCCCATGCCCATTACATGTGTCAGAAGTTTGAATCTTATTTGGCTTTGACCATCCAAGAGCCTATAGTAGGACAATCATATAGGGAGGACCAATTCAAAGATGCCTCATATATACAAGGACAAGGTGATTGCTCCTTTATGAATCATTAGGTTGAAGAGCATTGTAATGTAAACTAGGATTCCATTGCTCACAACACTGGGAGCAAAAGAAGAGCTATTGAAGATGCTAACCCTCCTCTTCCCAATTAGGCCTCAACTTCAAATGCAATACCTCATGAGCAAGCAATAAATGATCAATCAAATACCCTTCAACAACAAAGGCGAAATAATGCCAGAAAAGATGTAAGTGATCCTTAGTTTGTTCCATCTCAACCTCCTACAAATGCAGCCCCCAAGGTTTCTACCAAAGCACCTACTATGTCATTTAGTGTGGTAGAAAAAATGAAGAAGACAAATGTGAATATTTCCATGTGGGATGTTGTTGCTACTATACCCATGCAAAAGAGGTTGTTGTAGCAAGAATTGGAAAGTATTGAACCAAAGGATCAACCACCCAGCATGGAAACTGCCACAAGCCTAGTACAACCATGAAGAGAGGAAGAAACAAGTAAAAATGTTAGACCCCATCCATTTTATGTCTCTCTAATTATAGGGAATAAACTAGTCCACAATTGCATGATTGATTTAGGGGCTAGTAGTTCAGTGATGCCTAGGTGTGTTGTTGATGCTTTGGAAATGAAATATGAGCCCATTGTTAAGGATGTATTATAGTTGGATGGTAGTACTATCAAGACTATAGGGATCATTAGGAATGTGGAGATGGCCCTACATGCATGCCCTAGTTTTACTATAACTCAAGATATATCCGTTGTTGAAGTCAAGCCACATTTTGCCATCTGTCTATCAAGAGACTTCACTACCCAAATAAGTGGTTACATATCTTATGATTGGTCATATATGTATTTTAGAACAAGATATGGGACCAAAGCTTCAATTAGAGTAGAGCCTCTAGCCCTCCATCATACTAAACCCTACACCCCTAATCTCATCAACATGAATTGCACTATCCTAGAAATGGATGAGAATGACATAATGAATGACCCTAGTACTTCCCTAGCAGAGATACTTGATTTTCTCTTAGATGAATGGGCTAATGCATATCAATTTGCTCCTATGCTAGAAACCCTTGAGACAGGCCTTAGTACATATTGTATATTAGAGAAGGATGCTCTAGTTCCCAATCTTGTGGAGACTAAAGAAGATGTGAGTGGGATATGGAGCATATACTTTGATGGCTCAAGGAATAAGAATGGATCAAGGGCTCATGTAATGTTGATTTCTCTTGCACAAGTAAGGTACTACTTCTCCTTTAAGCTCTAATTTAGTTGCACTAATAATATGGCTGAGTATGAATCCCCAGTTCAGGATCTCCTACTTGCTCAAAAAAGAGGAATTCAAGCTTTACGTGTATATGGAGATAGTGAGTTGGTGGTTAATCAAGTGAGAAATCAAAATATCACCAAGAACAGTTTGCTCAAGTCTTATAAACATAGGGTATGTGATTTTCTTGAGGGTTTCAATGCATTTAATATTCAAAGCATCACTAGAAAAGAAAATAGACATGTTGATAGGCTTGCAACAATAGGTGCATCTCATGATGTGCCAAGGAATCTTGAGAAGAAGAAGAAGCAACAAATCAAGATGGTAGTAAGGCCTTCCATCCTTGACAACAATATCCATTAGCAAGTGTTTGAATCTAATGAAAAAATTGTAAGCTTCTTGCAGAATGAAGCAAAATTTTCATATAGAAAACAATCGAGACTGCAGGATCAGTATGGTGATCAAATCTTTAATCTCAGTTCCAACAAACTGCCTAAGGGTCTCATTACCTTAGAGAGTATTTTCAATCCTGATAACCAAGCAAGAGACAGAGTCATGAACATAGCTATTGGTGAAGATGACCACACCCCAATCACGGTTGCTAATGGAAAATCCTTAAACACAGGGAAGCTATGTTTGAAGATTGAGCAAGAAAATTTTATTCATCTATGTCAAGAACTTAATGATGTATTTTCTTGGATCTATGATGATTTAAAGAGTTTTGACCCAAGGTTGTTTCAACACACCATAGATTTAATTGATAATGTCAAACCAATAAGACAAAAATAGAGGCTAGTGAATCCCAAAATTGAACCCTTAATGAAAAAAGAGCTATCCAAATTGATTGAGGCCAATATAATTTTCCCCATCAAGCACTTTTCATGGGTAGCAAACCTTGTCCCTATTAGGAAGAAGAATGGAGAAATTAGATTGTGTGTGGACTTTAGGGACCTTAACCAAGCTTCCCTTAAAGATCACCATGCTCTCCCTTACATGGAGTAGATTTTGTCCAAGGTTAGTGGTTCAAAGACGTTTTCATTTCTTGGTGTATTTTTTGGCTACAATCAGGTGCTGGTCAAAGAGTCTGATAGGTACAAGACTGTATTCACTACCAAATGGGGTATCTATGCTTATTGTAAGATTGCATTTGGGCTAACCAATGCACATGCTACATTTCAGAAGGCAATGGAGATGGCCTTCAAAAATTTGATTGGAAAGTTTGTATTAGTTTACCTTGATGATATCATAGTGTATTCAAAGAATGTGGAAGATCATTTTGATCATTTAAGAGAAGTCTTCTCAAGGTGTAGAGAGTTTGGGATATCCCTTAACCCAAGCAAGTGTGTCTCTGCTACCAATCAAGGAAAATTATTAGGACACATTGTATCTAAGGATGGTTTAACAATTGATCTAGAAAGAAAAAAAAGCAATACTTGCTCTCCCTCTTCCTAAACATAAGAAAGGGTTGCAAATTTTCCTTGGTAGGATAAATTTTGTGAGAAGATTTATCCCTAATCTTGCTACTATGGTAAAACCCCTTATAGCTATGCTCAAGAAAAGAATGGCCTTTCCACAGACCAAGGAAGGGAAGGAAAGTTTTCAAGAGATTAAGGTAAAGCCTCAACCCCTACTCTCATTAATCCAAATTTTGAAAAGGATTTTATTCTTTATAGCCTTAGTGGTGAGTCAAGCATTTTTGTTGTCTTGACTCAAAAAAATGATAAAGATGAAGAGAAGCCCATAGCCTTCTTTAGTGAAGGGCTTAAAGAGTATGAAGAAAAATATAGCTATGTAGAGAAGCAAGCACTTGCAGTCATCAGAACTTTAAAGAAATTTAGACACCTCCTATCTCATAATAAAATTAATTTGTTAGTAGCCCATGCAAGTGTGAAGGATTTCCTTCTGAGCAAAGACATTAGTGAGAAGAGAGCTGGTTGGATTACTAAAGTAAAGGAATATGATGTTGACATCTAGATCACCAAGTTGGTAAGAGGGAAGGGGTTGTGTAAAAAGATGATATCATATCAAGAACTAGATGAGGAAGTCACTATGATACTAATAGAACAACAAGAGACAAGAAATGATGACCCAAGGAATTGGATGGATGATATGAAGAATTTCTTATTAGGCAATGGATATCCTCAAGGATTAGATAGAACTAGCAGGAGACACTATAGATTACAGTAAATTTCTTATGTCATAGTTGATGGCATCCTTTTTAGGAAAGATTTTAATGGAGCCCTATTAAGATGCATTGACATGGATCAAGCTGAAATAATGATCAAAGAGCTTCATGATGGTCCTAATGGTGGTCACTTCTCAGCAAGGACAACTACAATGAAGATCATGAGGGTTGGTTACTACTAGCCCTCCATGTTCTATGATTGTCATAGGTATGTGAGGAAGTGTGAAAAATGTGCCTTCGTCTCTGGTAAGCAGAAGAATGCAACTCTTCCTCTTCATCCCATTCAGGTGGACCAGACTTTTGCTCAATGGGGATTGGATTTCATAGGTCCTATCAATCCTTCTTCTTGTTCTAGTCACAAATGGATTTTAGCTACTATAAATTATGCTACCAGATGGACAAAGGTAGTTTCATTGAAGGATGCCACATAATCTTCAGTTGTTGAGTTCCTTGACAGAATTGTGACCAAGTTTGGTGCCCCTTCAACCATTATTTCTAATAATGCAAAATATTTTGTAGGACCTCAGATTTGTGCATGGGCAATTGACCATAATATCTACTTAAAAAAATCCTCAAACTACTATCCTAAAGGCAATGGTTTGGTTGAGTCATCCAACAAAAACTTGATTAGGATTATGAAAAGAACTATAGAGGATAACTAGAGGTGTTGGCATCAAAAGTTGAGGATTGCACTGTGGGCTGACAGAATAACACCTAAGAGGTCAATAAGAAATTCACCATTTATGTTGGTATATGGCAAAGAAGCAAGGCTTTCAATATCCTTAGAATTTCCATCCCTAGAACTAGCTCATCAGCTGGAGCTAATTGAAGATGATGCCATGATGGTGAGAATGGTAGAGCTGATGGAGCTAGAAGAGAAAAGAAGTTAGGCCATGTAGACCCTAGAAACACATCAGTAGCAGGTGAAAAGGAGCTTTGACAAGAAGGCTAGGATCAGAACCTTCAGAGAGGGTGATATATTTTTGAAATGGGATGCTGACAGGGCAAAACTAGGAAGACACTCAAAATTTGATGCATTGTGGAGTGGTCCCTATCTGATTGTCAGTTGCAAGTAGGCCAATGCTTTTCAATTAAGTGAGCCTGATGGTGAAGTTTTTCCTATCCCAGTTAATGGGATCTATCTCAAACCATGTTTTTGACAAGGTTGTGGTTTTGTGTACATAGGTACCTTATTTTTCTTCCTGTTGTTTTCCAATTTTCCAAGAAGTGCATGAGCACATGTGTTTTGCTGAGGTTGCAGAGTTATAGAGATAGAGCTTTCAATGTTTTACTACTGCAAAGGTAGGGTTAGGGTTTCATAGTGCACTGATCCAAAGTTTTTATGACTCTATGGACAATGGATGCATAAGGCCACTAGTCATGCACATAGATGGCTTGCATCCCCTCTGAGTTGCTAGATATGTTGCTTATTTTTACCCCCCACCAAAATTTGAATTTTAAATGCAAGACCACCCAATGGTCTCTTCCCATCTTTAGTATTATTTTAATGCTCTAGAAATATCAAAAAAATAAAACATTTAAAACTTATGGTATTTCTTTTATTTCCCTAAGTTCCTTTCCACCAGTCTGCAACTTTCCATGCCATTAGATCTTTCATGATCTACGGTGGGCACTTTCCTACATTCACAAGATACACTACCTTTAAATGATGTGAGGAAACCCCTTTGTAATGCATGACTGGTGGGTCAATGTTCTTCTTGTGGGCCATAGGAGGAAGATGTCTCAGGTGAGTTGGCATTTTTGTTGGCCCCCGCTTTCCCGCATTTTGAATTTTTTCAGACTTCTTGACAATGCGGACAAGTGCATTTTTGCCATGTGTCCTCACGGGCCCAAAGGAAAAAAAGGCTAAAGTTGTAGTGATGTTGCATGTTCTTAGCTATACCTTTTGTTGTTAGATCTCCCAAGTTCAACGATTGGTGCATGCCTACAATTTAAAGTCACAAGGATGTTAAGGAATACGGGCATGTTCCTTGCTGCCACATGTCCTTGTGGGTTTAGGTTTTTTCCTTACACTGCAAGGTGGTGCTAGGTCATGCTAAGGTGGCTGCCAAGGTGTTTCTTGGGCCTAGAAACTTTGTGGCTATAGTGTAATAAGGATCTTCACAGTCATTGATCTTTTGGAGATCAACGATTGATGTTTCCCCGCAATATGGAGATGTGAGGTAATTAAGCCGGCCCTAGGAGATAATGTTGCAGTTAGCGTTGGTAGTGAAGGCTAAGAATTATGAGACATTGTGGTCAGGGTTTTAAAAAAGGTGGTGTAATTAGTCAGTTAGATGTGGTAAAACTTGGGAATAGATGGAAAAATGAAATAAAATAATTGGTCCACATGGCCCATTCTGATTGCAGTATTTTGTTGATTACTATTTTTTGTTGATTCATGAGCTAGAAATGAAGGAGATCAAATTTTCTCCTATGATCTGATCCCTGTGATCAATGCAACAACTCTTGGATGAATGTTGAACCTAGTAGATAGCAATAAAATACTCCATTGCCTCTGATCCTACCCATCTACTTGGTCAGAATGGTTTAATGGCACCATCTGCTGTCTTCTTGGGCCCCTATTTCAACAAGAGATCAGATTTCATGGTATTTGAGTCTGTGCCAAGGTTACATTTTCCTTAGATCTACATGATTATTCTCTATAAGACTTAATGGTAGTGGTTGTGGAGTAACTTCAGTTAGAAAATATCTCAGTTATGCCTGAGCTATTAAGGAAAATTTGTAGATTTTGTTCTAGTCGACTCTTCTTTGACTTCTTTGATATTGCCTTGCAATTTCAATGTAAATCCCCTTTACCTTTCAACTGTATGACATTCTACCTTATCTCCTTTAGCCATTGATGTAAAGTGCAAGAACTATTTTCCTCTCATTTGCGTATTGTAGATTTTTGCAATCTTGCATGACTGTATCTCTTTTGGCCTATGAATGGTATATAATTGAATCCTCTCTTTCCTTGTGTCATTCATTCGGGTTTTCTAATTTGCATGTGATTGTTAGATTAAAGCAAGTCTGGATGTGTATATCTTTTGGTGTCATGATGGTTCAATAGTGCATGTATGGGTAGAGATTGGTTTGAACACTCTATTTTGGTGCATCGCCCCCTTAGGTTAGAATAGGTAGATTTGCTTCTATGCATTTCTTCTCCCATTTCCTCTCTAAGAGTAGTTAGGTGCACCCTGATAGTAAAGGAAGTCAGGCTTCTTTGGAGACTCAACCTCATAGTTCAAGTCCCATAGCTTGGAGGTTGTTTCTATGTTTCACAAGGTTGTCCTTAGGTAAAAAAATTGTACATGGGTGCAAAATTTTGTGACAACAGTCTTCACATGATAAATCATCTTCTTAGTGATAAAAACTAGTTGCTCAAGCCATAACTGACCACTATGAACTCATTTTATGACGTATCCAATCCATTTGATTTGGAAACTTTGAGGCAAGTGGGGAATGTGGGTTAAACCCTTATCTTCCAAGTGCTTATGTTCAGATTTAAGAACATCATTCACACATAATTCACCTAGGGTATCATCCATTTCTAGAGTTCCAATTTCTTGAATTTAACACTTAAAAATGAGTTTAGATATCGTTACTGAGTAGTACCTTAGGAGGGATCTACAATTGTGATCCATTTGGATTGAGGGTTTCTATAATTGCTAGTACAAGTTTGAAATCTAGAGGTTTCCATTAGACTCCTCAGACCAACATTTTTTACCCTTTCTTTGCCTTGCTACTACTACTTGATGCTACCATGCCTACTTAGTAGGTTATGGAAAACTTTAAAAAGTTTTACTACAAATTCCACTTGAAACCTCCTTATCGCTTTACAATTCTCTTGATTGCAACAAAACTTTAAGATTTTGGTGAAAAATGAATCCAATTTCCTACCTTTTGATAATATTTTGCCATTAATGCTTAGTATGAAAGTAGCTATGATGACATCATTATGCATGATAGGTTGTCATCCACTATTTGTTCAGATCACTCGATGAATACTTCATAACTTGGTAACCAAACATGTGTGACTAGTTACTCTTGACCTTGCTCGGTAGTGTAAATGACCCAACCTTACTTGGTGATAATTGATACTGATCTTTTGTGATCCCCTTGTATCTTGAATTCTAATTTGGATCTTTGCTTCCTTTAAATTTTGGAACTATTTAGATGTGATCATGATAACACAGTTTTAATTCTTATTTAAGAACTTAGTTTGAAATGGTGGAGTCACCCACTTATTGAGTGACATGACCATCATTGCTTGGACTAGCTTCCTTGGTGGATTTAGGAATCCATTGCTATCTCATTTTCTTTCTAATGTTATCTGCTTTTGCTTTCTTTTCATCTTCAATTCTACTTGTATTCATGCAATTCTTGGCTAGATGACCAAGTTCTTTACAAGTGAAACATCTTATGGTGGTATCTCTCTTCCTTGTTTGATTTTTAACATAGTTCATGCCAATGTGTCCATAGTCTCCACAGTAATGACATTTGCACCAAGTGTTATAGTCCCAACCAAGTATTTCTTTCACAATTTTCTCTGTTGGATTGAATGACTTGGTTCTATAGTTTGATACGTTGTGATCTTGTTTCTTACATTTCTGACATTTTCCTTCAAATTTTGGTTTCTCTTTACATTCATTAGCCTCTTGACCATGCTGATTTCAATTGTAACATTTACCATTGAATTTTTCTTTTCTATTACTCCAACATTTTTTTGATGTACGACTTATCTTACCATAGTGATTACAAGTAGGTCTTTGATTCCTTTGAGCACCTTTTTGGGAGGATTCACCCTCTTCTTTGTATCCAATTCCTACTTTACCCTTTTGTCTATAGAGATTGTACTCATTTAGTTGAATCAATGGATTTAAATGTCTGCTTCAGATTTCATCATTCTCTCATTGACTTGCTTTTCAGTGTTTAGGTCATTTTTCAATCTTTCACTAATTTTCTTTTTAGATCTTAGCTCACTTCTTATTCTTTCATTGATTTGTCTTTTTGAATTTAGATAATTCCTTAATCTTTCATTGATCTATTTTTGACTCATGATTTCTTCATTTGCATTGGAGATTTGATCTATAAGATCTTCATGCCGAAGGGATTGGTTCTAGATCTCATTATTTCTTCCATCCATTTCTTCTTTCATCTCGTTCCTTTGCTCCAAGATTTCACATAGCCTTACTAACTGAATTTCTTGTTCTCTTTTGAGCTTTCTTATTTCTTCTTATAGGGAACCATTCTTCTCTAAGAGTTCTTTCATTGCATTATTTGCTTCATCTGAACTACTTGAAGGGAGAAGATCTTCAATCTCTTCTTCAATGTACTGATGATCATTCGTTTGATTTGCAAGTTCCTTCCTTCTTTTAAGGGATTGGGAAAGTTGCTCCTTAGCTTTCTTGAGTTGTGCAATGGTCATTTCTAGATCCAGCTTTTCATTGTCAATTGCTTTATCAAGTCTGAATATCTCCATTGTCCTTGATCATTGCTCAAGCTGTCAAGCTTTATCCTAAGAACCACAAAGCTCTGATACTAATTGTTGGAAATATTCAAGACTATGCTAGGTTATTGAGAGGGGAGGGGTGAATCAGTAACCTTAAAAATTTATCAAATTTAGATCTTAATTGCAATAATCCAATTATCATTTAATTCATTAAATTAGATCTAACTACATGCATGAGAAACTAAAAACATAAACATTCATGGCACATGAACACAATAATTTGGTGACCTAGAAACCTTCAAAATAGAAAGTAAAACTGGGGTGGGGATGATACCTACAAAATTTCAATACTGTAGCATAAAGTTGGCCTGTTAAGGCTTACAATGATCACTTTTGATGATCTTCCCTATTAGGAGCAAATAGGACTTCTAGGTCTACCTTGTTAGAGTATTTACAAACATACAATGAAGTATGCATTTAGTAAAGAGATTTGACAAAAGACTATTAAGCCTACCTTGTTAGAGGATTTTGGACTAGTTCACCTGTTAGAATGAAATAGTAGATCTCTAACTTACAACTAATTTTCTGATAGAGATTCTTTGAAGTACTGATCACCTTTATGTGATAGATATGACTTTGCTACTCCTTTGTTGATATGGCCTTACAATACACTTTGTTTTTGATTCACATTCACATGATTCTTACATATTCTTCACTCTCACTTTTCATTCATGCATCTGTACATCTATATTGATATGATACAATACATTACATATATATATCAATCCAATTTACAAAATTACAAAGTCAACCAATATACAAGTTAACACCAATATTAAAAAGTTAGCTCAAATGAAGACACTCGAGTTTTGAAGACTAACTTGCTGAAGTTCTAATACATGGTGTCCATTATCATTACTCAACATCATCATGCATTTGGTAGAAGTAGAAGCTCAGTCTATACTAATCATCTTAGAGTAGTCTTAAACTCAGTCTACACTGGTGACTCGGTAGATACTATGTAACTTGGTAGAAACTAGATTACTTGTTTACCATGACTATACTCGATAAACACTAATCATCACATCACTCGGTTAACACTAACTTCACTTCACATGAACTAATAACTCAGTAGAAACTGTAAAGCTTGGTAACTACTAAACTACTCGATAGGAACTGTAGGACTTCACACTTCCTAAATTCACTTGGTAACCACTAGAATGCTTGGTAGGAACTGTAAAGCTTGGTGGCTATTGAATTACATGGAAAACACTATAGACTATTTAATGAGCTCGATAACCATTAAAAATATGAGTAAGTGTTGTCACTAATAAAAAACTTGACTTAATGTCAACAAACTATATCAAAATTAAGACATTAATATGCCTCATCATCTTCCCCCCACTATTCAAATGCTTGTCCTCGAGCATTATACTTCCTTTCCATAGCTTTGAAGTCTTCTACTATAGTTTTCCCTTTCTTCCCACTTCTAAAAGTGTAGAAGAATCCTCTACTGTGCCTCCAATTTTCACCCATGTGTTCCTTAACCAATGGATTTGGTCTGGTAGCATCATTACCATAAAGAGGCCAAAGAAGGGTAGGAGACTGAAAAGCCAATGGTATCCATAGTTCCTTTCTAATTTGTCTTCCCAGTTGTATATACTTGGCCACCCTATTAACAATTGCCTCATAATTCATAGGGCTATGTGGTTCTATCTTTTTGAAAGCTTCTAGCAATTGGTTCCATCAGTTCCTAAGCCTTGCAATAGCTCTTTTTTGTGTAAAGTTTAGAAGTGTCTAGTAATCTCTATAAAACTTTTCTATTTCTTTAAACACTTTCTCCCTAATCTTGGGTTTCAAGTTCCCATAGGTTAGTCTAAACTAGTCTCTTAGAAGGTCATTAGGCTTGTGTGATTCAACCCATAGTGTCAATGGTTTAGATTTCTCAAGATCTCTATAGGCATTTAATTTCCTATCATAATTTGTCTCATTGTGCATCCAAGACACTAAAGCTATAAGGTGAACATCCCCTATGTAAAGTAGGACATTAAAGCTCTAAGGTGAACATCTCCTATGTAAAGTAGAGGGTTCCACTTTGTCTCATGTGGAATTATGAAACTATGTAAATAAAGTTCACACAACAAATTCTTCTACCATGGAAGCAAAGTCTAATACAATTTGTAAAAATCCTGAGCAATTTTAAATTCACAATCAACATCCCTTATTGTCATCATCAGTTGAAATAGTAGAAACTACTCCTTCAAATAAATGGAATACACCCTTGCTGGTGGCTCAATTTCTCAAGTTGCTCTTTTAGTGACTCAATTTCCTCATCTTTATCAAATATTACTTTCTACATTTTGGCTCTTTCTCTCCTCCAAAAGGTCTTTTTAAAAGTGAAGTGACTATATAGACCAAATAATATAGATTGAATTTTAGATGAAGGGAATTCTTGAGCCATAGACTTATTCTTTTATTCCTTTGCAACTTGCTGGAAGTAATGGGTATACTAGAAGGATCTATAAGGCATGATAGAAACATTAGAATATATAGGGATTGATGGAAAAGTAGATTGAACATTTTGAGGGGCTTTTTCTGAGACAACAATAAGGTTTGACTAACACATTTCCTGATTTCCTTGTGGAATTTCATTAGTAGGTTCATTTTCATTTGTTTCCACATTTTTGGGTTTCAACCATATAGGAGAGTCATCTGGAATATTTTCAATCACTAATTTTGTATGAGATTTCAAAATTGAAGCATTTAGGTTTTTAGTGAAAATTGTGGACACTTGACCTCGTATACAAGGGATTTGATGCATAGGAACCTCTTTAACTTCTATTATTTTATGGGTCCACTTTGGTTTAGGTGCTACTGGAGTAGATGTTGTAGGAGTGGTTATTGCAAGAATATACATTTTTCTCTTTATCACTTTAACAAAAGGGCTTTAGGCTTCCTCTTTAACATTAGGGATCTATTCACCAACCTTAAGTTTGCCTTTCTATCTAGAAGAGCTAGGTATATCACCCTCTAAAATAGGCTCAACAGGTTTATCAGGAGAGGGTAATGCTAGTTCTTTTTCTATTTCAACTAGATTCTGACTAGGCTTTCCAATTTCTTCCTCATTCCCTAAATTTTGTGAAATAGGGTAGGCTTGAAGCTGCAAGGTTTTAAATTCAACAAATTCTACCCACAATACAAGGGAGGAATCCCTAAGAGACCTTTCAACTAAAATTTTAATGAGGGCATGATGAGAAATATAATTTACATTTCCTTTCTAAGTTTCTTTGGTGCTAATACACAACATATTATAAAGGAAATTGGGGACATTAACTTGAATGTTATGTCTTACACAACTGAGAAATCTAAAATGGTGAGCATGTAAGTTTGAAAACTTGCCTTCACAGGTTAAATACCTAATGATATAGGTTGCCAATTTTAGATACAAAGCTAGGAGAGAGAGTCTTTTACACCCTTGCTTTGAAATTTCCAGTAGAGGGTCACCCAGTCGAGAGAACTACACCCATGATGACTTGGCATAATGTTTATTTAGATAATGCTCCCCATTAGCTAGTATTCTTGTAACTTTTACTATCCAATCCTTAGTAGAAATTACTGTTAATCCCCATACTATTCCCTTCATCAAATTTCCTCATAAACTCTATTGCTACTTCTTCATTTAACTCAGTTAACTATAGGAAGTAGCCAAGTCACCCACATGCATTAAATTGTCAAATTGTTTCCATGTCTACAAGTAGAATACTATAAACGACCAGCTCATGTCTCAACAACTATCCTCCCATCTTCAAAATGCTTAGGCTCAAATTTCTCTATTCTCACTACCATAATAAGTTTTACCCCTTTAACACTTCTACAAATACCCTCTTCTCAAAATTTCAAATTAATCTTTCTAAGAAATGCTGATACCACATTCTCTTAACAAGACTTTGTTATGTTTGGCACATAAAATAATGATGTAATTAATTATGAAAGACATCAAGGCTTAACTAGAAGTGTTCTTTTAATAAATCATAGTCCTTTTCAGTCATGTCAAACATAAGAGATCTTTCCCAAAATTGCAATGAAAAGGTATGACAGATACAAAAAGATTATAAAATTAAAATTAGATCATTTCCAAAGTACAACCTATAACATGGACATGACTAGGGTAATGTGGAGATGAAATTTGGAAATTAATACACCTTCTCGGCCCCTCACTAAATTTTGACAAGTGTCCACACTTAAAATTTTTGGCATAGGAATGCAAAATTGGCTTAAGGCTTATATGATACATTTAATGTAGTATTATATATAAATATCAAAACCTATGTGTTAAAAATGAATAAAGAGTAAAAATGTTGTACCTAAAATTTTTAGAGCATACTTCTACATGTAAATTGATGAGGTGGCAAATTCTAGCGACCACAAAAAAGGTGCTAACGGTATGCTTAATTGAAAGTAGTAAAAACAAAATTTGTGGGTGACATGGATTGTGAGTGGTGATAGATAAAGAAACGAGATGATTTTATATGAAGAAAAAAAAATGAATGAAAGAATGGACCTCAGATTAAATGAGGTTTTATTATGAATGCTCATTGAAGGTTTGTCATGGTATGACTATAGGAAGAAGTTTTAAAGCCTCTGCTGCAAGAACTGTGTCCGTAAAAGCTGGTAAATTTTTGGATGGAACTACTACAGGAACTCATCTTTGGTTTGTGGTTTATGATAGAGGCACAACCTATAGAAATTTACAAGTAATTTGAACTAGATAGGATCAATGATTGTTAGCTGGATTGCTCCATTGTCAAATACATACTAAATTTCATAAGGCCCTAGCCACCTAGTTTGCAACTTTCCTAGATTCTTGTTGAAATGAGAATTCTATAAGAGAGACCAATCTCCCACTTGGAATTTTTTATCACTTATATGTGCATCATGCCACTTCTTTCACTATTTCTGAATGATCTCTATTCTTTTGAAAGCTTTCTTTCTCATTTCATCTAGTGAGTTCAAGTGGAGAAGTCTCTCTTCTTGTGCTCTAAGAAGACTGATGTTCAATTCCAAAGTAGTGCATAGTGTTTTATGTTCAAATTCAATAGGAAACATTGGTTCTTTTCCATACACGTTCAAATGGAGTGAATTCAGTTGTTTTCTTCCATGTAGTTTGGTATGCCCAAAAAGCTTCAGTTAACCTGCTACTCTAATCCTCCTTGTGTATTTACACTATCTTGGTTAGAATGGCCTCAATTTCTCTGTTGGTAATATGTACTTGCCTATTTTATTGAGGGTGATAAGGACTAGATTTTCAGTGCATTATGCTATATTCTTTCATAAGTTCAGATGTCAAGTTTGATGTGAACTAGGCACCTTGATCTATGACAAGTTCTCTGGGAACTCCGTAGCATGTGAATATTTCCTCATATAAGTATTTAGCTACTTTCTCATCTCTTACATTTTTCATTGCCTTGACTTCGACCCATTTAGTTAAATAATCCATGCATACTAAGATGTAAGATTTTTGATTTGATGGTGGGTCAATTAAACCTATGAAGTCCATACCCCACTAGTCAAAGGGTATTACAATAATCTATGGACTGAGTGGCATCTCATCTAACTTGGTTGGCTAGCCCTTCCTTTGGCATTTTTCACACTTGGTTGTATAATTTTCTACATCCTTATGTAATGTTGGCCAATAATATCCAGTTGTAAGTACCTTTAGTACTATTTTTTTTTTCTACAAAATGGCCTTCATATGGTTTGTCATGATAAGCATGTAGTATTTCATGTATCTCATCCTACCTTGCACATCTCCTCATGATTTGATCTAGTCTAGTATAGAAGAGATTGTTATGTATCCATGAATAATGAAAATTTTTCTCTACTAGCTTCCTCTTGTCTTTGTTAGAGAAGTGTGAGGGTATTGTATTTGTTGCAAGATAGTTTTATATGTCTACATGCCATGGTGTATGAGTTTCTATGTGGAACAAATGCTCATCTAAAAAGGTATCTTCAATTGGAGTCAAATCTTCATCAGCAATGTGTAGTTTGGACAAATAATCAACAACTACATTGGACTTTCCTAGCTTATCAATAATGGTAATATCAAACTCCTGCAACAACAAGAGCCATCTCTCCAATATACTAGTTACAATAGATTTGTTCATTAAGTACTTTATAGCTGAGTGGTCAGTATGAACAAAAATAAGATATCCTATTACATAATGTTTGAACTTTTTCAATGCATAAACTACAGCTAAAAGTTCTTTCTCAGTTACTATGTAGTTTAGTTTAGGACCATGGAGGCTTTTACTAATATAGTAGATTGCATTTTCAAGGTTAGTAGGCTTTTTTCCTAATACAACACTAACATCATAGTTTGATGCATCAATATGGATATTAAATCTAATTGACCAATCTGGTCCTTTCAAAACTAGTGTTGTGGTGAGGAGTTTCTTAAGCTGCAAGAAGGCTTCATTACATGTGGGTGTCCAAATGAATTCAGCTTCTTTAGTCAACACTATATACAAAGGAATAACTATTTTACTGAAATCTTTTATGAAATGCCTATAATAGCCAGCATGACCTAAAAAAGATCTTACATCCTTTGGTTTTGTAGGTATGGGCAATGTTAGAATTACCTCTATCTTAGCTGGGTCCATTTGTATCCTTGCAACTAATATAAAATGACCAAGCACCAATCCTTCCTATATTAGCATGAAACATTTCTCACTATTGAGCAATAGATTATGTTCTTTGCATTAGACAAGAACCTTTTCAAGATTCATTAAGGCTTCCTTAAAGGCGACTCCAAACACTATGAAATCATCCATGTATATTTCCATGTAGTCATGCAATATATTAGCACAAATGTTGATTATAGCTCTTTGAAATGTCATAGGAGTATTACATAGGCCAAATAGCAAGACAAAATATGAAAAAGTACCCTATGAGCATGCAAATGTGATTTTATCTTGGTATTTTGGAGCTATACTTATATGATTATAACCAATATACCCATCAAGAAAATAAAAATATTTCTTACCAACCAAAGTGTCTAGAACTCGATCAATAAAGGGTAAAGGAAAGTGATCCTTCTTGGTTTCCTTATTCAATTATTTGTAATCTACACAAATCCACCATTTTTCTCCCATTTTAGGTATCATAACCAGAGGTGAGATCCATTTACTATCAGATATAGGGTATATAAAACCAGCATTAAGCAACTTTTGCAGTTTAGTTTTAACTATTTCTCTAGGTGCTAGATTAATCCTCCTCTAGGGTTGACGGACTGGTAGGCACCTTTATTGATATATATTCTATGAGTACATAATGTAGGAATTAACCATTTCATATCCCCATAGTCCCATTAAAAATCCTTTTAATATTTTTGAAAAAGCTCTATTAACTATTTCATCTAATTGGGAGGTAGTTTGTTATTGACATGGAGATTATGACCTTTTGACAACTCAATAGTAGTTGTGAGATCAACCATAGTAGCTTCAAAGATTGGACTCATATCTAGTTCACATGGTAAAAGCTAATGGATAATGTTTGGCTCCTTGGGAAAAAAAAAATCTCATTACATTCCTCATATGTAGTTAGTTCCAACACAGAACTGTCAGACACCTCCTTTTCTACCATACAAGTATTAATAAGAATAATCTAAATCACTGATCCACCTCCTATAGCTTTATAAAAGACTATCTATGTTACATCATAAGCTATGCTATAGAGTTTAACTCATCCTCTCCATCCCCTAAATTTGGCCATATAGGTCTACTTAAATTTGGTTGGGGTTGTGTTGGAGGATATAGGACAAATTTCTTTTTTGCTTGTCCATTTGATATGGGCATACTCCCTGACCTACAACTTATATTTTCATTGGATGTAGCTAACCATGGTCATCCTAAAATGATAGGGTAACTACCTAAGTTGACTTTCAGGGACAAAATCATGAAATTTGTAGGGTACTCTAGAGAGTCTAGGGTTACTACTATGTCTTCTATCATCCCATTAGGAGTGACAATAGAACTATTTTCAAGTTGCAAAATTGTTAGGGTAGCCCTTAATCCTTCTATATTCATATTTTTCATAGTATCCTTGGTCATAATTATTATAGTAGCACAAAGATCAATCAAGGCATTTTTAACAGACTGACCATTTATAATCACATTTACAACTAGACTTCCTGGATCATAATATTTAGGAATAACCAATTTTCCTAACATAATATCAGCCAATTTTCCTATAACATGGACTATGGTTGGGTCCTTGTTATTTCTCCTAAGCTTTTTTAGATAGGCTTCTCTAATGGCTTTGCCATAAATAGGAACATCTTTAATAGCTTGGAACAAAGGAACCTTGACATGCGTGTTCTTTAGCTAATCAATGATGTAAAAGGATTGTTCCTCTATTTTTGTAGGTTTACTTTGTATGAGCTTTTGTGGAAAAGGAGGTTCAACTACTATTTGAGTTTGAGTTGAGCTAGTTACATTAATTGGGCCAACCATTTGTGGTAGAGAAGTTGCTGGTACTAATGCTACAAAAGTATCTGGTATTTTAGTTATGAGAGGTGGTTTAGGAACTGGTAGGGTTGTACCAGATCTCAAATGTATATCTATAACTTTTAGAGCACAAGAAAGATATTTTTGAGCATCAATAGAATACATGGCTTGTTGTGGCTATTGGTTATTTGGATTTGGATGAGATTGTGTAGGAAACTAAGTATGTTTTTGAGGTCCAACATTTGTAGGTGGTAGCATTAGTGTAGGCATATTTTTTGGAGGTGGTAAAGGTGGGTATCCAACATTGTTATGCCACTACTAAGGTCCTCTCCATTATTTTGTAGATTTCCAATTCACTTAGGGTGGTTTCCATTGGTTTGGGAACTATATCCAGTGAGGCTGTTGTGGATTATTTTGCCAAGCACTATTCCAATTAGGTTGACTATATTGTGGAGGACCTTGGACACTATGGTTTTTCCATTGATTACCATATGGATTTGAATTTTTTAAAGAGCCTTGAGGTATACCTTGATGTGGGGCCCATGGTTGATGTTGAGCAATGAAGAATAGTTACTCATCCTCTCCTTCTATCTTGAGGTACTTGATTGGAAGATGTTTGTTCTCTACACTAGTGACTAATTTGCATTGACAATCTTTCTTCTTCTTCTAACAATGTGGACAGTACCTAGCTAACTGCACCTCAACCTCTACATGTTTCTTCTTTGCATCCATCATGTCGAGATGTCTAGTGACATCATTTATGATGTCCTACTTGAAATTTGAGAGTAGATTAGATATCTTGAGCTTTGAAATACCATGACTAATCCCTTTAGTGGTTGTGGACCGATATCCTCTTCCTTTCTTCATAATTGACATTGAGTAGTTAAGATAGATTTTCTTGAGGTCATCCCAAGAGGATTGATATACATCACCACTAGCCATCAAGTCTAGTGCTTCTAGAAAATTATCATTTACCCCTCTCAAGAAGACTAGTTTCTATGAATCCTCTACTAGTACATGTTGGGGGTTCTTCTACACTATACACAAGAAATGTTAAACATAGTCTTCCAATGTTTCATCCTTTTTTTTTAATATTCTAAGGATATCATCTCCTCTTGGATCATTCCCAATGCAATACTCTTTATATTTCTCTATAAATAAAGTTTTCATTTCATCCTAGGTACCTGCTGCATTGGCTTCTAAGCCCACGAACCATCATAAGGCTAATTCTTTTAGTGTTGTTGGAAAAAACTTGAGCTTATGGGCATCAGTATTATAGTCAAAACTATGATAGAGATATCAAACTAAAATAAGAAAATATTAGGATCCTTAGTTACAAGGCCATAAAACTTTGGAAGAGAAGTTGCGGGTGTATTTTTGAGACTAGCATTGGTTATGAGGCCTGGGAGAGGAAATGGAAAAGTAGGTTGTGCCATTACTGGAGGAATTTGATTATGGGGTTGCTGCTAAAAAGGACTGTTGGCTATGGAATTGTTAACAACAGGTGGATTTAGACTAGAACTATCAAGAAAGCTACCCAAAATTCCAGCAAAAGGCTAAAGACTACTTGTATCCAAGGTTTTCTACTCTAGAGGAAGATCCTACTAGAAAATCAAAGCTTGCATCCTCAAAGGCAACTCAACTTCTTATTCAATTTCTTCATTAAAATTAATAGACTCTCATGGAATAAATTTTCCATATTTATCTAATTATCTTCCTCTTTGATGCATGCAATTAAATTGGTGACTTGTTAATCAAGCCCACAACTTTGGGGTTTTTAGCTAACAAACTAATCTGAAAATAAAAGACTCATGAAGGTTCCTAGTTTGACACCATCCTTGGCAACAATGCCAAAAATTTATAGTTTCATAATAGTTGAAGATAATCACACCATTTTCTCTCTCAAGGATACTATATCTATTCTAAAGACTACTTATTTCATCATGAAATACACTTGAATTCTCAACCTAGGGATGTAGGACTTGAAATGGATCAGCATGGTATGTGCACTAAGTTCCTTTAAGAGTCATAACACCTATGCTATAGGAAAGTAAGATGCATGAAAAAAATCTATACTACTATTAAAAATAGAAAACACACTTGGGATAACAAGAGATGACTATAGCAAGCTTTTGAAAATGAGCCTAAACTAGTTAAGAACTCAAAACATCCACCATGATCATTTTCTACAAGTGTTGCAGGAATATTCACAGTAACAATGCTATAGGACTAATACAATAAATCTATATTGAAAATAGGAAATTAAAAAGAATGAAGCTACTCTACCTAAATCTATTCCATCTCCCAAGTGGGCCCCCTTGGTTGGTTTCAAATAACTATGAACACAACAAGTATTCCAAATTCACTCTTTCATTAAAATCCTTCTTTGATTGCATTAACTAAATAATTCATGAAGAACAGAAAAAGAGTAACTTTTGAATCTTAAACCAGCATTGTCTATTTTCTCATTAGCTTACTAAAATTATCTAAATCAATTATATAGAGTATTGGATACTTATTAAAAACATGACATAAAAGTCTTGAACAAACATCACTAGAAAAGAAGGTGGAAGATCAACCATGACATAGTACATTTATTACTAAGCAACAAAATAACTTGTAGGAAATATAGAAAGTTTTGTCTCCTAGATTTTTTGGAATAGTAACTCCTTTGCAAGCATGACTTATCCATAGGAACTGAACTACACTTTCCTTGCCACGATCGGTCTCCATCATTCTCTTCCTTTAATGCAGTAATCACCACCCTTTGCATCACTCTTCATTTTCCTAAAAATTAGAAACATCTGGAATATATATGCAAGATAAAATTCCTACTCTTATTCAGATATTAGAACATAACTTAAGATACTTAATGAAATAATGCATTCTATTTATAATATTAAGAAAAGTATGTCATACACACTAACCATAGGTTTAGTAAGTTCTAGTTGTCTCTAGCATAAGTTCACAAGATATTTACACAAATGTTTTGGAAATGTTTTTGACAAAGCACAAAGAGTAAGTCAAAACTATAAAAACTCTATCAAAATTAAGACATTAATATGCCTCATCAATTAGCATGCTACAATTTGAGTTACAATGGTGTGGCAAAGCAAGAGTCCCTTTCTTATCTCCTATGTCTTCAGATCCTTCTGATTGAATGACCCAATGCATGATCACCACAGATCAAGGGATGGTTAAGATCTAACTTATGATCAAGAGATTCCCTTTTTTTTTTCTTGGTTACAAGGGTCAGATGGTTGTATTGGCTTAAGGTGGTGAGGTAGCAATAATTGGCAAGTTGCGGTTTGACAAATAGAGATAGTTATTTAGGGAAGATGGTTGTGAAAATGTGACCATAGATAGTTGAATGCAAGGCATAAAGATTAGATGCTGATAAGTTGGCATAAAAAATGAGAAGTGTTTGGTCCATGTGGCAAAATTAATGGTCAAATATTGGTTGACCCAAAAATCATGATCAAGTTGGATGTCAGTGGCGACAGAAGGAGTTATTGATCCCTAGGCTTGATGAGTGGAAAGAGTTTTTCCACCATTGTTTTCTGATCCGTTCATTTAGTTAGGCTGTAAATAACCATCATTCCTAACCTTTTAGGGATTTTTTTGGTAAAGAAGTGATCCTTACATGCATAGATTTACATGAAAGTTAGATCTTTCTAGTCTTTGTAGTGATTCTCCTCTGGAGATTTGATTGTAGAGGTTAAGCTCTATCTTACAAGAGAAGTCATCCACATCATACTAGAACTACAAAGGAAAATATTGTACTCTTTCTTAGGGTCAAGTTTTCTTTGTTTCTTTGGTACTACCTTAGCATGCTACTATAAATTCCTTCTTGCCTCTAAGTTATATGACTTCCTACCTTATCTCTTTTGACCATTGTTGTACTATGAAAATTTGCTTACCTCTCTTCTATGTACTATGAAAATTTGTAATCTGCACTTTCTATATCTTTTTGACCTATGAATGATATAAGTAGAGAAATTTTCTTGTGTCGATTGTATGGTTTCTTGATCTATGTGTAGCTTATAGATTAAAGTAGAGTTGAATCTATATATCTTTAGACTATCATAATAATATCACTATGCATGTATGGGTAGATATTGATCTAGACACCCTATTTTTAGTGCATCACCTCTTTAGAATAGATTAGGTAGTTGCTTTCATGTTTTCCTTCTCCCTTTTCTTCCAAAGATAATTTCGGTGTGTCCTAATAGTAGAGGAAGTTGACCTTATCTAGGGATTCAACCTTATAATTGAAGTCCTATAGCTAGGAGGTTTTTTCCATGTTTCATGAGACTATCCTTAGGTAAGACTTTGGGCATGGGTACAAGCTTTCATGAAAACAATTTTTGGCATGCTTGGTGGGAGATCATGACAAGAAGATTTCACAATTATACTAAAGAGATATTACTAACTTCAGTATAAAGTCTTAAAGAGGCTCATTTTTCAAGTACTTGGTGACTCTAAGCTTTAAAGAATACATATTTTCTAGACCAAAGTTGTTGTGATTCATGTCCAAGAGACACACAAGGACATCTTCTAGAGGTTTGTTTCAATATCAAGAGCTTTCCCTTTCTAACACAAGAAGAAAAGTTAGAGTATTTTTGTCACTAGTTAGGAGTGGGGCAATAGCCCACACCTTTGCAAGATCCATTTCCTCTCCTCCAATTGTTAGATCTCAACCTAGGATACCATTTTCTCATATCAATAAAACACTTGCTTATATGGCTAGAGCTTATGCTTTCACCACCTTCAATGGTGGGAGCCCCCTCCTTTTAGCTCAAAGGCATGATATGCCAATATCAATCCTTAAGAGTGCACCTAAATTTAATGGTGAGACCTCCACATCCCATATTGAACATATTCAAGAAGTATCTAATTTTTGTAATATCCATGGTGTCTCTGAGGATGATGTACTAGTTAGACTCTTAGCTTCATCCCTAAAAGAGAAGGCACTATAATGGTATAGAGGTTTTCCTCACAACTCTATTACTAATTGGGATAGGTTAGGGGCAGCCTTATGTAAGAATTTTGAGGAAAAAAGTGACCACCTATCACTTTCAGAGAAACTAACCACTATCAAAAGCCCCCCCATGAATGTATGAGTAAATTCAATTATAGATTTTAGAAAACATGGGATAGATTACCTACTGCAGTGAAGCCCTCCCTTGGCAATGCATTCTTATACTACCTCAAAGCCTTCAATGGCTATATTGCTATAACCTTATAGTCCATGGGTGGGGATACTTTACTGAATGCTTATGAGGTTTCTATAAGAGCTGAAAACATTTTTATATAGGGAGGGATGTTAGCTCCAAGGCCCCCAATACCCTTTTTCCCTGACATACCTAATCATCAACTCATCATAGCCCCTATCTATGTCTCCTCTCTAAGTTAGCCTCTTGTTGTGCTTCCAATAGCCTCTACATCCTCTAACAAGGTTGATAGGATAGAGGCTATGATACAAACATTAATGCAAAATGTATACAAAAGAATGTTGGATCAAGAAAGGAAGGTGGAAGAGAATAGTGCAGTACTACAAAAAATGGGAATTAAATTGTGTGACCATGAAGAGGCAACAAGCTCAGAATAATAAGCCTCTCCAACTCTAGTGTTAAGGTCCTGTGCATTGCAGACCTCCAAGCTAGAATCATACCATCTACAATTAGAATATACCTATCAACCACCCTCACAATTAGAATAGACCTATCAACCACCCCTAGTCTTCAAACACCAACCTAAATAGGGCCTTCGTCCCTCAAAACAACCTAGCCCAAGATCATGATTTCTACCCTTCATGTAACTACTCCTATGGATATTGCATGTGTTAGAAGGAAGAGTCTTACTTGGTTGTGGCTGCCCCAGAGTGAGTGGTTTCCCAACAACACAATGCAAATCAACCTATTGATACCTATCAATAGGATGATTTTTCTTTCATGAACCACCTAATGGAGGAACATGGTAATGTAAACTAGGATTCTTGTGTTTACAATACTAGGAGAAAGAAAATATTAGTGGAGGAAATGGTCCCTCAATCTCCTAATCAGCCTTTTGTATCAAGCAAACCACCATGTATACAAGTAGTCACCTAGCAACACAATGCTAACCAACTTGCTGATGTTTCTCTATAGCAGAGACAGGATGAAAACATAAATGATGTGAATAACCCACAAACCATTCCCCATGAGGCTTCTATTTCAAGACTCCTACTAGAACATCTAATGCTTCTTTTAGCATGTTAGAGAAAATGAGGAAGACCAATGTGAACATTTCTATGTGGGATGTTGTAACTATTGTACCATTGCAAAGAAGGCTATTGTGGTAGGAGTTGGAAAGCATTGAACTCAAAGATCAACCACTTGGCATGGAGAATGTTGTAAACTTGGTGCAACCATAAAAGGAGATAGAAGTAAGTAAGTAGAAATGTTAAACACCCTCCATTCTATGTTTCCCTGCTTATAGGAGATAAGTTGGTCCATAACTATATGATTGACTCAGAAGCTAGTAGTTTAGTGATGCCCAAGTGTGTTGCTAATACCTTAGAAATGAAATATGAATCTATTGTTAAAGATGTGTTACAACTTGATGGTAGTACCGTCAAGACTATTGGAATCCTTAAGAATGTTGAAATGGCCTTGCATGCCTATTCAAGTTGTATTGTAGTTCAAGACATATCAGTTGTTGAGGTCAAGCCCCATTTTTCCATTTGTCTATCAAGAGACTTCACTACTCAAATAGGTGGCTATATATCTTTTGATTGGTCATTTATGTTTTTTAGAACTAGATATTGAACCAAGGCCTCAATTAAAGTAGAACCATTAGCACTCCATCATATTGAGCCCTATACTCCTAACCTCATCAATATGAATTGTACCATCCTAGAAGTAGATGAGAATGATGCAACAAATGAGCCTACCACTTCCTTGTCTAATACACTTGATTTCCTCTTGGATGAATGGGCTAATGATTATCAGTTTGATCCCATATTGGAGACTGGCTTTGGCACATATCATATATTAGAAAAAGATGCTCTCATCCCTAACTTGATAAAAAATAAAGAAGATATAGATGGGATATGGAGCATTTACTTTTATGGATCAAGAAACAAGAACGGGCTAGGGGCTGGTGTAATATTGGTTTCTCCTGCATTAGAAAAATACTATTTCTCATTTAGGTTGTAGTTTAGTTGTACTAATAATATGGATGAATATGAGGCTTTGATTCAAGGTCTCTTAATTTCTCAAAAAAGAGGAATCCAAGCATTAAGTGTGTATGGGGATAGTGAGTTGGTGATCAAGTAGGCAAGGAATCAAAATATCACCAAGAATAATTTTCTCAAGTCTTACAAATAGAGGGTATGGGATTTTCTTGAAGATTTCAATGCATTCAATATTCGAAGCATTCCTAGGAAAGAAAAAAAACATGCTGATTGACTTGTGATAGTGGGTGCATCTCATGATGTCCCAAGAAGCCTTGGTGATGAAAAGAGACAGAGAATTAAGATGATAATTAGACTCATTTTCCTTGTTAATAATATCAATTGGAAAGTATTTGAATCTGATGCACAAATAGTGAGTTTCTTGCAGAATGAAGAAAAATTTTCAAATAAAAATCAAGCAAAATTACATGACCAATATGGAGATCAAATCATCAACCTCAGCTCCAAAAAATTACCTAAGAGCCTCATTACCTTAGAGAGCATCTTCAACCCTGATGACCAAGCAAGGGAAAGAGGCATGAATTTTGTTGCAAACAAAGGAGACCATGCACCAATCATAGTCATTGATGGAAAAACACTGAACTTGGGAAAGGTATGTTCTGGAACCGAACAAGAAAATTTTGTACATCTATGTCAAGAATTCAATGATATATTTTCTTGGACATATGATGATTTGAAAGGGTTTTATCCTAACTTGTTTTAACATAATATAAATTTGGTAGATAATGTCAAGTCTATTTAGGTAGAAACAAAGGCTAGTCAACCCCAAGATTGAGCCCCTAATGAGAAATGAGCTATCTACATTAATTGAGGCCAATATCATTTTTCCTATCAAGCATTCCTCTTGGGTTTTAAACCTTGTCCCTATTAGAAAAAAGAATGGAGAAATCATACTATGCATAGATTTTAGGGATCTTAACCAAGGTTCCCTAAAGGATCATCATCCCCTTCCTTCTATGGAAAAAATATTGTCTAAGGTTAGTGGTTCAGAAAGATTCTCCTTCTTGGATGGGTTCTCAAGTCATAACTAGGTGTTCAAGGAAATTGATAGATATAAAATTGCTTTCACTACTAAATGAGGTACCTATACCTATAGTAAAATGCCACTTAGACTAACAAATGTAGGTGCTACATTTGAAAATGTGATGGAGATGGCCTTCAAAAATATGATTGAAAAAGTTTTGTTGGTCTGCCTTGATGAAAACACAATATACTAAAGAAATATAGTAGAGCATTTTGGTCACCTCAAGAAGCTATTTATAAAATGTAGAGAGTACAACGTGTCTTTGAATCCAAGCAATTGTGTCTTTTCCACTAACCAAGGAAAATTATTAGGGCATATTGTATCTCAGGAGGGTCTAACTATCAATCTAGAAAGAACAAAATAATTACTTGCTCTTACCCTTCCTAACCACAAGAATAGTCTACAAAGTTTCCTTGGTAGGATAATTTTTTTAAGAAGATTTATTCCTAACCTAGCTACCATGGGAAACCTCTCATAGCTATGCTAAAAAGAGTATGTCTTTCTCATGGACTAGGGAAGGGAAAGCAAGGTAGTCATAACTTTAGCTCCCACTCTCATCAATCTGAATTTTGATAAGGATTTCATCCTTTATACCTTGGGAGGTCAGTTGAGTATTTCTACTATCCTAACACAACTAAATGGAAATAATGAAGAGCAGCCTATTTCTTTTTTTAGTGAAGGACTTAAGGAATATGAAAGTAAATATAGCTAAGTTGAAAAGCAAGATCTCATAGCCATAATATCCCTAAAGAAATTTAGACAATTGTTGTCTCATAACAAAGTTCATTTGTTGGTTCCTCATGCTAGTGTAAAATATTTCTTGTTGAGAAAACATATTAATGAGAGGAGAGCTGGATAGATCACTAAGGTAATGGAATATGATGTAGACATTCAAATCACCAAACTAATAAGGGAAGGGGATTGTGTGAGCAGATGATCTCATCTCATGATGTTGCAAAGGAGGTTGTCTTAGTATTAACAAAACAATAGGAGACAAGAGATGAGAATCCTAAGGGTTGGATGGATGATATGAAAGCCTTCTTGGTTGGGAATGGATATTCTTAGGGGCTAGATAAAGCTAAGAGAAGACATTTTAGGCTATAGTATATTCCTTACATTATAATTGATGGTGTTCTTTTTAGAAAAGATTTTAATGGGACCCTATTAAGATGTATGGATGTAGGCCAAGTAGAGAGAATAGTCAAACAACTTCATGATGGACTTGATGGTTGTCATTTCTTAGCAAGGACTACTATAATAAAAATTATGAGAGTTGGTTATTACTAGCCCTCCCTATTCCATGACTACCATAAACATGTGAGGAGGTATGAGAAGTGTGCTTTCTTCTTAGGTAAGCAGAGACTTGCAACTCTTCCACTTCATCCCATCTAGGTAGATCAACCTTTTGCTTAGTGGGGACTATATTTTATTGGCCCTATCAATCCTTCTTCTAGCTCTAGTCATAAATGGATTCTAGCTACTACAGATTATTTTACAAGGTGGATATAGGAACCAATACTAAGAGATTCCACATAACCTTTAGTCATTGAATTTTGTAATGGGATTGTAACCAGGTTTGGTTCTCCTTTAACTATTATTTTAGATAATGCTAAATTGTTCATAGGAGCTCAAATTTTTACATGGGCACTTGATCATTGTGTTTACTTAAGCACATCATCTATCTATTCTCAAGGTAATGGCTTGGCTAAGTCATCTTATAAAAATTTGATCAGAATCATTAAGAGAATGGTGGAGGATAATCAAAAGTTAAGGATTTCCCTTTGGGTAGATAGAATCACACCCAAAAGAGCCATAGGGAATTCTCCTTTTGTGTTAGTATATAGAAGGGAAGCTAAGCTTCCTGTCTCACTAGAGTTTCTTACTCTTGAGTTGGCTTATCAGTTGGAATTGATTGAAAATGATGATATGTTTGTAAGAATGATAGATCTAATGGAGTTAGAAGAAAAAAGAAGTCAAACATTCTAGGCCTTAGAGATACATCAACATTAGATGAAGATAAGTTTTGATAAAAAGGATAAGTTTAGGAATCTTAGGGAAGCCAACCTCATGTTAAAATGGGATGCAGATAGAGCAAAGGCTAGAAGACACTCAAAGTTTGATACCTTATGGAGAGGCCCCTATGTGATCATTAGCTGTAAGCAATTTAATGCTTTTTAATTAAGAAAACCTAATGGAAAAGTCTTTCCCATCCCTATTAATGGGGTATACCTTAAACCCTATTTCTAATGCTGATCTTTTTTCCCATGTATATAGTTAGAGTAGTTTTTCTTCTTTTTCTTTCTTATTTTCAAGAAGTGTACAAGCACATGTTTTGTCTTGTAAAGAAGGGTCTAGTTCTAAAGTTGTTTGCAAAGTTTCAAAGAAAAGGATTTATTATGATATGAATTGTAATAGAGATGGTAAACTAATGAGTTATAGTTTTAGAGACTCTATAGACCAATGGATCTTTGGTCACTAGTCATATGCTAAGTAGGCTTGTATCCCCCCTAAGTCACCAAAAATGTTAATCTAGAATTGCTTCCCACTAAGTAATCAAAATTAAATAGAACCAGTTTCAATAGTCACCTAGATTGTGCAAAATGATAAAGCCTTAAGTCATGTTGGCCATTTTATGTTTTTCCTTAATATCTTAAGTTGCAGTCATGCGATTCGTATGGTCGCAAGTGGTCAAGCACTAACTAATGTTAAGGCTACAAGAGTGAGCTTACTTTGATTTTTTATAGTCATATGGTCATATTAGCATGCTATATTTTGAGTTGTGATCGTGTGGGAAAGAAAGAGTCCCTTTCTTATCTTCAATGCCATCAGATCCTTCTAATTGAACAAACTAGTGCATGATTGTCAAGGATCAAGAGGTAGTTAAGCTCTAAGTTGTGATTTAGCAATTCTCTTTTGTTTTTCTTAGGCACAAGGGTTAGATGGTGGTATTGGCTTAAGGTGGAAAGGTAGTGATAACTAGCAAGTCACAATTTTGTAAATAGAGATATTTAGGGAAGATGGTGGAAAAAATGCAACCATAGATAGTTGAATGCAAGAAATGAAGATTAGATACTAACAACATGTGGTAGAATTAATGGTTAAATCTTAGTTGACCCAAAGATCATGATCAAGTTGGATGTCAATGGTGCTAGAAGGAGTTCCTTGAGAAATGTTTTGATTCCTTGCATGCTACTATAAATTCCTTGTTTCCTCTAATTTATATGACTTCCTACCTTGTCTCTTTTGACCATCATTTTACTGTGCAAATTTTCTTGCCACTCTTTGACATACTATGAATATCTGCAATCTACACTTTTTATATCTTTTTGACCCATGAATGATATAATTCGAGCAATTTTCTTGTGTTGATCATATGGTTTCCTAATTTGTGTGTAGCTTATAGATTAAAGTAGAGTTGAATTTGTATATCTTTAGACTGTCATAATGATATCACTGTGCATGTGTGGGCGAAGATTGATTTGGACACCCTATTTTTAGTGCATCACCTCTTTAGAATAGATTAGATAGTTTCTTTCATGTTTTTCTTTTATTTCCAAAGATAATTTAGGTGCATCCTAATAGTAGAGGAAGTTGGCCTTCTCTAGAGATTCAATCTCATAGTTCAAGTCCCATAGCTTGGAGGTTATTTCCATGTTTCACAAGGCTATCCTTAGGTAAGATTTTGGGCAAGGGTGTAAGCTTTTGTGACAATAGGTACCATCCCTACTAGGGTTTTCCTTTGGCCAAGGTTCCCCTAGTTAAAAAATAATGGTGTTATGAGTTACATTATTGTATTTATGTGCTTATTTAAGTTTAATCACATGTGCATATTTTAAAGTTGTAAAAGATATTCATAACTGGGCAAAATTTTATGAAATATAGAATCACCTCCACCCCTCTTCTCATTATTTACTATTTATAACATAAGGAAGGTGTTCCAAATGTACAAGTATGCATAGATCCAATTTTTGACATTAGAAATAGATAATACTAGGGGGGTGGGGGTGTGGGGGGGTGAATCAGTATTCTACAAACTTTTGCCCACAACTAAATATTGTTAATTACTTTATAACTTACATATGCAGGTAAATCAAAAATTTTAAATAGTAAATATAATCATACACATAAAGAACTCATTACACCATTATTTGTTAACTAGGGAGACCCTAGCTAAGGAAAAACCTCGGTGGGGATGATACCTATAAGATGATTCACTAAACAAAAGAATCCTATTAAGGATATTGATCCTATTAGGAGTCTATGAAGTACATATAGTGTCTTGAGTCCTTGTTAGAGGACTAAGAATTGATAGAATCCTCAAGCTTGTTAGGAGTTTCTTCAACCCTATTAGGAGTTGGTAGGTCAAATACAATGTATGCAAGAAGAGCCTACTACCCTAACATGTAATTATACAATAATGTTGTTCACAAGAGTTGATATACATACAATGCTTTCTCACTACTATAATTCGCACTTTCTCTGACCATACATCAGATCTTGCATCACAGAAGGCTCATATATCTTTCAATATTTCTATACAATAGTTTGCATATCATATGTCATCACATAGACTGCACATTCTTTGTGCAAGATAAGATCTTTACACATACTTCACAAATTAATAATTTTTTGCTCAGTTGGCCTTGATGTCTTCTCACACTTGATATAATATAAAATAACTTATGAATTAATTCCCAAAAATTTAGATCATCATGATTTAGTAATTATTTTGTTAACAAAATAATTCCTTAAGTTGTACAACTCAATTTTCTTCTATGCTTTGTTTTTCTCTGTCAAATACTCATACTGGTATTTCAACTATAACTTGTGCCATACCATTTGTACACATCTATGTAATTGACCATTACATCATGAAATTTTCATAAAGATATTCTCAACTATGCATAAGCTAATTCAAATTGTGTCATTTTTACATATCATATATTTCTCTATGCTGCAACAAACTATCTAAAACTTTGACAATTTTCTAACTCTAAATGCATAAATGAAATGTTGAATATATGTTGCAATAATTAACAACTATCAAGCCATCTAATTGACCATATTTCCAAAAATCTCCCCCTTTGGAATTGATGGAAACATTTGTAAAAAAATTCTAAGTCCCAAAATGATGTCATACATAAGAAAACAAATAAAAGTAACTACACAAAAATTCCCTTCAAAACATAACAATTTTATTCATGTTTTAATGGATCATTACATTCCTTATCACTCCTTACATTGATACATAAGTATACTCCCCCTTACATATACATTACAATCATACAATTTTCCTTACATATTAATACTCCCCCTTTGACATCAATGCCAAAGGTGTAAAAATTATATACAAAAACTGGGTGGCTTGTTGATAATCAACTTGATATTTTGTAAAAACAATCTGCATATAAAAGTTTCAGTCTTTCTACTTCCTTCTTCCAAGTCTCCTTTACCATATCATAAATATTGATTAGTGTGCATAGTGCATAGGATGTCACTTCAACTGTGCTCAAGTTAGTATAAGGAAACTTATCATAGGAAGTCTTTGTTGCAAGACATTCCTCTAGTTGTCTCTGGAAAATGCTAATTGATGAGAGCTATTTAAGTCCTAAATTAAAGCATTATTTTAACCTTCATATAAGCATTCAAAATCACTTCCCTATTCCATTTCCATTCTATTATATCCTATTTTCCCATTTTAAAGTTGCATATATTTCAATATTTATAAGTAATATTTATTGAATTTTTTAGATAAACTATACGAATGATTAATATTTAAATTGTATTTTAATAATATTTAGTATGCCATGGAATTTAATATTTCACATGGAGAAGAAGAAAACAAATGAATGAGGCCATTGATAACTACATGAAATATAATTGCATATTATTTGTTTATGATTATAACTGAAATTGTGGGGAATATTATTTGTTAAAAAATGACAGGGTGAGGTTTTAACATTTAACCTCCCCCATTTGATTTACTATCCTCATTGTTCAACCATCCATATTCTTCAGTTTCAATCTCATGCATCCTTTATTTATACTATATGGCATGCCCATTAAAAGAAAATAGGAGGGCTAATGATTTGAACCGTCAACCTCCAAATAAAACTACCATCGTTTCACCATTGCACCACACACATTTGGCAAAAATAGTTATAATGAAACAATCTTATACATGGCAATGGCCAGGAAGAGAGAAGTTGATTTTTCTTATATATTATATTATGGAGTATATTTATGATATATTTCTATCTACATAGACTTTCATTGAAAATAGACACTCTGTGCACATTTATAACATTTTTAGTGGATATAGTAATATTGTTCATTAGAGAAATGTAGAAGATGTCTTTGCTCCATCATAGGATACATTGATGAGGTAGGGCCCACTCAAAAATTTCCCTATGATCTTTTATTTTCAGTCATGTGGTATGCATTTGCTTATTTTTATTAATATTGGTGTACATTGTTCATTAGAAAAATGTAGAAGACATCTTTGCTCCATCATAGGATATGTTGATGAGGTAGGGCCCACTCCAAAATGTCACTGTGATCTTTTATTTTTATTCATGTGGTATGCATTTGCTTATTTGTATTAATATTGGTGTGCATTAGTAAATTTGTGTTCAATTAATGTTAGTATTGAATTAAATTAAAAGTATGAGATTAAAAGCATGAGATTTGAATTGAGTTAATATTTGATCAATAATTAATAATTCATGTAGTGATTTTTGTGTAGTTCTTTTTGCCATATTTCTATTGTTAATTTTACTATGGAAAGATTGTTGGAAATATTTGGAAAGGCTAGGTTACTGAGAGGGGAGGGGTGAATCAGTAACCATACAATTTTTTTAACTTCAATTATCCAATTAGCATTTAATCCTTCTCATATAATTTGATCTAATTGTATGCATAATAAATTGAAATTATGAAAGCATTCATAACACTTTGACACAAAGATTTGGTGACATAGAAACCTTTCAAATAGAATGTAAAATTAGGGTGGGGATGATACCTATAAGCTTTAGTACTATAGTATAAAGTTGGCCTATTAAGGTTTACATTTATCACTTTTAATGATCTTCCCTATTAAGAGCAATAAGGACTACTAGGTCCACCTTGTTAAAGGATTTACAAACATACAATGAAGTATGCACTCAGTAAAGAGATTTACAAAAGACTATTATGTCTACTTTGTTAAAGGATTTGACTAATCCACCTGTTAGGATGAAGTAGTAGTTGGTCTTTGATCTGCTTCTTGGTTTGGTGAATGAGATTTCTTTATGTATTAATCGCCTTGCAATGATAGATTTGTCTTTGCTACTCCTTATATTGTTGCAGCCTTTGTAATTCACTCTTTTCTATTCTTCTCTGATTATATTCAATTACATTGCATTCACATTCATAGAGTTGGATATGATACAATTCACTACATATATTCCAATCCAATTATACACATTACAAAGTCGACCATTATATAAGTTTACACAAATATTATAAAGTGGGCTCAAATGTAGACACTCGGGCTCTGAAGACTAACTTGGTGAAGTTCTGATACTTGGCATCCATTGTCAATGCTCAACATCATCATACACTAGGTAGACATAGAAGCTTGGTCTATACTGATCACTTTCAAGTAGTCTTGGACTCGGTTTGCATTGATGACTCTGTAGATATTGTGAAACTCATCATATAAACTAAATCACTTGTTTACCTTTACATAGCTCGATAAACACTATCACTTAAAGCTCGATAAAAACAGAGTCACTTGGTTAACATTGGACTTGTATCACATAAATTAAAAACTTGGTAAGCACTACATAACTCAGTTTGCACTGGTAAACTTGGCATACATTGAGATGCTCAGTTACACTATTGATCTTCATTGTAACTATAACTGCTCAGCAAAAACTAGAATTTGTCCACATGTCTTAGTAGCAACTATAGAACTCGGCAACAATTAAAATGTTTGGTAAACATTGTTAATTATACAATAAGATTAGTAGATACATACAATTTGATTAAGTGTATGTCAATAATAACAAACTTGACTGATATGCCAACAATCTCCCCCTTTGGCATTAGTGACAAAAACACTTATTAGAAAAAACTGAATTTGAAAAGTTTCCTGCATACCATTATCCATCACCTAGTGATTCTTAGCTCAATAGAGTACACTATTTTTGAGATTTTTCAAAATTGGTTTTGTAAGATATATATCTATACATGGTAAGGTTCTTTCATACAGTATACTATACATCTTCTTGATATATATGATAGATACTTACTATACATATCTTTCTCCCCCATTTCTTTTACAACTTATTACATTTTCTCCCCCATGTCTCCTCCTATACATCTTTCTCATATTTTCTTGTTCACAGTATATACTCCCCATATTCATATATCTTTCTCCTCCTTTTTGACATTAATGCCAAAGATTTATTCTATTTCTTTACATGTTAATGCCAAAATGAGATAAAAGTATGAATGTACCTTGAGTATGATTCCTAAGGTCTTATCCCAATCCTCTTGCAAGACCTTACTCTTATGTAGTGCAATTTACACTTCTATAGACAACTCTATCATATGGTCTACTATGGAGAAGTTATTGTCATGGATGAGAGTTTTAGAATGTGCAATGTGTTTCTGCAGTGCATCCATGTTGGTAAGAATCATATGCTATATATCTACCAATGTAGATTTGATCCTTGCTTCTTCTCTATGCAATTTTTCTTGCATATCTATTAAAAATCTTATCTTCTTGAAGTGTATAGAACTTGAACTAGGGTCAAGTTGCAGCTGCTGAGCACTAGCCTTGAGATCTTAATCTATATTGGACAATTTGTCCTTTATTTCCTTGGTAAAATTAGAAACATCACATAGCTTGCCAAAAATTGATGATACATTTGTACAATATGTCTCTAGAGAACCCGAAATTGTAGAGAGTTCTACTTTATAAATTGCAATTTGCTGAGAAATGTGCTCCAACACTTTATTCTCTAAAACTTCTTTTCTACCTTTTGCAGTAATTTATTTTTCAATCAATATCTTCATTGAATTTTTGACCTATCTCTACTAGCTAATATATGATTAGATGTGAAGAATCAATGTCTATAACTACAGCTTCTACCAAAATATTTTTGGCATCATCAATAATCTTAAATTCCTTATCTCTTTCCTCTCTTAATCTTTGTTGTTTGGCTTTCTTCTGAAGGAGTTCACCAAATTTATGCATTTGGTTTGGAGTGAGCTTGGAAATGTCCCAATTAGGGATTACAATTTCCTCATCTAGGTCTATTTCTTCGTCCATCTCTTTTCCTTTACCCTAAAATTTTGTGCTTGATTGAGCCTTGGTCTCAACTATCATTGCACTTATTGCTTGTGTGCCCAGAATAGAAATAATTGTAGACATACTAGGACTATTTGTAAAAACTAATACTACACTTATTGAAGGAATACCAACATAAATACCTAAAGAATCCAAAATTGATATAGCAATCATAGATGTGTCCAAAACTGTTGTGCTCAAAATTGATGTAGCCAACTCAGTAGAAGAGGGAAGAGTTAGCAGGTTGATAGATAAAGTGGAGGTCACTTCAGTTAATGATGTGCTAGGTTGAATAGGAGCAAAGAGTGATTGGACATTTGGGTTGTCATTGGTGGTCATAATCAATCTTGTTGGGGCTATCTCCATGCTTGATGTTGTCACTAGTTTGCTTGGAGAGTGAGGAAGTGAGGCAATGACTATTGCAGCTATCTTAATTGGATCAGTTTCCTCATCATCTTGTGTTGCTTCCTTAGTAGCCTCTTGCTCTTGTTCCTCTTCATCTTCTATGTTATCAAAATGAGTTGCTTCTTCAACATTTTCTTCTTCATCTTTCTCCTCTTTATCATTGTCATCATCATCTTTTACATCAATAGGAAAAACACTTAGTTTATGTAAAAGATAAATATTTTTCCAAGTGTTAGTTGAATTCCTTACAACATATTCAATATCTTTCATTAGAATCAGGAAAGTATTGAACTTTAGAGTCAAGTTTTCTTTATTTTTCTTTAGTGACTCTTTTACCTCTACATCTGATATGCTTGGTATAAGCTACCTCTGATTTTTCCCATAGATCTCTTTGATAGTTTGCAAGGAAATTCCCATATTGGATTGATCTTATCCAACAAAATGTTAGAAATTTGAGAAGCAAGCTGGTCTGGAGAGTATTTCCATTTACCCATTTTGTCCATCACTAGATCTTCTATTTGCTTCTACTCTTTAGCTATTCTAATTTCATACTTTAATGATTTAAATTTTTTTATACCAGCTCTAGCTTCCAAATCTTTCAATTTGTCTTGGAATGTGGGTGGAGGTTTTTTGAATATAATTTCTCCTCTTTCCTTGTCATTTTTCTTCCTGGAAGATCTTCTTGTAAATACTGCAGTGGATGGCTTTAGTGGCTTGGTGATAATTACCTTGCCCTACTTCTTTAATAGTTCTTCCACCTCAAATTCTTCCTCATCATCTACTTCGTCATCCTTACCTTTTCCTTTGGTTAACAAAAGGGTAGAACTTATTTTCAGTTTAGCAATTCCTTTATTTCCTTTGTTAATTGTCTAAGTGAGCTTTATTCCTAGTTCTATCCTAGTGTTTGCTTCATCATATGTACCAAAATAAGCAACCTTAGGATCAATTGGTTCATCAATAAATGCCTCCATGATGTCTTTAGTTTCATCAATATTAACCTCATATCCAAGAGGTTTCACCCATGCTATGCTAGGCCTAACTACCTAAATGCATACTTTGTCACTATCCACCATGAAACATACATCATCCTTGTAATCTTCAACAAGTTTCTTGGGGATTTGGTATCTATTTTTCATTTTCTTTGTGAAAGAATCAAAATAGTTATCCATGATACTAATATAGTTCTCAACCATCTCAACAATATACTCATTTATCAGATAAAGCACATACACAGCTTTTCTCCAAACAACAATGTCTTTTGAAGGGAGCAATTTATGAACATAAAACAATAAATAGGTTAACAGGGAGCCAAACTTACATGGATTATTCTTTGATGTCCTGATGCTTTCCATATTTTTGTTGAACTATTTTAACAATAGATCGAAAAGGTCAAAAGATAGATTGTTCTTCACTACCTTGTATGCAAGGTTAATTGCATTGCATGACACATCATTTAATTCGCTCGAGCTATAAATCTTATGTGCAATAATATGGATTCTAAATTTCAAGTCCATATCTATGACACTAGTAATCTTCATTCCTCTGCCATCCCATTCTACTCAGATTTTCTTTTCCAGATCAGCCTGACCTAGGGTTTTGGTCAACATTGAGAGACCAATGATTTGATGAATCATCTTCTTTGTAATAAACACTAGTTGCTCCAACCACAACTACCCATTATGCACCTAACTAAGGATAAATCTAATCCATTTTACTTGAAATTCATGGGGCATGTGAAGGATGTGAGTTAACCCTTTAGTATCTAGGTGTTGGTGCTTGAGTTTCAAAACTCCATTTACACATAGTTTATCTAGGGCATCATCCATTTCCAAAGTGCCAATTTGTTGAATAACACATTTAAAGTGAGTGTAAATATCATAGATCAATAATACCTTTAGAGGGATTTGAGACTACACTCCACTTGGATTTCAACAATTGTAGTGGTGAGCTTGAAGTCTGGTGCCTTCCATTCCACTCCATGAACCAACATATCTAATCCTCACTTTGTCTTGTTGTTGCTAGATGCCATCTTTTCTTAGTAAGGTATGAGAGAATTCAAAAATTCATTGACAATTCACTCAAATTGTTTGGATACTCTAAAGAATGCACTTCACAATACCTCTCAAGAATTTCATGGTAAGAATGATTTCAATTCCATGCCTTCTATAATTTTTTTTCTATAAATGCTTTAGTACAAAAGGTAGATCGATTGGCATCATGTTAATAGACTATCATCCACTTCTTTGCATTGAGCACTCAACAAAGTCTTTGTGACTCAGTAACCATATGCATCTTCATTACTCTTGACCTCACTTGGTGAGGTCTATGACCTAACCTCACTCAGTAGAGAATGTAACTCGGTAGACACTAGTACCCTTTTACTTGGTGATCCCTTTGTTTCTTGAATATAGATTTGGATCATTTTGACTTTTTAACTGGAACTTTTTTGGATGTCTTTCTTGATAGCCTAGTTCTAGTTTTTCCTTTGAGAACTTAAGTAGAAATGGTAGAGTCACCCAATTCTTGAGTGACTTGATCACCATTGCATGGACTTGTATTCTCGGTAGACTTTGGAACCCAATGCCACCTCATCTATTTTTGGATGTTATCAACTTTTGCCTTCTTCTCATCTTCAATTCTACTTGTATTCATACACTTATTGGAAAGATGACCAAGTTTTGTACAAATGAAACATCTTTTAGTAGTATCTCTTTTCCTTAAATGATGCTTTACACAATTCATTCCAATGTGTCCAAATTCTCCATAATAATGATATCTACACCAGGTGTTGTAGTTCGAACCAAATATGGCTCTCACATTCTATTTTGCTAGATTTAATATCTTGGTTTTGCATTCTGATGATTTGTGTACATGTTTCTTACATTTGTGAAATTTTTCATCAAATCTTAGTTTTTCTTTGCATTCATTAGCCTAATGACCATGTTGATTGTAATTGTAGCATTTTCCATTGAATTTTTCTTTTCCATTGCTCCAACATTTTTTTGAAGTATGACCTATCTTACCATAGTGATTACAAGTAGGTCTTTGATTCTTTTGAGCTCCTTGATTGGATGATTCTCCTTCTTCTATATATCCAATTCCTTCTTTTCCTTTTTTCTATAGAGATTTTTATATTTCAATTGATTCATGTCTGCTTGGGATTTCAACATTCTTTCATTGATTTTCCTTTTAGAGTTTAGATCATTTCATAATCTTTCATTTATAGATCTTAGGCTCGTGATTTCTTCATTTGCATTGGAGAGCTAATCAATAAAGTCTGCTTGCTAAAGGGATTGGTGTTGGATTTCATTTTTCCTTCCTTCTATCTCTTCTTTTATCTTGTTTTTCTACTCCATGACTTCCCATAGCCTTACTAACTAAATTTCTTGTTCCCTTCTTAGTTTTCTTACTTCTTCTTGCACAAAACCATTCTTTTCTAGGAGTTCTTTGATTGCTTCATTGGGTTCATCTTGATTTCTTGAATGAAGATCTTCAACCTCTTCTTCAATATAGAGATGATCATTCATTTGAATTGCAAGTTATTTTCTTCTTTTCAATGATTGAGAGAGTTTCTCTTTTGCTTTCTTGAGTTGGGCAATAGCTATTTCTAAATCTAGCTTCTCATTTTCAATAGCCTTGTCAAGTCTGAATATCTGCATGGCTTTGATCTTTGTTCAAGCTATTAAACTTTCTCTTGAGAACCATAATGCTCTGATACCACTTGTTGGAAATATTTAGAAAGGCTAGGTTACTAAGAGGGGAGGGGTGAATTAGTAAGCCTAAAAAACTTTTAACTTCAATTATCTAATTAGCATTTAATCCTTCTCATATAATCTTATTTAATTGTATCCATAAGAAACTTAAAACATGAAAGCATTCATAACACTTTGACACAAAGATTTGGTGACCCATAAACCTTATAAATAGAAAGTAAAACTCAGGTGGGGATGATACCCACAAGTTTTAGTACTATAGTATAAAGTTGGCCTATTAAGGCTTATATTGATCACTTATACTGATCTACCCTATTAGAAGCAATAAATAATTCTAGGTCCACTTTGTGAAAGGATTTACAAACATAAAATGAAGTATGCACTCAATAAACAGATTTACAAAAGACTGTTAGGTCTACCTTGTTAAAAGATTTGACTAATCCACCTGTTAGGATGAAGTAGTAGTTGATCTTTGATCTACAACTTGGTTTGTTGAATGAAATTTCTTTATGTACTAATCACCTTGTTGGGATAGATCTGTCTTTGCTACTCCTTATACTATTGTAGCCTTTATAATTTTCTCTTTTCTATTCTTCTATGGTTATATTTGATTACATTGCATTCACACTCACATACTTGGATATGATACAATTCACTACATATATACCAATCTACTTAGACAAATTAAAAAGTCAACCACTATACAAGTTTACACAAATATTACAAAGTTAGCTCAAATGTAGACACTCAAGCTTTGAAGACTGACTTGGTGAAGTTCTAACACTCATAATCCACTGTCAATGCTTAGCATCATCATGCACTTGGTAGACATAGAAGCTTGGTCCACACTAATCACTTTTAAGTAGTCTTGAACTCAGATTGCATTGATGACTCAGTAGATATTGTGAAACTCATCATATAAACTAAATCATTGATTTACCTCTGCATAGCTTAGTAAACACTATCACCTTGAGCTTGGTAAAAATTGAGTCACTTGGTCAACACTAAGTAGTTTGGTTAACACTAGACTTGTATCACATAAATTATGAACTTGGTAAGCACTACATAGCTCAGTTTGCATTGGTAAACTTGGCATACACTGAGATGCTCGATTTACACTGTTGATCTTAACTGTAATTGTAACTACTTGGTAAACACTGGAATTTTTTGAAAGGACTCGGTAGCAACTATAGAACTTGACAACAACTGAAATGCTTGGTAAACACTATTAACTATACAACAAGATTGGTAGATACATATAGTCTGATTAAGTGTATGTCACTAATAACAAACTTAATTGATATGTCAACAATGATGTCTTTATTTCTATTGCCAAGAGGTGATAGTTCTTTTCACAAAAATTGTGTTGGTTTTCTGTAAATTTATTTTCATGCATTATTAGTGCATTCATAACTACTTAGTTTACAACTAGCATCCCTTGATGGCATATTGGCCGAACACCTTTCACAAGCTTACTCTCTTGGATTGACATGTATAGACCAAATTGAACTTCATTTAAAGTATTAAATATCTCATATTATTTTCCCTAGTGTTGGCCTATAATTTTGGTGATGTTGTCAGGAAAAGGAGTCAAAGGCATGTTAGCTTGATGAATTGAGTTAGGAATAATGCATTAGGATGAATTTTTTTGCAATTTCTAGCCTTGCTTAAGTAATTAATCTGAATTTGTGTTGCTTATATCATATATATGCATTATTTTAGATTTTAAAAGTAGGTCTTGTTTATTAGATTCAATTTTATATTATCGCTAGTTGTTGTGAATTATTTTTATAGGAAAGAAACTATTTTGAAGAAACAAATGTTAAAAATGATGCATTTTCAAGGTTTTTCAAATATATCAATTTTGAGTGAAAATTGTTTCAAAAATGCAAAAGTTGAAGGGAACAAGAGGCAAAATGTACTTGGCATCGAGGGAACTACCCTAGTACCTCGCAAGGGGCATTTCTGCTTGAACCCACTAGGAGTTTCCTATTGGAAATATAGAAGGAGTAACTGAGGGAGGGGGGTGAGTTAGTTACCTCTAAAATATTTCCTAGATCCCTTGGATGTTAACAATAAAAATGATTACTACTATTATTTGGTAAACACATAGAAAATGTTGTAACTCAGTAAATGCAGAGCATGATTTACTTATAACTAATCTTAAAATATTAATAGTGATTAATTTGCAAGCATAAGAGAAATAACATGAACACACAAGACACCAAGATTTAACGTGGAAATCCAATATGAGAAAAACCACCAATGTAACTAGTTACTGTTTTCACTCTTCTGAAGTGAGCCCTATTAGGAGCCAACCCGGTTAAAGGTTACAAAACACACTGTTAGGTGTGACCTTGTTAGAGGATTTAATTACCTTGTAATTAGTGGTCTTGCAAGAGGTCTTAAAACAATTCAATAGAACTGTCACCTTGTTAGAGGATTTACAATTGGTGATCAAACCAACTCTGTTAAGAGATTTTAGATCATTGCTACAATGGTAAGAAAGTAATAATGAAATGACCCAATTGTGATGCAATTGAATTTCTTATTATAGATCTCTATTTTGTTTCATACTTGATCCTTCTTGGTCAAATACCACTTTTCTGCACCACAAGGATACCTACTTATCCTTCAAGTTCACTCCTACTCTTTCTATCTCAATTTACATTTTTACACTCTAAAATCTCAACTTGACCTTTCATTTATACCATCCAAATTTTCAAGTTAGCTCAATTACAAATTACAATAACTAATAATCATCACCATAGTCAGCTAGAAACAATACTTAAAATAATTAAGCTTCTCATGTCAGAGCAACAAAATCCTTCATTGGCCAATCCTACTTGGTAAACACTAGTTTTGAGATGCTTCCCTATGTTAACCAATAGAAGCTTGGTTAACACTACAAACTTGCAAAATTCTTTGGCAACCGAGTGAACTTGGTGAACACTAACTCTGTCCAACTTTCCTTCACTAACCATGAGAACTTGGTTAACACTATTTCCTGCTAGAATTCTTCAACACCCAAGTGAGCTCGGTAGACACTGTCTTCATAGAGTAATCTTTTAGGAATGCTTAGTAGACAAGGAAAACTATCTTGCTGACCACGCGAGCTTAATAAGCACTGACTAACAACTGATATGACATTTTTGTAACATCAAAGACAACACACAATTAGAAAATTATATCCAACAATCTCCCTCTTTGGCATTGATGGCAACACAACATGTCATAGCGCAATAAAATTTGAGAACAAGACTCTCTCTGATAGAAACTTTATCCCTCTTGGATTTTTACCAAAAACTTATTTTCTTTCATGTAGTATTCTCCCTCTATGAAGAAATTACATAACTTCTTTGACACTATACTTCTCTCTCAAAACAAATTTTAGAAAGATATGATAGTAAAATTCTCCCTCTTTGACAACACATGCCAAAGGAAACACATATCATATTAGTATCAATGTACCTTGAGTACTAATTCATATGTAGTATTCCCTTTGACTATACTACATCAACTAATTGATGTTCAACTTGGTTCCTATTGATGCATCACTAAAACATTATTTAGTGAGCTTCAAATAGGAGAATGACCCCTAACTTACCTCTCAGATATAGGAATGCATCCTTAGGTAATGGCTTGGTGAATATGTCTATAATCTATTCTTTTGTATGAACATATTCCAATCTAATTTCTTTATCCTACACCAATTCTTTGACAAAATGATATTTTATAGAAATGTGCTTAGTTTTGGAATGCGTCGCTGGGTTCTTTGATATGTTAATTGTGCTAGTGTTATCACAATACATGACAATTGGTTCTTTGATCTCAACTTTTATGCCTTCCAAAAACTATTTAAACTAAACAATATTAGAACAGTTCATTGCTACTACAACATATTCTACTTCTACTATAGATTGGTATGTGTAGTTTTTCTTTTTGCTTGTCCAAGATACCTACCTTTTACCAAGAAAGAATGCTCCACCACTTGTACTCTTTCTGTCATCAAGATTTTCTACCCAATCAGCATTAGTGAATACCTTTAGGTCTAGGTTTCCTCCAAGTTTGTACCATAAGCCATAGTCTTCAGTACCTTTCAGATATCTCAAAATTTTTTTGATTGCCATCATATGATTTTCTCTAGGTTTAGTTGAGAATCTTGCCACTATCCCAACTGCTAAAGAAATATCAGGCATTGTATGAACTACATACTATAATTTTCCAATCATTTATTTGTATAAGGTATGATCTACCTCTTTTGAATCATCATCTTTAGTAAGTTTTAGTCTAATACACATGAGGGTTCCAACTGGTTCAGAATCTTCTATTCCAAATTTTTGAGTATCTCTTTAATAAACTTAGATAGAGTAATGTAGGTACTATTCTTACTCTGTTATATTTGTAGTCCAACAAATTTTTTTATCTCACCAAACATGGACATTTCAAACTCTTTGTTTATTTTTTCTGAAAATTCTTTGCATAGATCATCATTCCTTGTAAATAGAGTGTCATCCACAAATATCTCTACCAATACAATCTTGTTATCTGGTCCTTGATGTACAAACTAATATTATCACTAGTTTTTTGAAAACCAATCTTTATAAGGTAGTTGTGCAACCTCTCATACCATTCTCTAGGAGCTTGTTTCAAACCATACAATGCTTTACATAATTTGTAGATCATGTCCCTTTTGTCTGGATCAACAAAACCTTTTGGTTGCTCAATGTAGACTTCTTCATCAAGAATACTATTGAGAAATGCAGATTTAACATCCATCTAAAATAATTTGAATCCTCTATGAGAAACATACACAAGTAGAGTCCTAACACCTTCTAATATTGTAGCAGGAGAAAAAGTTTCAACATAATCAATTCCTTCTTCTTGAGAATATCCTTTACACACTAGTCTTGCTTTGTTTCTTGATACTTGTCCATCTTCATTTAGCTTATTTTTGAATACCCATTTTGATCCAATCACATTTTTATCTTTAGGCTTAGGAATAAGGGTCCAAGTTTTGTTCTTCTCTATTTGCTCTATTTCCTCATTCATAGCCTCAATCCAACTTTCATTTTCCAATGCATCTTTAACATTTCTAGGTTTAAAATTAGAAAGTAAACATGTACCTTTTAGCTTACTTCTTATTATAGTACCTTTTGATTTATCTCTAATAATTTGATTAGGTGCATGATGCCTTATGACATACTTAGCCAATATAGGTTCTTTGCCTTTTGAATGAATTGTACTATCTTCATTTTGAATTTCAACTTCTAGTTCTGGTTACTCAAACTTGATAGGCATTGTTTCAGTAGCTTTAGAATGTGACTCAGGTCCTTGTGACTTGGTTTGAACTTCTTGCAACTTGGTAACTAAGGAAGACTCAAGAGTACAAGTCTCCTTATTGATAGATGTGTTTTCCAATGTATCAGGTTTGATGTAAACAAATCTTTTGTAATCTTTTGGTTCCTTTTTTCTTTCTTCTTCAGTCCTTTTGGAAAACTCATCAATTCTCACATGTGCACTTTCTATGATTTTATGAGTAGACAAATTCAAACATCTATATGCCTTACTTCTACAAGAATATCCTAAGAATATACCTTCATCACCTTTCACATCAAACTTTCCTTTTTTAATTCTTTCAAGATATAACATTTACTTCCAAATACTTTTGGGTAACTTACATTGGGTTTGTAGCCATACCATAATTCATAGGGAGTTTTATATGAGTCCTTCTTCAAATATACTTAGTTCAAAGTATGAAATATAGTGCTAATGGCTTCCTTCTAGTATTTGATAGCAATGTTCTTTTCAATCATTAGAATCCTTGCACAATCTATGATAGATCTATTTCTTGTTTCAGCTATTCCATTCTACTGAAGAGGGCTGATACCTATCTTTTAATTCCTCTTTCAATGAAAAAGTTATTGAATTCATTGGAGATGAATTCACCACCTCTGTCTAATCTTAAGAATTTTTATCTTTTCATTATTTCCTTCTCTGTTCTTTCTATATACCATTTGAATTTCTCAAATGCTTCTGACTTTTCTCTAAGACATATAATAGTCATTATTCTTGAATAGTCATCAACAAAAAGAATAAAGATTTTTTCTCCACTATAGCTTTCTATTCCAATGGGTCCACATAGGTCAGTATGCACAATTTCCAAGACATCTTCAGACTGATAGTTTTTTCTTTTAAAACTAGTCTTTCCCATTTTGCCAATCTAACAATTTTTGCATAAACCAACATCTAGTTTCTTCAAACTAGGAATAACTCTTAATTTTCTTAATTTTCTTATCTTGACCATATTATCAAAGTTTACATGGAATAATATTTTGTGCCATAACCAAATTTATTTCATTTGAGCAATAAAATATGAACAATCACCAAGATCAAGATAAAATAGGTTACCTCTTGTTTGTTTGCTTGATCTAATCAAATTATCTTTATCATCCAATAGTCTTGCTTTGCCATCCATGAATTCTACCTTGAATCCAATGTTGATTAGTTGTGCCACACTCAGTAGATTATGTTTTAATCCTTCAACCCAATAGGCATTGTCACATACAAATTCTTTGGTTAATGAGATTCAACATTTCCCTTTTATGCAACAAGGTTCATTGTTTCCAAACCTTATAGTACCACCATCATAGTCTTCAAAGTGTTCAAACTTTGTTTTGTCTCCAGTCATATGATGTGAACATCCATTGTCTATGATCCATGTGTCATTCTTACTGACATGAGAGATAAGTGTCATTTTATCTTCTTCTTCATTAGATTCATCTTTCACAATAATGTATACTATTTCATCTTTGATATTATCAAAATCTTTAGCCATAAAACAAGTCTTCTTGCCTTTATCCTTGAATGATTTGTGATTTTTGAAATCTTTCTTTCCATTGCACTTGTGACTTTTCGTCTCATCCTTGCTTTCTTTGTTTGAGCACCTAGTAGCAATATGACCAATTTTTTCACATGAAAAATAGATTAGGGAAACTTTACCTTTGTCTTTTCCTTTTCCTCTAGAATATTTCCTTGCAAATAAAGTCCAAAAAACTTCAAGATCACTATCAAAAATTTCTTCTAATTCTTCTTCACTTTCTGACTAAATGTCCTTTATTTTCTTTCCTTTCCCCTTAAGTGAATGTTTGGCCTCAAATGCAGATTCAATATTCTTGGAAGATGAAACATAATTGTCATAGTTGTCTAACTCAAAAGCTGTCAATCTTCAAACTAAGGCATCTAAAATTATCTTGTGATTTCGTTCACACCTCTTTTAGATACTCTAATTGCATAGATAGGAAGCAATGTTTTGAGAACTTTACTTACAATGGTTTCTTCCATAATTTCTCCTCTAGAAGATTTGATTGCACTGACACTAGCTTTGATTCTTGCCACATAATTGGCAACATTTTCATCTTCCCTCATTCTCAATTGATCAAACTATCCTCGAAGGATTTCTACTTTGGCTCTCCTCACATTGTCATCACTGCCATAGATGTCCTTTAGCTTGTTCCACATATCAAAAAAAATTTTGCAATCCTTGATCTCATCAAATTCATCATAGCTAAGAGTATATGCTATATCAATCATCATGGTGTTATGGTTCTTTTTCTTAGCAATATCTCCAATAGATAATGTACCAGTACGAGTTGTGTATTCTTCATCAAGGTATTTCAAGCCTAAATCACTAATGGAAGCTAGATGAAGTCTCATGAGTCCTTGCCATGTTGAAAAGTTGTCTCTGGTAAGCTTTGGAATCTCTCTCTCGTAAGACATCCCGATCTTTAGCCTAGGTCCTTGAAACCTTTCTTGCAAGCACCAAAAGCTCTGATACCAATTGTTGGAAATATAGGAGTAACTAAGAGGGGGGGTGAATTAGTTACCACTAAAATATTTCCCAGATCCCTTGGATGTTAACAATAAAATTGAATGCTGCTATTATTTGGTAAACACATAGAAAATGTTGTAACTCAATAAATGCAGAGTGTGATTTACTTATAACTTATCTTAAAAAATTAACAATGATTAATTTGCAAGCATAAGAGAAATAAAATGAACACATTAGACACCAAGATTTAACATGGAAACCCAATATAGAAAAAACCATCAATGTAAATAGTTATTGTTTTCACTCTTCTAAAGTGAGCCCTATTAGGAGCCAACCCGATTAAAGGTTACAAAACACATTATTAGGTGTGACCTTGTTAGAGGATTTAATCACCCTATAAGGAGTGGCCTTGCAAGAGGTCTTAAAACAATTCAATAGAACTATCACCTTGTTAGAGGATTTACAACTGGCTGTTAAACCAACTTTGTTAAGAGATTTTAGATAACTACTACAATGGTGAGAAAGTAACAATGAAATGACCTGATTGTGATGCAACTAAGTTTATGATTACAGATCTCTATTTTGCTTCATACTGTTGGAAAATGAAGATGGGGTAACTGAGAGGGGAGGGGTGAATCAGTTACCACAAAAACAAATTCAACAGTCCCAAAGATGCCTTAAACTTAGTTGTTGCTGCTACTTGGTAAACACATAAATTACTGCTTAAAACTTGATAGATGTTTAGTTAATTTATTAAGCATTTACTGAAATAAGCGACCATGCAAAAGAAAGTAATCATGAACACAGTAGACACTAGATTTACGTGGAAACCCAATATGGGAAAAACCACCAGCAACTAGTCACCAATTTTCACTCTTCTGAAGTGAGCCCTGTTAGGAGCCAACCCTGTTAAAGGTTACAAAACACACTGTTATGTGTGACCCTGTTAGAGGATTTAATCACCCTGTTAGGAGTTGCCTTGTAAGAGGTCTTTAGAACAATTCAACTGAATTGCCACCCTGTTAAAGGATTTATGGAATGGCTGTTAAACCAACTCTGTTAGGAGATTTTGGAATCACTGTTACAATGGTTAGAAAGCAACAATGAATGATCTGAAAATACATGCAACTTATCTTGCTGAATACAGATCTCAGTTTAGCTCCACAAGATCCTTACTGATTAAATATATCTTTGCAGCTCCAAGATTTCCCTCTGCTCAACTCTGCTTAGGCACACACAAGTCTCTTCCTTGCACTTCCTTGCACTATCCATATACACTCTATATTCCACACTTTTCCGCATCTTGAGCACCTCTTTATATACTATACATAATACCAGGTTGGCCTAACCAACTTGACAAAACATATTCCAAAGTCGGCTTGAACTAACAATCAAAACAAAATTCTTCACTGGCCGACGCTACTCGGTCAATATAGAACAAAAAAAAAAAAAAAAAATTGCTTCCTGTGTTAACCGGCAGAACTCGGTAAAAACTACAATTACCAGAGAATTCGGTAAACCTGCCACTTCCTTTGGAAACTGACTAGACTCGGTAAAAGCTGTCTTTGACTACCGAGTGAGCTCGGTGAAAACTAAGCTTTCCTTAGCTTACCGTGCGAACTCGATTAACACTAACCATCCGCTACAAAATCCTTTGATACCCGAGTGATCTCAGTAAGAACTAAACTCTCCTTAGCTTACCGTGCGAACTCGGTTAACACTAACTCACCGTGTGACATACAGGAACGCTCGGTATACACTGCAAAAGGATTTACTGACCGTCTGAGCTCGGTAGACTCTGTAAACTATTTTTCTGACCGACAGAACTCGGTAGACTCTGTCTGATAATTGATATGGCATTTGTGTAACATCAAAGACAATACACAATTACTTAATTGTATCCAACAATCTCCCTCTTTGGCATTGATGGCAACACAACATGTCATAGCAGAAATGAAATTTGAAAGCAAGTCTACAGCAACACAACACAATTAACAATTCTCCCTTTAAGATAGAGAACTCTCCCTCTTACAGTAATCTCCCTCTGTGAAGGAATTACATAATCAAATTTTGGAAAGATATGACAGTAAAACTCTCCCTCTTTGACAAAACATGCCAAAGACAATCCAATTTCAATGAATTTCATTGTACCTTTAGTACTGATTCATATGAAATATTTCCTTGATTTGCTGCATCAACTGATGATTGTTCAATTTTGTAAGAGCTGATGCATCACTAAAACTTATTTTTAGTGAACTTCAGATAGGGGAATGACCCCTAACTTAGCTCTGAGATACAAAAATGCATCCTTAGGTAAAGGCTTTGTAAATATGTCAGCAATCTGTTCCTTTGTATGGACATATTCCAATCTGATTTCCTTGTCCTGCATCAATTCTCTGACAAAGTGATACTTGATTGCAATGTGCTTAGTCTTAGAATGCATTACTGGATTCTTAGATATGTTGATTGCACTTGTATTATCACAAAACATGACAACTGATTCCTTGATTTCCATCTTCATGCCTTGTAGCAATTGCTTGAACCAAACAATATTAGAACAGTTTACTGCTGCAGCAACATACTCTTCCTCTGCTGTTGATTGAGATGTACAATTTTGCTTTTTGCTTGTCCAAGAAACCAACCTCTTTCCAAGAAAGAATGCACCTCCACTTGTGCTTTTTCTGTCGTCAAGATTTCCTGCCCAATCAGCATCAGTAAATAATTTTAAGTCTAGGTTTCCTCCAAATTTATACCATAATCCATAATCTTCAGTTCCTTTCAGATATCTCATTATCCTCTTGATTGCCATCATGTGATTTTCTCTTGGTTTGGCTGAAAATTTTGCCACAATTCCAACTGCAAGAGCAATATCTGGCCTAGTATGAACTACATATTGCAACTTTCCAATCATAGATCTGTACAATGTCTGATCTATTTCCTTTGAATCATCTTCTTTGGTAAGTTTTAGTCCAGTACACATGGGAGTTCCAACTGGTTTACAGTCTTCCATACCAAACTTTTTCAATATCTCTTTGATGTATTTTGCTTGAATGATGTAGATGCCATTCTTGTTCTGCCGAATTTGAAGTCCAACAAAGAATTTGATTTCACTAAACATTGACATTTCAAATTCCTTGCTCATTTGTTCTAAAAATTCTTTGCAAAGATCATCATTCCCTGTGAAAACAGTATCATCTACAAATATTTCTGCCAGGACAATCTTATTTTCTGGTCCTTCCTTGATATACAAACTAATGTTATCATTATTTCTTTGAAATCCAATTTGAATAAGATAGCTATGCAATCTTTCATACCATGCTCTAGGGGCTTGTTTCAGACCATACAGTGCCTTGTGCAATTTGCAAACCATGTTCTTTTTATCTGGATCTATAAAACCTTCAAGTTGTTCAATGTAGACCTGTTCATCCAGTATACCATTTAGAAATGCTGACTTGACATCCATCTGATAAACTTTAAATCCTTTGTAAGTAGCATATGCTAATAAGGTTCTAACACCTTCCAATCTAGCAACGGGAGCAAAAGTTTCTCCATAATCTATGCCTTCCTCTTGAGAATATCTTTTGCACACTAATCTAGCTTTGTTTCTTGATACTTTACCATTTTCATCCAACTTATTTCTGAAAACCCACTTTGTACCGATTAAATTTTTGTCTTTAGGCCTGGGTACAAGAGTCCATGTCTTGTTTTTCTCTATTTGCTCTATTTCTTCATTCATTGCTTCAATCCAATTATCATTTTCTAATGCATCTTTGATAGTTCTAGGTTCAAAATCAGCAAGTAAACAAGTACCTTTCAACTTACTTCTTGTGATGGTTCCTTCAGATTTATTTGCAATAATCTGATCTGCTGAATGATGTCTCCTGACATACTTGGCTAGAACAGGTTCTTTTCCTTTTGGATGAATCTTTTCGTTATCTTCTTGCATTTCACCTTCATGCTCGGTTTGGTCTGGCTCGGTATCAACTGGCTCGGTATGCACATGCTCGGTTACCTCTGGCTCGGTAATCTCTAACTCGGTATTCTCTGACTCGGTAGACGTTGGCTCGGTAGATGTTGGCTCGGTAGATGTTTCCTGCAAATCGGTTAGTGATGACTCAGTAGAAGAAGGTTTCTGATTCTCAGATGCAGTTGATATTATATCCGGTTCACTGAAGATGAATCTTTTGTAATCTTCTGGTTCTCTTCTGCTTTCTTCTTCAGTCTTTTCTGCAAACTCATCAACTTTTACATGTATACTTTCTATGACTTTGTGAGTAGATAAGTTCAAGCATCTATATGCTTTACTCTTGCATGAGTATCCAAGAAATATACCTTCATCACCTTTTACATCAAATTTACCTTTTCTAGATTCTTTCAAGATATAACATTTGCTTCCAAATACTTTCAGATAACTTATATTGGGTTTATAGCCATACCATAATTCATAGGGAGTTTTGAATGAGTCTTTTTTCAACTGTACTCGGTTTAAGGTATGAACTGCTATACTGATAGCCTCCTTCCAGTATTTGATAGCAACATTCTTTTCTATCATCAAGGTTCTTGCACAATCCATGATGGATCTGTTCCTTCTTTCAGCTATGCCATTTTGTTCAGGAGTACCTGGTGCTGAAACCTGTCTTTTGATTCCTCTTTCAATACAAAAGTTATTGAATTCATGTGAAATAAATTCACCACCTCTGTCTGACCTTAGGCATTTCAATGTTTTCCCTGTTTCTTTTTCTACTCTTGCCAAATACCATTTGAACTTTTCAAATGCTTCTGATTTGTTCCTTAGGTACATGACGGTCATCATTCTTGAATAATCATCAACAAAAAGAATAAAATATTTTTCACCACTATAGCTTTCAGTTCCAATAGGTCCACATAAGTCAGTATGCACAATTTCTAATAAATCTTCAGACTGATAATTTTTTCTTTTGAAACTAGACTTACCCATCTTTCCAATTTGACAATTCTTGCATAAACCGACCTCTGGTTTCTTTAAATCAGGAATGCCTCTCACTTTCTTGAATTTTCTTATCTTTACCAAATTTTCAAAATTCACATGACATAACCTTTTATGCCATAACCAACTCTCTTCTACTTGAGCAATAAAACATGAATGTTCACCAAGTTCAAGATAGAACAAGTTACCTTTAGTTTGAGTACCAGATCCAATCAGCTTTCCTTTACCGTTCAGCAGTCTTGCTTTGCCTTGGATGAATTCTACTTTGAGTCCATTGTTGAGTAACTGTGCCACACTCAAAAAACTGTGCTTTAGGCCTTCTACCCAATAAGCATTATCACATACAAGTTCCTGGGTTAGAGTGATTCTTCCTTTTCTTTTGATGCAACAAGGTTCATTGTTTCCAAATCTTACACTGCCACCATCATACTCTTCAAATTGATCAAACTTTGTTTTATCTCCAGTCATATGATGTGAGCAGCCACTATCAATGATCCATGTATCATTCTTACTTATGTGAGAGATGAGTTCCATTTCTTCATTGTCAGATTCATCTTTTGCAGCAATGTAAACAATCTCATCCTCTTCTTCATCATTAGAATCATTAGAATCTTTAGCCATAAAACATGATTTCTTACTTTTATCCTTAAATGATTTGAGATCTTTCTTACTGTTCCATTTATTATCTTTCTTTTCATCTTTATCTTTCTTGTTTGGACACCTTGCAGCAATATGACCGATTTCTTCACATGAAAAGCAGACTAGGGGTACTTTACCTTTGTATTTACCTCTTCCTCTTGAATATTTCCTTGCAAGTAGAGCTTCAATTACTTCAAGGTCGCTATCAGAACTCTGATCTAATTGATCTTCACTCTCTGACTGAGATTCCTTCTTCTTCTTGCCTTTGTCCTTGAGTGAAAGCTTGGCTTCAAATGCAGACTCAATGTTCTTTGCAGCCGAAACATAATTATCAAAATTATCTAGTTCAAATGCTGTCAATCTTCCAACTATGGCCTCTAGGTTTATCTTGTGATTGGCCTCACACCTTCTTTCTTGAATGGCTAATACCCTGATGGCATAAACTGGAAGTAGAGTTCTAAGAACTTTACTTATGACTATCTCTTCACTGATACTTCCTCTAGAAGCTTTGATAGCACTGACACATGCTTTAATTCTTTCAACATATTTGGCAATGTTTTCATCTTCTTTCATTTTCATCTGATCGAGCTGTCCTCTTAGACTTTCAGCTTTGGCTCTTCTAACATTGTCATCTCCACCATAGATCTCTTTCAGTCTTTCCCACATTTCATAGGCAGTAGTGCAGTCCTTGACATCATCAAACTCTTCATAACTCAAGGCAGATACAATATCAATCATCATAATGTTATGAGTCTTCTTTATAGAAATGTCATTGACTGATAATGTACCTGATGGTTCTACATATTTCTCATCAAGATATTTCAGACCAGTGTCACCAATGGAAGCTAGATGAAGTCTCATTAATCCCTGCCATGCTGAGAAGTTGTTTCGGTTAAGCCTTGGGATTTCCCTCTTGTAAGACATCTTGATCTTTGGCTTAGATCTTTGAAATCTCCTCCTGCAAGCACCAAAAGCTCTAATACCAATTGTTGGAAAATGAAGATGGGGTAACTGAGAGGGGAGGGGTGAATCAGTTACCACAAAAACAAATTCAACAGTTCCAAAGATGCCTTAAACTTAGTTGCTGCTGCTACTCGGTAAACACATAAATTACTGCTTAAAACTTGATAGATGTTTAGTTAATTTATTAAGCATTTACTGAAATAAGTGACCATGCAAAAGAAAGTAATCATGAACACAGTAGACACTAGATTTACGTGGAAACCCAATATGGGAAAAACCACCAGCAACTAGTCACCAATTTTCACTCTTCTGAAGTGAGCCCTGTTAGGAGCCAACCCTGTTAAAGGTTACAAAATACACTGTTAGGTGTGACCCTGTTAGAGGATTTAATCACCCTGTTAGGAGTGGCCTTGTAAGAGGTCTTTAGAAAAATTCAACTGAATTGCCACCCTGTTAAAGGATTTATGGAATGGCTGTTAAACCAACTCTGTTAGGAGATTTTGGAATCACTGTTACAATGGTTAGAAAGCAACAATGAATGATCTGAAAATACATGCAACTTATCTTGCTGAATATAGATCTCATTTTAGCTCCACAGGATCCTTACTGATTAAATATATCTTTGCAGCTCCAATATTTCCCTTTGCTCAACTCTGCTTAGGCACACACAAGTCTCTTCCTTGCACTTCCTTACACTATCCGTATACACTCTATATTCCACACTTTTTTGCATCTTGAGCACCTCTTTATATACTATACATAATACCAGGTCGGCCCAACCAACTTGACAAAACATATTCCAAAGTCGGCTTGAACTAACAATCAAAACAAAATTCTTCACTGGCTGACACTGCTCGGTCAATACAGAACAACAAAAAAAAAAAAAAAAACTGCTTCCTGTGTTAACCGGCAGAACTCGGTAAAAACTACAATTATTGGGGAATTCGGTAAACCTGCCACTTTCTTTGGAAACTGACTAGACTCAGTAAAAGCTATCTTCAACTACTGAGTGAGCTCAGTGAAAACTAAGCTTTCCTTAGCTTACCGTGCGAACTCGGTTAACACTAACTGTCCGCTACAAAATCCTTTGATACCCGAGTGATCTCGGTAAGAACTAAACTTTCCTTAGCTTACCGTGCGAACTCGGTTAACACTAACTCACCGTGTGACATACAGGAACGCTTGATATACACTGCAAAAGACTTTACTAACTATTTGAGCTCGGTAGACTCTGTAAATTGTTTTCCTGACTGACAGAACTCGGTAGACTCTGTCTGATAACTGATATGGCATTTGTGTAACATCAAAGACCATACACAATTACTTAATTGTATCCAACACATACTTGATCCTTCTTGATTGAATAACACTTTTCTACTCCATAAGGATACTTGCTTATCCTTCAAGTTCGCCCTTAATCTTTCTTTCTCAATTCAATCTGCACATTTTCACACACTAAAATCTCAACTTGACCTTTCTTTTATACTATCCAAATTGTCAAGTTAGCTCAATTACAAATTACAATAACCAATAATCATGACCATAGTCAGCTAGAAACAATACTTAAAATAATTAAGCTTCTTATGTCAAAACAACAAAATCCTTCATTGGCTGACCCTGCTCGATAAAAACTAGTTCTGAGATGCTTTCCTATGTTAACCAACAGAAGCTTGGTTAACACTATGAACTTGCAAAATCCTTTGGCAACCAAGTGAACTCAGTGAATACTGACTCTATCCAACTTTCCTTTGCTAACCATGAGAACTTGGTTAACACTATTTCCTACCAGAATTCCTTCGATGCCTGAGTGAGCTCAATGGACACTGTCTTTGTAGAGTAATCTTTTAGGAATGCTCGATAGACAAGGAAAAATATCTTGCTGACCAAGTGAGCTAAGCACTAACCGACAACTGATATGACATTTGTGTACATCAAAGACAACCCAAAATTAGACAATTGTATCCAACATTGCCACAATTAGACACTGTCTTTGTAGAGTAATCTTTTAGGAATGCTCGATAGACAAGGAAAACTATCTTGCTAACCAAGTGAGCTTGATAAGCACTAACTAACAACTGATATGACATTTGTGTAACATCAAAGATAACCCACAATTAGATAATTGTATCCAACATTGCCACCCCTAGATCCCTTCTTTCAAATTAAAAAAGAAGAAGAAGAAACTGGCGGGGAAATTGAGTAAACCAAAGGTGATGTTTTAATACCCTCTCCACCTAATGAATGCAACTTAAATAATCTTGATCTTCCATTATCATAGGTATGCAAGAATTTTATATCTATTTTTGAACATTAGAGAACCATTGATGAATTCTTAGAACAATGTGATTTTGAGGATGACAATTTAACCACTTGTTCTAATTGCTATAGGAAAGACGACCAATGTTTGTGCCTGAACAACCAAGAGCATATTACACATGAAGTATAAGATATTTGTGAATCTAGCCATGATAAGGATGCAAGTGAGCAATTCTTCCTTGTACCTAGTACTCCATTTTCAATACCAACCCAAGAAGATCAGGGTATGAATTATTTTGGTAACATATATTGTCACTCTATTTCATTAAAAAGCCAACATATTTCTTCAAAATATACTTCTCCATCTAGTATGCACAATGAATGTAATCATGCATGCTCACAATAACCCATTTATCCCTCTTATATTCCACCATATCCATCCTTAGCATCTCTATTCTACCCATCCTCCTTAATCCCATCCACTTTATGTCCTCAACAATTCTTTCCATCATTCCTTTCACATTACACTCCACAGTGTTCGCCAAGGTAAACTATAATGCCTCATAACATGCTTCATAATAAGGTGGCTAAAGTAGAATATAATACTAAAATCTCAAGGATACCTTTACCATTTTATGATGTGCTTTTAATTGGTAAATCAATGTTGGAATGTCTTTATACACATATGGGATGCGATTTTGGTTTAATTAGATTAGAAGACAAATATAATTTATTGAATTATAATCAACTTTGTTCTTCTTTTCTACTAAGTGAATCACAAATTAACACAAATGACGTTGTACTTAAATGCGAGTCAATCATCAAACTCATAACTATGTGCATTGATGTTTATCATGCACTAATAAATATTAAACTATATGCTTTCCTCATTCAACAAATTTTGATGCAGGAGCATCCAGTGGTGTAAGGGCAATCCTATATCACCCAAAAATATTCTTAATGTTAGTTTCTATTTAATATGTTTTCATTTTTGGATACTCATTTGGGTCAAAAAAATTTTCAAATCTCATAGCTCCACTATTAGTTTTCTAGGTTAGAGTTTTTGAGCACCTTGAGATACATGCCAATTTAGAAAATAGGTTATTTTGTAACTGGTCCATAATTATGATGAGTTAGATAGTGTAAGTTGGAGGGATGATTATACTTGTAATTTAAAGTACTCTAAAAAAAGAATCAGGTCAAAAGGCTTTACGGTTTGAAAGTTATTGTAGTTTTAAGTTGCTTGGAGACCCCCTAAGAGCACTTCAAAGTTAGATTGAGGCACTAAATGGCCTTGTACAAGCCCAAAAATGAGGGATGAGAAAAACTAGGTGATAGGGCTATAGAGCACTTAGAGAGCTTTCCAAAAATGTAAATAGTTTGTCAATCGAAGTCTTAGATCAAAAGTTATGTCTCCTAGAAGTTGGACTACCATTTTTAGATTCTTCTAATTTTACATTGACTTCTGACATGTTTTCTAGAACCTTTTGTTTTGGTGGTGGATGCCAAATGGCACATTTAAAAATTTATTTGTAACCCTAAACCTAATTTGGTTTACTTAAGGACATTTTTGGCATTGTACATACAACTTTTGGTGGAGTTTGGGAGAAGGTACTAGAGGAGTGTTTTTCTCCAACATCAAACAATATTGTAAGCCCCTAGGGCACGTCATTGGGTCTATTTTCATTGCATTGAATGTAATAGAATATCACTTCTACCCCTTTTTCTATTGTGTCCATTTTTTCCTTGGACTATACCCTCATCAAGTGGTATTAGAGCAAGGTTTTCTTGAGTGTGTAGACAAAGCACCAACTGTGAGGTAGTTTGCACCAGGATTGTGTGGTTGTGGGTTTTGATATAGTGAGAAGATGACTCCATGAAGAGAGCATGGTGGAAGGGCTGAAGTTGTTCCTCCTGATGTTAGAGCCCTTTAGAGACAAGTTCAAGCATTGCAAGAGGAGATCCGTAGAGGGACCAATATTGTTGTAGGCAATAGAAGTAAGGAGGAAGATGAAGAAGAAGGAAATATTATGCAGGAAGGGGAAAGAGATAGAGAAGTCCTAAACTAGGTAGAGAAGAATATTTTTAGGACCATTTCCAAGCTTGGAAAAATACCTAAAATTGGCATCAACATGTTTTTGGGAAATCTAAACCCAAATGAGTTGATCAACGAGATCAATGAGCTAGAGGAATATTTTGAGTATGAGGATATCAAGGACCCTAATAGGGTTAAGTTTGCAAAGCTCAAAATGAAAGGCCATGCAAAAATTTTGTGGCAAGAGATTCAGTTCGAAAGAAATAGAAGAGGAAAGTAGAAAATCACAAGATGGGATTGCATGGCTGAAAAACTAAAGAAGTAGTTCATTCTTGTTGATTACAAGCTTTATTTGTTCAAGGAGATGCAAGGGTTAAAGCAAGAGGTAAAATCTGTCTAGAAATACATAGAGGAATTTCAGCGAGTCGTTATTAGGGCAAGGCATGTAGAAGCAAACAAGGAGAAGGTTTTTCGTTATCTTGATGGGTTAAGACCTAGCATTCAAGAGGAGTTAAGTCTAGTTAGAATGACTAGCATTGTAGAGGCATACTAGTTTGCCTTGCAAGTTGAGGATAAGCTAAACAAAAAGTTTGTAGGAAGAAAAAGAGGGTGCAATCAAGGAGGAAGTGATGGTGATAGATCATTTGGAGGCCAAAATGAGAACCAAAAGAAAAATGATGATGTGGGTACTAGTTGAAACTAGAGGAATGATGGTTTCAACTGCTCTTGTGATCAAAACATTGGAGATTAGAGAGGAAGAGTAGAGGACATGGAAAAGGTTTAGGAAGAGGAGGCTTCTTTCGTACCTCTTTTCATTGCAATGAAGAAGGTCATCATGCCTACGAATCCCCTCAATGCCAAGGAAGAACATATATGAGAGCTGATGGTCAAGCAAGGGTTGCTCATGTGGATGAAGATGCATAGTCATCACATATAGAGGATTCAAAAAGAGGAGAGGTTCTAGTTAATGAAAGGGTCTTATTGAGTAGTGAGACTAAACTTGGACAAAGGAGGAGTTTGTTTCATACCAGTTGCAAGTGTGAGGGTAAATGTTGTGATGTGATTGTTGATGGTGGAAGCACTAACAACTTGGTGTTTGAGGAGATGGTCTCAAATCTCAAGCTCAAGAGGGAGAAACACCCCCAACCCTATTAGATTTCTTGGTTGTAGGATGATCATAAGGTCCTAGTTAGTCAGCAATGTTTGGTAAAGTTCAAGATTGGAAGTTATAATGATGAAGCTCTCTATGACATCATCCCAATAGATGTCTACCATTTATTTTTGGGAAGGTCATGGTAGTTTGATAGTCATGCTATACATGATGGTCATGCAAATACATACTCTCTAACAAATATGTCTTGTTGATGGAAGAAAATTTCTAGATGGCATGAAATATCATTATATGTATTATTCTTTAATTCCCAAAAAGGATAAGGAAGGTAGTAGTGAAGTTCTACATGAAGTTTCAAGTCTATTAATAAGTATGGAAATGTCATCTCTGATAATGTTCTAGAAGGGTTTCTGCCAATAAGGAAAATTAGTCATGAAATAGATTTAGTCCCTAGAGCTAGTTTTCCTAACAATGCTTCTCATAGGATAACTCTTATTGACATTTAAGAGCTAAACATACAAGTTTAGGAGCTGTTAAGGAAAGATTTAATTCAAGAGAGCCTAACTCCATGTGCAGTACCTATAGTGTTGGCACCAAAGAAGGATGGAGAGTGGAGAATGTGTATAGACTCTCAAGCTATAAATAAAATAACCATCAAGTATCGATTTCCTTTGCCAAGAATTTATGATCTTATGGACTACTTGTGTGGAGCACAGTACTTCACAAAGATAGATCTCAATAGTGGCTATCACTAGATATGGATAAAAGAGGGAGATGAGTGGAAGATTGCACTCAAGACCAAGGAGGGTCTATATGAGTGGTTAGTCATGCTCTCTGGATTGACCAATGCACCAAGCACCTTCATGCAACTTATGAATGAGGTACTAAATAAAATTTTGGGAAAAATTGTCATTGTCTACCTAGATGATATTTTTATTTTTAGTAAGTATTTGGATGAATATTTATTGCACATTCATAGTGTCCTTGAAAGGTTGAAAGAAGAGAAATTATTGATTAATTTGAAGAGGTGTATCTTCATCAAAAGGGAGTTAGTCTGTTTGGGGTTTGTTGTATCAGTTGAAGGTCTCAAAATGAACCCAAAGAAGGCGAATGCCATCTTGGAATGGTCTACTCCAAGGTTTTCCATTGAGGTGAGGTCATTCCATGGTCTTGCTAGTTTTTGCAGGAAGTTCATTAGGAATTTCTTTAGTATATGTGCACCCTTAACTAAAACAATGAGGGGGGATAGAAAAGAGTTCAAGTGGACTCCAAGAGCTACAAGGAGTTATGAGTTGATGAAGAAGAAGGTGATAGAGAAACCTGTGTTGGCACTTCCTAATTTTAACAAAGTGTTCTAGGTGGAATGTGATACTAGTGGTAGTGCTATTGGTGCTGTGTTGGGCCAAGAAGGTAAGCCTATTACCTATTTTAGTGAAAAATTGAATGATGCAAAGAAGAAGTATTATATTTATGATAAGGAGTTCTATGCAATAGTTCAAGCCTTAAAGAAATGGAGGCATTATTTGTTGCCAAAATAATTTTTTTTGTATATTGATCACCAGGCATTACAGTACCTAAATAGCCAAGGTAAATTGAAGCAGAGACATTTGGAATGGGTAGAGTTCATGTAAAGATATACATTTGTATTGAAACATAGAAGCAAAAGTTCTAATAGGGTTATAGATGCATTAATTAGGAGATAGTTGTTGTTGACAATAATTTATGTTGAAGTGGTTGGGTTTGATGAACTCAAGAATTTGTACCCTGAGGATCTTGACTTTGTAGAGGGTTGAAAGGCTTGTAAAAAACCTATTACTCTAGATAGGACTAGGTGGCTAGATTACATAGTTTAGGATGGTATGTTGTTCAAGGGAAGTCAATTGTGTATTCCAAGGAGTTCCATGAGGGAGAACTTGATCAAGGAGAAGCATAGCGGAGGGATGGTAGGACACTTTGGTTGAGATAAGACCATTGCCATTATTAGAGAATATTATTTTTGGCCTCAATTGTCATAGGATGTAAAGAAGTTTGTGTAGAGTTTTCAAGTATGTCAAAAAACCAAAGCATTTAGTCACAATATTGGACTCTATCAGCCATTGTGTGTTCTATAAAAGCCTTGGGAGGACATTAGTATGTATTTTTTTCTTGGATTTCCAAGGACACAAAGGGGTAATGACTCAATATTTGTGGTGGTTGATAGGTTCTCCAAGATGGAACATTTCATTCCATGCCACAAGACTCATGATGCAATGCACATTGTAGATTTTTTTTTAGAGAGGTGGTGAGGCTACATGGTCTCCCAAAAAGTATTGTTTTTAACAAAGATACTAAAATTGTTAGGTATTTCTAGAGAACTTTGTGGAAGAAGTTAAATATTGAATTGAAGTTTAGTTTTATACATCATCCATAAATTGATGGACAAACAAAAGTAGTAAATAGAAGTCTGGGCAATCTCTTGAGGTGTTTAGTAGAAGAGAAGCCCAAAAGATGGGATTTAATTCTACCACAAGAAGAATTTACTTACAATAATTCTATGAATAGGAGTACTAGTAGATCACCATTCCAAATTGTGTATGGGAGTAGTCTAAGGACAGCACTAGAGCTGAGGAAGATAGAGCAAGGGGAGAGGACAAGTGCTAAGGCAGAAGACTTTGCTAAACATGTCAAGAACCTACATGAGGAGGTACATGCACATATTACCAAGATGAACCTATAGTATAAGGCTAGGGAAGATCAAAAGAGGAGATATAAGGATTTTTGAGTTGGGTATCTAGTTATGGTATACTTGAGGAAGGAATGATATCCAGTGGGTACCTATAACAAGCTGAAGATGCAGAAATTTGGCCCCCAAATTTTTTTGAAGAAACATGACTTAGGAAATGCATATGAGGTGAAGCTGCCAAATGGGATTCACATTTCTCCTATTTTTAATATTGTAGACTAAACATAATATCATGAAAATGGTGTAGATGAGAAGTTAATGCTGGAGCAATGTCCAATTCCTACTTCTAAGAAGGAAGAGGTTGAAGAAATTATTGATAGTTGTGTGGGTTGGAGTACCAGAAATAGGCACTATGAAGAAAACCTTGTGAAGTTGAAAGGAAAACCAATAGAAGATTCAACTTGGATATCTGTAGTGGTTATTTCCCATTTGGGTTTTCCTCTACTAGCTATAAAGTGACAGGGTCACTTTTCAATCTACCTTGGGTGAATGCAGGAGCATCCAGTAGTGTAAGGGCAATCTTGTATCACCCAAAATTATACTTAGTGTTAGTTTTTGTTTAATGTGTTTTCATTTCTAGATACCCATTTGGGTCAAATGCACATTTCGACTCTCATAGCTCCACTATTGGTTTTATGGGTTAGAGTTTTTGAGCACCTTGGGATATGTGCTAATGTAAAAAATAGGTTATTTTTTAATTGAGCCATAATTATGATGAGTTAGAGGGTGTAATTTGGAGGGATGATTATAATTGTAATATAAAGAACTCTAGAAAAAGAATCAGGTCAAAAGACTTCATAGTTTGAAAGTTATTGCAGTTTTAATTTTCCTAGAGGCCCCTTAAGAGCACTTCAAAGTCAAATTTGAGGCACTAAATGGAGTTTTACAAGCCTTAAAAATGGGGGAGAAGAAAATATGGTCCATAGGGATATGAAGCACTTGGAGAGCTTTCCAGAAATGTAAATAGTTTGTCAATCAGAGTCTCGGATCAAAAATTATGCCTCGTGGAAGTTGGATTACCATTTCTAGATTATTCTAATTTTACATAAACTTTTGACATGTTTTCTAGAAGCTTTTATTTTGGTGGTGGATTCCAAATGACATATTCTAAAATGTATTACTAACCCTAAATCTAATTTGGTTTACTTAAGGACATTTCTGGCATTGTCAATGCAGTTATTGGTGGAGTTTGGGAGAAGGTACTAGAGGAGGGTTTTTCTCCATTGAATTTTGAAGTCTTTGTTTATCTTATTCTTTTGGTTTCATCTTCTCATGGCCTTGCAATATGAAGTTAAGTTGGGGGGAATCTTTTGACTTTTCTAATTCTTGATTGATTCCTAATAAATTTTCATTGATGCTTCTGATATACCTCATTGTGTGATTCTTGGACCACATTAATGTATTTATTCCTATGTTGATTGACATTGGTATAGTTCATTATAATCATATTCATTTATTTTTATCAAGTTTTTCTTCATATTAATAACTCTACCTATCATTAGTAAAAATGCATTCCTCACTTGATGGTAGGGTTATAAATTAGATAAAATTGCTTTACTATACTTGATATGCTTGGTTTTGAGAATATGGTTATAGGTCTCTTGTTGTGGTGAGATGATCCTAGCATCAATACCAATTGAAGATGCTTCTCTACACAAGCATTACACAACACACTATGTGGCTTTATTAATAGTGTTTGTGTTTGCTAGCTATTTGGCACATTTCATTTTTACTATTTGAGATCCTAGGAAGATCTTGGCATAAGGTGTTCACCACAAAGAGATGAGATTTATTTGGTGCTTGGTAAAGTAGAGAAAAATTTTCAACTTGGTCTATGATATCCATGCACAATGTGGTACTATTTTATTGTGCTACACATTTAAAAAATATTTGAAGACATGTACAATAATCTTGAACATATTGTCCACTGCCACACTTCCTCCTTGAGATGTGTCTCATCTCCTTTAAAGATTTATGCACACATTGGTAACTACTATCAGTCTTCACTCCATACTCATTTCTTTGGTAATGAAGGTGTGTTACTTGCAAATTTAAATTTTTCTACAATGGATATCTCTTAAGATTCAAAAAATAGGGTTTTATATCTTCATGTGATCCTATTTTATCATAGAGAAATGTGAGTATCACCATCATTGTGAGTGATTCACTTACCTTGGTATGTTAGTGTGTTCCAATTTCTCCAAGAATATTTCAGATTTAGTGCTGTGAGATACATGGATCAAGGTTGATCTGTGAATGTTTTAGTATTCTCAAGTCTATGGAGATTATTCATAGTCATCAATCCAAGTTCATTATACAATCAAGTTTCAACAGTGCCTTCTATGAGGTCATGGACAAAACTCAAGTTTTGGATGGTATCATTTTTCATAATCTATGTAAGCATTTCTTATTTTTTGGTCATTCTAGGTAGTTATTGAAGAAAAAAAATGATTTTGTTTTTTTAAATGAAAAAATTTGAAAAAAGAAAAGGAGAAAAAAAGGAAAAAAGATCCAACAATGAAAACCTTTGGGCATTGTTGTCCAATTAATATCTAAAAACTAATTTCTGACAGATATTAATTATAAAATAAATTATTAGTGGTGAAAACTATTTTTACAGTGCCATTAAGTGGTAAGTGATTGAGAACTGGCTTGCCAGCAGTCACTTGTCATTAACAAATTTTTTTTTAAAAATGAAAAAAAGAAAGAAAAAAGAAAACGAAAAAAATGAACATAGAAAAAATGTAATAATTGGTGTTCTTGGTTTTTCTACTAATCATTATTTGCAGGAACACTCAATGGATTTTGTGGTTCTTTAGCACTTGGCATCTCTTGTCACTCACTCTTGTAGCTCTACTCCTATTGAGTGTGTTCATCAAAACTTTAATAACCCATAGTATGTGTTCCATGTTTAGTTGATTTGTTTCAGAAGAATATGTTACCGACTATTTTTTCTACAACTCTTTAGTTTGATGATGGTAGCTCCTCAAGTTGCAATATCTATTACAATTTCTAGTTCCTTCTAGTGGTATACTCTAGTGATTTCATTTCGATGGAGGTCTTTTGTGGTGTTGTAGTTTTGGATGCCTCTCTTCATTCCTTTTTTATTCATCTATTTTGGAGGTGCCAATTGCTAAGTTTTCTTGTGTTTTGGCCTTGGTCTCTCTGTACATGCATGTTGGTAAAATAATCAAATTTATTTTTCATTATTTTATCTCTTAACTTTATTTATATTTCTTATTATATTGATAACTTTGCAACACCCCTCCCTATCCTCTCCTTGTTTCCTGCAGACAGTCAACCTTTATGTTGGGGGGAGGAATGTCATTCTATTATCTTCCATCTATCACCTTTAACAGTTCTAACATACTATCCATTATATCCCTTGTACAATAACCTTTTTTTTGTCTCTCATCTCTCCTATTTTTCCCATTTAAACTCCTCTTGTGAAAATTGAGATAAATTTCTCCTATATGTAACCTTTCGAAGCATGATGCTATAAAAAATGAAAAGAAAAGCAAAAGAAAATAGAAAATAGAAAAAAATTCTAGAAAGCTGAACGAGATATCCCTATTTAAGAAGAAAAAAATTAACAAAGCTTGTAATGTGAAGCAAAGAAAGGGATTTTTTTAATATATGAGTTATCATAGTTCGAGGTGGAGATAAAGCCAAAACCATAAATTCAAAGTGCTTCTAGTTCACACAAACAACCTCTTGATCATAATGATTGCTCAAGGACATGCAATATGTTAAGTTGGGGGGAATGATGAGAGCTATTTAAGTCCTAAATTACACCATTGTTTTAACCTTCATATAAGCTTTTACAACCTCTTCCCTATTCCATTTCCATTCTATTATATCCCATTTTCCCATTTTAAAGTTGTATATATTTCAATATGTATAAGTAATATTTATTTAAGTTTTTAGATGAAATATATGAATGATTAATATTAGATTGTATTTTACTAATATTTACTATGTCATGAAATTTAATATTTCATGTGGAGAAGAAGAACACAAATAAATGAGGTCATTAATAACTACATGAAATATAATTGCATATTATTTGTATATGGTTATAACTGAAATTGTGGGGAGTATTATTTATTAAAAAGTGATGGGCTGAGGTTTGAACACATAACCTCTCCCATCCTATTTACTATCCTCACCACTCAACCATCCATATTCTTTGGTAACAATCTTGTGTACCCTTTATTTAATATTATGTGGCACACCCAGTAAAAGCAAATAGGAGGGCCGATAATTTGAACCGTCAACCTCCTATACAACTGCCATAGTTTCACCAGTGCACCACATGCATTTGGTAGAAACAGTTACAATGACATAGTCTCATAGATGGAAATGATCATGAATAGAGAAGTTGATTTTTCTCATATATTGTATTGTGGATTCTATGTATGATAGATTTCTCTCTACATATATTTTCATTGAAAACATAAACTATGTGCACATTTGTAACATTTTCAGTGGAGATAATAACATTGTTCATTAGTACAATGTAGAAAATGTCTTTACTCCATCACCAAATATGTTGAGGAGGTAGTGCCCACTCCAAAATTGCCTAGTTATATTTTATTTTCATTTGTGTGGTATGCATTTTCTTATTTTTATTAATAATCATGTACATTAGTCTATTTATGTTCAATTAATGTTAGTATTGAATTAAATTAAAAGTATGAGATTAAAAGTGTGAGATTTGAATTAAATTATTATTTTATTAGAAATTAATAATTCATGTAGATATTTTTGTCTAGTTCTTTTCCCATATTATTGTTGTTAATTTTATTACAAGAAGATGTCTTTATTTTTGTCACCAGGAGGTGACTATTCCTGTTGCTACAATTGTGTTTGTTTAGTGTAGATTTATTTTCATGTGTTATAAGTGAATTCATAATTACTTAGTTTACAACTAGCATCCATTGATGGCATATTGCACAAACACCTTTCGCAAGCTTACACTCTCAGATTGACACGTATAGACCAAAATAAACTTCATTTAAAGCATTAAATATCTCATATTATTTTCTAGTGTTGGCCTATCACTGATCGTTAGTGATAAGGTTTCTCTAAGAGTAAAGAACCTCTTTACAACCTTTTCCTTATCAAATTCCAAACCTCTAATCACATTATGGATCATCTCCTCTTTCATTCCATATCCTTCAATGCTGGCCTTAGGGAGCTAAATTTTTACAATGAGTATGTCAAGATCACTCAACTAACCCTTTATCTGATTCTCAAAATTTGTTAGGTACTTGAATGATAACCATACAACTTTTTAGCTTCATCAACATATTTTCTCAATTCCTTGATTCACACATCAAGTGCCTTTAGATCATTCCTTACATTTATGCACACTATATCAAAAGTGTTGCACCATGCTTCACTTGGGCTTGCATTGAAGCTAGCTCAGATAATGTTGTGAATTTCTCATCAAAGGTCATCATGAATTCTTTGTCCTTGCACTATAATTTTGGACTAACTATTGTTGTAGTAGCTATCTTCTATATTTTCTCCAAGACTTCAATTAGAGTCTTCTCCAAAAACTTCATAGATTTATTTTTCTAAAATAATTTTCTTAATGAGCTCATTAGTCACTCCTGATCATCATCATCATTAGATAATGCTGACAATACTTTAACTACTAATTATAGGCTAGTTATTGGTGCTGTAGTAGGTATAATTGTTGGGGATACATAAGTTTTGTCAACCTCATTCTAAAATACTATCTTCCCAAGGTCTGACTCCACATGTTTAAGATGTTGATTCTTGCATTACAATCTTCTACTTTTTCTTAAGTTTAGACACTTCTTCTACTATCTTCCTCCTTTCCTCTTCCTCTTTCCTCTACTTCCTTTCTTCTTCATCTTGTTTCTTATCTTCTTTTTTCTTCCTCTCCTTAGCCCATTCTTCATTTCCTTTTCTTCTTCTTCATCATCAGAGCTTGAGTAAGTTGTAATATTGCCAACAATGGATGTTCCATAACTTGCAAAATGGTTCTCCTTTGTATCCACTATTATATGTGTACTGTTGACATGCATGGATTCAGTACCCATAACCATGTATGATGGTGAGGGTACCTACTATTTCTCCTCAACTTCTTCCTCATCACTAAAATTTGTACTTTCTTGTACATACGTTGTGCTATTAGGTTTAATCTACACACTCTCCTTTGCTACTGTAGGTACTGAGGTCATGTATTTCACAATTGCATCCTCTATTTCTTTACTCACATCTTCATAATTACTTCCCATCAAAAGAATTTCTTTGCTTTTGTTCCTCAGCAAGGGCTCAATACCCTTCAAAATTCTATCCGATTCCTCCTTAGAGTTCACTTTACATAATTTATTAATCATTATTTCCCTCAACTTGGTGTCCTCCCCTGTAACTCTTTTCTTACTATTCAATAACCTATTAGATAGGTCCTTTAGAATCTTATTATGAATGTTGTCAAATCTCTTATTCTGCAAAATTATATTCCTCAATATGGCATTTTCTAGTTGCTTTATATCCATGTTATTATACAAACTATAATACTTATTTAACTATACAAAATTTTCATCATTAATGATTTGCATGTTAAGGTTTTCTACCTTTTCCTTTCATGATTTCTTCCTTGCTGGAGTTTTTCCTTCTTGCATTTCTTTCTCCATTAGTCTATCCTTGGTTTCATCCTCAAAATCCTTAGAATCACTAACTTGTAGAGTTTTCATTCTTTTACCAAGTCCACTTGTGGTCTTCTTAACCCTTTTCTTGGTGGATTGTGTAGGTTCTTTCTTCACCTTCACCAATCTCTCTAACTTTCTCTACACTTGATAGGTGTCTCCACCTCTAGTTTCCTCTAAGCTTTCACTAGTTGTACTTGTACAACTACTGCATAAGGTGCTTGCACACTTGGTTCAGCAATAGTTACACCTATTGAAGGTGCTGCAACAATAATAGGTGTTGCTACTATTACCTTAGATTTCCCACTTGCCTTCACTTCAAGTGCAATTCCCTTAACTTCATTGAATTATTCTTGAATCATGCCTGACTCCTTAAGGATGGATTCAATCACTTTTTCTACTTTCTTCTTGCTTTCCTTGTTGTGAAGTTTAGAAAGAATTTCTCTCACTTTCTCATCATAGGTACCCCATCTAGGGAGCTCTATATCCCTTTTTGACTAGAGTATGATCTATGCATACCCTTTAATGAATTCTACACTCATTTTGTAACTCATCTGCTCAATAAGTTTTACTCTTGGTTCAAATGCCTCCATGCACAGACCATGAAACATAAATCATCTTTATACTTCTCTACCATGGAAGGAGGTATTATGTGTCTCTATTTCATCTCAGTCTAGAAACTCTTCATCATCTTATAAATATCACTATCTTTGACATTTTTCAATTTATCCTGATAACACCGAGTTACCATCTTCATTATACACTCATTACCTTCCCAATTAGTCATCTATGGGAATTTCCTTGATGCATAGAAAAATAAATGAGTTAATAAAGACTCAAATCTAAAGACTGTATTCTTGGTATTCTTTAGTTTTGCAATGTTTTCTAGTAACTGTAATCTGATTATCTCACATAGATTCACTTTCCTTTCTTAAGCTACCATTACACAGGCTATGTGCAAGAATCTAGATGGTACTGAGTTAACCATTGAACCATGGTTAAACTTGTATCATAAGATCTTACTCAATAAATTTACTCCTTTGTCCTAAATTGTATCAACCTTCATGTTTCTTCCATCAAATCTTGTATTTAGGTTTGTTTCAACCATCTTCCTTACATTCTTTTCATTTATAGGGTTGCATCTCTCATTACTAAGTCCTATGACCTTGTGAATTAGATCATTATTAATTGTGGCATGTGCATCTCCTAACTAAAACATTTCATCATGTACCCTATTTAGAATGATTTGGGTCCAATCATGGCTATAAAACTCAATATAAAACATATACTACACTAGGTTCAACTCATTTAGGTACACATACTTAGACTTCAAAGTTAGGTCATTATTACACATGTCTCCTAAGTCCTTGTGTATCCTCATCTCCTATACACTCAATCTTGTAGTGGATATAACTTGTAATATCTTCTATATGAAGCACATTCTACAAGACTTGCAAAATTTTTTTTCTAATGGATCATCCACAAGAGAAACAAATGGATGTTTATTGAATAAATATCTTGGCCTTTCACTAACATCATAAACTAAATATCTAGCCATTGTATCTCTAACTATATACACTGAAAGTTTAATTAGAGCTCTATAAAATATCTTAAAAGTCACATTTAGGGCTTTTGCAATTTCACACTTCAAGAACTTGTTTTATCACTCCAAATTGTTGTCAAATTTCTCTCTAATTCACTATAGACACTTCACATGATCAAATCATACTCATAATCTTGTTTGTGATCCTTAAATCATTTCAAATCACACTTATTAAATGCATATCTACCACAAATTTGCAAACTATCACTATTTACTAGTAACTTTGTTTTCTTTCTCATGTTTTATTTAGTTCATATCTTTGCTTGTGCACTCAACCATAGCTTCCATTATATGTCTTCTACCTTTTGTTAACTTAACAACTTCTAATCCTTTCTCTAACATCAGTTCTGACCAACTGCCACTCTGTCTCTACTAGAACTACTCAATTTAGATAGGATGAGTCATAAACAATTGTTGACTTCAATTTCTCATTAGGTGCATCAAAATATTGTTCCTCCAAAATTGCATAAGAACTTTTTCGATCCTTATCTTTCACAAGTGTTTCCTCAAATTTATCAACATGGTCCTTGATTGCTTCCTTCTGACTATTATCATTGATGTTATTATTCTTCTTGTCATTTCTATTATTGTTTCTTTTGTAATTGGGATTCCTATTGAAGTTTCTTCTGGCCATATTGCAATATCTCATTTTGTGTCCAAAGTTATTACATAATTTAAATATAAGTGCATTCCTTCTCTAATTGGTTCCATTCTAACTATCAGGTTCTTTGTAGTTCCTTACGATGTGTTCAGGATTGTTCCACTTGTAACACAAACTGTTTCCTTTCTCCATCAGATCTTCCTCCATTGTTAGATTTTCTTTGCAATATCCTTCTTTCATTACCTGTAGGGATAGTGTTCCTAAACATTCTATTATTTACATTATTACCATTAAACTTGTGTTTCTTACAATCTATTTCTTTATGTCCATAACCATGACAATTATAATAGTAGAAATTAGTAATAGATTTGAAAGACTTACCTATGCAATCTCTTTTCATATGATCAACTTCATTACATATGAAACATCTACCTCTAAACTCGTGTCTCACTTCCTTGGGTGGTTCATCTTGCTTAGGTTTATCAACTTTCTCTATTTTCTTAGTTTCATCATGTTCTACTAACAAGTCAACTAATTCAATCTCTTTTGATAATTTAGTAGTTGTGCTTGATTCTACCTTATGCAGATTAGATTCTTTAAGGGATTCAATAACTAGATCTGCTTCTCTTCCAATTTCAACATTCTTGACTAATTTCTCTCCAATAAGATATCCAAGTCTTGTCTTATCATAAGAAGGTCTCTAATGAAATATCTATTCATTAATCTTTTGACTACTAGAGTAAATTTTCTCTAACTATTTCTTAGCTTGTATCAATTATCCTTTCATAATGATATTGTACTTTTCTCATTCTACATGCTCAATCTTAATAGAGTCTAATTCAAATGTTACTTGACTCAACTAGGATCTAAGGTCTATATTTTTAAAATTAAGATCAAGTTCAATCTTACTACCATTTTTCTTAGCTTGTGTCAATTCTCCTTTCATAATGATATAGTACTTTTCTAATTTTGCATGCTCAATCTTAATAGAGTCTAATTTAGATGTTACTTGACTCAACTAGGATCTAAGGTCTATATTTTTAGATTTAAGATCAAGTTCAATCTTACTACCATTTTTCTTAAGACTCAACTTAAGTTCCAGAATTTTCAGCTCATGTTTCAAGATCTCATTTACTTTCTTGAGGTCTCCTAATTCATCATCATCACTAGTTTGCACATTTAATTCCTTAAAAAAATTTAGATCATCAATCTTGTCTTTTAGTTTGCCAATGTAAACTTTTTCATCTTCATACCTATCTTTTAGGTTATCTCTTTCTTTTGTAAGAAGGTCAATCTATTCAAGAGCTTCTTCAAGGTTTCTCTTTAATTGTTTCATATTCATAGGGATATTATTTAAGTTGTTAAGCTTTTTCAAAGTAATTGTTCTCTGATACCAACTGATAGAAATAGATAATACTGAGAGTGGGGTGGAGGGTGAATAATTATTCTAAAAACTGTTGCCCAAAACTGAATATTGTTAATTACTTTATAACTTGCATATGAAAGTAAACAAACAATGTTGAACAGTAAATATAACCATATACATAAAGAACTCATAACACCATTATGTGTTATTTAGGAAAACCCTGGCCAAGGGAAAACCCTAGTGGGGGTGATACACATAGGATGATTCACTAAATAAAAGAATCATGTTAAGGATATTGATTTTTAGATAATAGGTGTTGCACACACTGCATAATATTTTTATATTGTATTATTTTATTTTGTTATGTAATATTGCACCTAGATGGATGTGAAACATGTAAATATTTCCATGGGATATACTTGATGAGTTTTATTGTAACATTGTGATAATATTTGATGTAATTATTTAATATTGAGGAAAATAATTATATGTCCAATATTAAATGTGGGGTCAATGGGTTAGGTAGCACATGGTTTTAACACATAGTTTATGTAATACCACTTGGTGGTTTTGTGGGACTTGCTACTATATAAGCAACCACAAGGGTAGTTGTTGAGGAGTATGAGGTAGAGAAGGAAAAAAGTTAAAGAGTCTAGCTAGACAAGGCTTGATAGGTTAGCTAAGGGAGCACTTGTGAAGGTTAGAAGCATGGCATGGGATGTGTGGATTCATGCTTGTTCACATGGATTGCTCAATTGTGGCTATGGCTTTGAAGGTTTCCATGGTTGTATTGCAATGGTATTTTTTTTGAATAATACATGGTGATGGATACTTTTGGAGGCTAGGTTTGTCCCTTAATGAGGGTTTCCCAAGGTATATCTTGTGTCACATTTTTGTGGGCATGTTGTATATTCTCTTGCATGTGAATTTTTATACCGTATTTATTTTAAATCTATGATGGGTTATGTGGAAATGGTTATATTCCTTGTTGCAAGTTTCCATACAATTGGTATTAGGGCTATGGTTTTATTATTGTAACCCTAGATTGAATCCTAGGAATGCATGAGAGGATAAAAGAAAGGGCAAGATATATGAGTGATTTATTGCAGATTTAAGGGTTTTGAGTTTGCTATTATGATGAGATGTTGGTAGATTTTGGGCATGTGAAATTGTTGGACAAAAGGATTTTTTGGATGTTTCATTTAAATGAGGGTTTTAGGGGAGAGCTTGCAAAAATGACCTCCTAGGTAAAAATAGTCCTCACCATTGGATCCAGGTCAACATTTTCATAAAGTTTGATATATAATATGTGCTAGATTGGCCATGTTTAGAGGAAATGAATTTTAAAAAAAAATTTAGCCCATGATGGCTATTAAATTTTATCCTATCGAAATTTTTGTCACAAAAAAAACATCGCAATGGAAATGGTAAACAGATTGTCTTAGTAAAACGGCCATAACTTTCTCTCAAGATATCATATTTTAAACTTCTTATAGGCATTAGAAAGCTAATTCAGAGCACTACAACTTGGTGTAGGTTTGATTTTGTGATTTTGATATTTTTTTAGGTTTTAAAGCCCAAAAGTTAGATTTTTTTTATGTGGAGCACATATTAGGGCATAACTTGGGCATATGGAGTTAGATTTTGGACTTTGAGTAGTCAACAAAAAGCTCTTGAAGAGATCTACACATTGGTTTAGATTTGGTGAAAGTTTGGCATGATTTATTTACTGATATATTAATCTAAATAGTTTATGGTGTATATTGAATATGGTAACATTGTGAGTTTATAGCATTGGAGATTTAAGATTTGATGTCATTGTATACTCAGTTCATATTTTAGATTGGTCTCATGATGATATGGTTATTAGTGTTTGATTTGAATATGTATGATGACTTGTTGGGTCTACAAGTTGTGTAGTATTGTAAGCCATCTATACTTACATGTCACATTTATAGCTTGGTTACGGGTTATCTTTGCCCATTGATATTTTCTTATTGATGGATATTTAGATTGGTGGCTTGGATTTGGGTTGTCTATGCTCTAAGTCACATGATTTACTAATTTTTCTTCATGTAGAAGGGATGAGACATTGTTACTAGGTATAGTCATGGTAAATAATTGTGGTTGACTATTTTATGCTAATAGGTTGGACACTTTGAGAGTTAGTTTCTAGGTTCATGGATATGATCATGGTGCCATGGATTTTGGCATGACATGATTGGATATACAGGTACATACTTGATGTTTATTGGCTTGGATTTCTAATTTGGTTATGGTGGTATATCTTCTTGGTTGAGGATCATGGTTATCTGGTTTTCTTTTGAGGAGCTCATGATGTGCACTGTGATTTCTTTGATGGTTTGATGCCTTGGTTGATTCTCATGGTTATAGGATGGATTTTTTATCATGATGTCATGGATAACTTAGATACATGGTTTAGTGGAGCTTGTGACAATGATGAGGTGATAGTGCAGGGTTATTTCCTAGTTTGGTTTATATCTTCTTGGCTTTGGAGATCTTGGTTTCACTTGGTATGACACTTTGGTTGTATGAGTGTGGACCTAGAGGATCTTCATGTAGGATATAGATTTTATGATGTCATAGGTGACTTGGTACCATGGTTGAGTGGGAGTTTTTTGGCATCAATATATTTATTGAGTGTTTGAAGATGTTGGAGGTTTGTCTTAGATCTTGTTATTGCAGAAGCATCTTTGACATTTGTATTTTGCACTTGTTATCTTCATGGTGTGTGAATATGGTTAGATATTGAGGAGTCATGGAGTTCTTGGTTATTTTCATGGTGTGTGGAGATGGTTCTTCATGGTATGTGGAGATGGTTTTCTTCATGGTGTGTGAAGATGGTTGCATCTTAAGGACTAATGTAGTTCTTGGTAAAGGTGTGATTTATGCTTTCATTTGACATGTTATCCTTGGTGTTAGGATGGTTTCATTATTATGTGATGGTATACTCTTGATACACATTTAGAGTGTTGACATGTTATAGTATGTTCATATGGAGCATGTTATCTCTTTGGTTGAGATGGTTTAGATCATGTTGTCATGTTTGTGTTCTTGAGGCCATCGTTGGAACTTTGACATTGATCTTAGTTTAGTTTCTTGGTATTGAGTACATTGATCATAAGCTAGATACTTCATGATATTTCCATGTTGCATTTGGAGTTGGCATATATTGACTAGTTATAGGTACTCATGGATACTTAGAGAGAGTGGTGATGCTAATTTTTCTTGGATTAGAGATGTATTTGTTGGGATAGTTGATAGTTTCAACAGAAATTCCAAGAGGAATTCACCTGATATGGACTTGAGAGGAGATTGTTATTAGATGAGTCTTGGTTGGAGACTTGAATATCTTGATGGGCATTCTCATTCCCCACTCTTGATTTACACGGTAGTTTTCTACTTGAGAGGTATAGCCTATTGTTTCTCTCAGTTGCATTATATTTATGCTTGCCTTTCATGGATATGGATCTTGAGCCATAGCACATGAGCTAATTTTGGAGGGTTCATTGGAGAGATGGTTTAGCATTGGTTATCTCCATTTGCATATGTTCTTATGCTGGTTGAGTTTGGGAGATGGTTTTATGTTGGGCATATTCCTTGGATTAGGAATGATTATTCCTTGATTTAGGAATGGTTTATGAGTTTGATCTCATTTTGAGAGGCTTACATCCATGATTAGTTATATTTTATGGTTTGGATGTTGTTGTGGCTTCTTGTTGTGGTTTTATGGAGGAGATCATACTTGTACAATTTACATCTAGAGGTGTGTGTAGAAAGACATGATACAAGTTATGATTTTTATAGTTTCTCTTTGGTCTTGGTTATCTTCTTGGATGTTCAGTTTCACTTACATTGGATTTGATATTGGTTAGAGATTGTGATCACTAGTTTGTGCTCATGTATGTCATGTGAGAGATGACATGGTTATTCCTTGATCTCTTTCCTGTATTGGTTGTGGAGAGGTTGGGAGATTGTTGGAGATTTGTTATGAGTGTTGTTCTTGTAGGTTATTTATTTATGTTCTTCCTTTCTATTTATTTAGTTATGAGTGTTGTTCTTGCTTTTTCCCTCCAGTAGCTCTATGTTATTCCTTTCTATTTCCCTTATTCTCAAAAAACCTAAGATCATCTCTTTTTCTTTCTAACCTTCCTAAAATCCTTAAATTATTTTCTATATTGATGGCAATTTTGAAAGCATCTCTAAAAGTCCTAGGCTCCTTATCCCTAAGTTGGTATGCCATTTTACCATCAAAATCATTTAGATAAGTAATCAAACATACCTTCTCACCAATTTGGATGGCTTGCATCATCTTGTACATCCTTTTCTAGAGTCTAGTGTTAGATTCAATGACAGATTCATTAGGCAACCTCTTAATATTATTGAATTCACTCAAAATATAACTCTAATTTTTCTTATCACCATATTGCTCTTTGAAACAATATTCAGTATCTTTCCAATCAACAATAGATAATTTAGGGAGTCTCTTGAACCATTCTCTAGCATCTTTAGTTAGTGACTGAACAAACAACTTCATAATGACATCTTCAGCTTCAACCTCATAATCACTCATCATATCAAGAAAAATCCTCAAATGGTCCTCACAAGAGATAGCATTATTTCCATCAAATTTAGGAAATCTTTTTCTCATTTCTTGTGGTATAAGATTAGGAAAACTAGGGATCCTATCAAAACATATTTTCCTATAACCTTCTAAGTGGACAGGTCTCCTTTGCACATCAATCTTAAGTTGATTAGCACTATCTTTCTTATTATTATTCATAGTGTTACTAGTGCTAGCGTCACCAACAGATTTGTTGAGATCTACTTTCTATGAAGATGAAGACAAGAAAGAAAAAGGTACCTTAGTAGTATTCTAATTTGCATCATTAGATCCATCATTATCTTTAGGTAGAGTTACAGATTGCTTCTTGGTATTTTCCAAGAGTTTGATCTTATTGTTCATTTCAGCTATAGCAACCTCATTTTCTACAATCTCCAATTTCTTGGCTAAAGCATCCCTTTCTTTCCTTCTCTTTTCCAATTCAATATTAGAGAGTGACATAGAATCATGGATCTGAATTGTCTTCACTGGCTCATTGATCTTAACACCAATCTCCTTTTGTTTTCCTTTGTCCTTAGCTTCTACAACAGGTTCCATATTCTTTATTCTATTGTTATCAACTTCTAGGGCAGTATAGTCCTTAACCTGCTATATTACAGGTCCCTCTAGATTCATTTTCTAAATTTCCAACAAATTTTTCTCTTGCCTCCTAAGTTGTTCAACTTGTCCCACAATCTTAGGCTGTCATGCCTTAGCTGCTATCTCATTTTTCTTCTTTAGAGCAAAAAATTGCCTCAGTAATTCTTGTTTTTCTTCATAATTCTTTGTAATCACTTCTTCCCTTTCCTTTTGAAATCTACTATTTATAGCTTCTTGCTTAGCAAGCTGTGCTTTCAAAATTTCATTCTCATTAGGATCAAGGATAGTGAACTCAAACCCAGATGTTTTCTCATCATTAAAACTTTCAGGTTCTAAGTGTCTAGGTCTGACCTTTTTAGGGGAATAATCTAACATGAAAGGATTTGTACTATGCTAGAAAAGATTGTTACTAGTCCTACCCTCAAGACTAACTATATGTGGTTGCACAATCTTCTCCTGGCATATCATTTTAGGGGTATTATAGAAATCATCATTAGAAAAAATTGGATGAGATCTTGAACCTTTGGAGAAACGCACTTTTTCAACATTAGAATGGTGAGCATTATCTTTACCTACTGCTTGCTCCTATGAATAGCTTCCTTTCTACATCCGGTTTCCCTTCACAACCCAATTCTATCTTCCTCTAGGAGGGAGATCAGTTTGTAATTTGATGCCCAAGTTTTTCCTCACATTTTCCCGTGTATTTCTTTTATTCTCCATAATTTGGGACAACAATTTTCTTAATCTTGACACTAGTTAAAACCTTTTGAGTCACCACCCACTCTATCAGAATGGGAAAAAGAATTGAACAAATGATACATCCTTTAGTGACAATCTCAGGAAAAATGTATACAAATTCCAAATCCAAGGGAAACCTCAGCATAAAAAATAATCTGCAACTCTACCCAAGGGGACACAAATCTCTAATAATTCACTATTTATGACAATACTAAGTGTAATTCCCTAGCAAAGTTGCCATTTTGTTGGTGTTTGAAACTACTAAACAACAAAATGTTCAATACTAGAATGATAACACTCATATAACCTAAGGATATACCAATTTCTATTATCAATTACATAAGTAAACCATTTGGACCCAACTTCAACAAAACCAAAGGATGGCTTCCTACTCTTTTGGCTCTGCTAAACCAAGGTGGGTATACCTAGAGATGATTCTAATGCAAACTGTTGTGTAGAGATTCTTTTAGTTTCATTCTGATTCTCATCTATTACCCACTAACAGATGAGCAATTTACTTCACTTCTTTTAATGTTCTCAAACTTGTATGCATCCCTTATCAGCAACTCTGGTCATCATTCTCATTGAATTTACAAATATTCCTAATAATAGCAGCTACCTAAGACTCGAAGAATAGATATAAATGAGTATTGACCAGCATTTATAACTTTGAACAAAATTGAATGAAAAATGATTTTTATTTTATAATTGGTTTGATATGCAGTAGCAAAATTTATCCTTGTTCACTTCTGACTTATATGACCAGTGCCTTATCCATTGGGTAGAAAATTGACTATCGGTGGGAGATCTAATTCAATTAACTTGTAAATGAATTAATCAATTGTAATCACCCATTTCCATTCTTATGAAGTATCCTTTCTATAAACTCATAAACCCTACTAATTCATTGAAGCATTTCTATAATTCCTTGAATTAAAAGCAATAGTGATATTAGCATACAACCCATCTAGATTGCATTCAGCCAAATTAAACCTTATTTAAAATGACTTCAAAGTAGACAAACCCATAAAAAGGAGATAGAAATTGATGACACAAATATAGTGTAAATACCCCTTTGTATCATCCTTTTATATGACTAATACAATGACCAATATAATTTAAAGGAAAACCTAGAACAACTTGCTAGTTCTGTCATTTCAAAATATCATCAGAAAGTACAACTAGAAAATAAACTCAGAACAACTACACACTATTGGATCGACTGTATTCTCTCAAAGACTTAAAATTGTACAAAATTTGGACCCTCACATTTCCTTGAAAACTCTTTTATATAACATGAGTTGCAACAAACAAAGGGAAAATGTGATTGACAAGTGTCCAAGTTTACAAAATGAGTACATCAACCTTTTTCAAAAATATCTAGACACCTGAATTCAAAAAGAAACAAAAAATAGTTGCAGATGATAGTTGGAGCATAAGATCTTTAATTTTGTCTTTTTCTTTAACTGCTCCCTGTTGGTATAGCTTTGATTTCTATGATCGCTTCCCAAACAAATACTTCTCTTTTGGTGGGCCATTCACATTCCTTGACTATTTTTAGTTCATCAACAGTTTTCTGCCACCTGGCAGCAGTAATCACCCTTCCTTCTATGTTTAACCTATTCATTTTAGTTTCAATCTTGAATAGGGTATCAATTAGTTCATTGAAAAGACATTCATCAATACCATCTTGGAAAATGGATGCCACTTGTGGCAAGTCTATAATGTGATCAAAAGAACTAGACCACTCATTAAAATCCTTTATTTTGTCATCAAAATTAATAACAGAAAGAATTAAAGAATAGAAATCATTTGTCAGCACTTTCATTTTGCTTTGAATTACTGCCAGATTCCTTGTGAAGATTTGCAATAATTCTTTCACTTTATCCATACCTTCCTTCATAGTAATAACTTTGTCTAGACATCTGGCTTCTTGGCTAATAAGGGTATCAACCTGTCAAAGAATTGCATATATGGCCCCCATTGTTGAAAAATAGGCTCAAGCCATCCAATTGCATCCTTACATACCTATTCTGTAGATTGTAGATTAATGAATGCATTATAAGCATCTTGAGATATTCTTTTCAGAATGCTTATTCTATGATTTAATACATTTATCAAAGCATTTTTCTTGGTGGCACTGTCAGATTGGGAAACTCCCGTTTCCACACTAATCATAGGCACTAGCACTGTTACCCCTATAGGTATCTCCTTTGTTTGGGCCTCTGCTTCTTTAGTGTGCCTTCCTTCTATTTCCTGCCTTGGTGCATGTACTGCTTCTAAAGTTGCCTTGATTTTTTCCTTGAGGGATACTATTTCTGCTTCTAAATTCTGTATCTTCCCCTCCAACTCTTCTATCTTTTACTTCTATACATGCTTTATTTTAAGCTCCTCCTCATACAACTTTCAGACATCTATACATTCATTGTACATAGTAGCTAACTTGTCTTCAATTTGCTTAGCTTTGGCCTCATTCATGAGTGCAAAATGTTTGACCAGGCTATAAATTTCTCTTCCAAAGGTATTATCCAATGTCTAAACAATCATATTACCTTGGGTAGTTTCCTATATATCCATCATTTTTGGCTTCTTTGTATCAAGGGCAATACTCCAAACTGCTAGGGTTTTTGTATCTACATTAAAACCTAACCCCCTCTTCAATCCCTCACTACCACTAGCCTCATAGCTAATAGCTTTGTCCTATCTTCTCATCTGATCAAGGACAAAAGCTCTCTCAATATCCCAATTAGGTATCAAAATCATACCACTCCTGTGTACTAACTCCCTAGCCTCAACAAGGGTCATTGTTTTAGTCTCAGGATCATAAGCCAATAGTTTTTCAACTAATTCCTTATTCTTCTCAAGATCCTGTCCTGGCATGAGACTCAATGTGAGCTCATTTTGTTTGATTTTATAAAGAAAACTTTTAAACTCTGATGATTTAATGAAATCATCATCTTCCATGAACTTTTCAGATTGAACGATCCTGTTATCCAATCTTGATACTGCAACTTGAAGATTAGTAGAGGTCTTCCTTGCTTCTGTAGCCCTTTGGTGTAAGTAATTTTTCCTAATATCAGCAAAATACTCACTATTCCCTAACATTATTTGTAGGGTTCTGCTTACCACCTTCTCAGGGATATGCATTGTCTTTTGTCTTTTATTTCCTTTTGGCACCCAAGTTGAAGCCGATGGTTGCTCCTCATCTAATTCAATCTCCAATTGTGTATCTAGCTTAGGAAATTCTCTATTTACAATGGCTTCCTCTCCCTCTGGCTCATGCGGTATTTGTGACATAATGTAGTCAAAATTATCCACCATTTTTCTCAAGTTATTAGGATATGGAATCTCTGTATAGAAACCTTTAAAATTAGCGTTGGTCCTCTTCAAAGCCTCCTCTACTTTCCTTGTCTCCTCATATTTCCTTAATAACTCATCAGCCTCCCCTATTGCTACTATGTTGGCAATTAAGTCATCTAAAGAGATTAGCTTGCTTGGAGGTAGAATGTATCCCCTAATGGCCTTGACCTCATTGGTAATGTAATTGTCAGGGTCATACATCCTATAGGGCCTAGTAGCAAATTTTTACTAGCCTAAATATTCACTTAATTCCTCAAATGCATTCTTTTCTATTTCAAAATCTCCTACTTTAAAGGTTCTACAAACAAAAGTAGGCTTGTGCAGAGAGGGAGGGATCATTTCTTTATTCATAAATAAAAATTTCCAAAAGAATTCAATAATGGCCAATCTAGGGGGTAAATATTTAGGCAAAAGATGAGGTGGCTATGGGCATGCAAACACTCTCATTAAAGTGCACTCCTTAAACAAAAAGATACTCCCCTAGTTATGATCTAATTTGGTTTTTTCATCTACAAATGAGGACCTAAGAAAAGTCTTCAAAACATTTGGTGCCCTAAAGAAAGTATGATCTAATTGCCTCATAATAACAAAACTGAATAAATTAAAAAACACAAGGATATTTGAATAATAGAAATCCTTATGCCAAATATGAGTCTAGAGTTGCATAGGTAACTCACCAAATTCATCAAAAGTTTGATCAATGAAATCCCCACTGATGTATCCAATGTTGTTATATAGGATAAGGTGCATCAATAGTGAATAATGGTGGAACTTGAAATCTTTCATCTCTCCCTTCTTTGCATCACAAATATACATATGCATACTGTCAATGATGAAGGCTACATAATCATACTCCTTGTGGTGGAAGGGTCCTATATATCACATGCCATCAAAAAGAGGGAACCATACACACAATCCTTTGCACCATCACTTCCCATCACTTTGTGTAACCCATACACTATGTTTTTGAAATAATTCTTAAATATACTCAAAGGTAGAAAATCCCCCACCTTTTTGGGAATTAACCCTACCTTTTTTGCCCTATAAGGAATATGTGGCAGCATAGCATTGTTCACAGAGTAGGTTTTATTTTTGTCAAACTTTCCTTGTAAATCTGCAATGTCAATAGGTACATCCATCTGTCCCATTAATCCAAAGGCCTCAACAAAAGAAATTTTGTCCAATGTGCATAATATACTCCCATTATGCCTATGGAATGTTCTTGTTATTGGATTGTAGGAATTCATTAGGGCCTTGAACAAGTCAACATCAATGAATACTTCTGGAAATATCAAATTTTCCATGTTTTTGTTCCATGGGTTACACATTGGCACATTTTCTGTTCTATTCTGATTAAAGTACATAAAAAGATCATAACCAATCACTCTAGGGCATTAAAAATTTTGAACAAAAATATATGGGTCTCAGAAAATATGGTCATTTGTAGAAATTGCATTCGATGATCCTGGGAGAATTTTCAGCCAATCCTTAGCATGCTTATTTGGCTTCCTAAACCTTGTTTTCTTCTCAGTCTTTGCAGCAGATTTCTTTCTTTTTCCTTTAGGTGTGACCTCTACAACATTGTCACCCTCATCTTCTACTTTGACTTCTTCTTCATGCATTTCTTCAACTTCTTTATCCACCATCTTCTCCACAAGTATGTTCTTGACACTTTACACAAGATACACAAAACTCTGCAACTAGTAGGTTTCAGAATAGAATAGAAAATGAATTCTTCAAAGTAGAAAATATTCTGTTATTTAATTAAACCCTTGATGTTTTAATCATGCATCTACCAGCTTTTTCAATAAATTTAGCATGCACGAGCTTTACAAACATTCATGCAAGTTGTCATCAAGGTATATCAGCCACAAAATTTGATTTTGATGTACTTTTCAAAGCTCTATTTTAATTGGCTATGGCAATTTTGTCTTTCTTTCTTACCTGGCATGACACATCAGCTGCTTTCTTTCAAATTATGGTCTCTCGTTCTTATGCTGAGTCAAACCTTCAATCTTCATAACACTGGAAATGCCTTTGAGGGATCTCTACGTTCACTCAGAGATGCTTCAGCATACCCTAATCATAAGAACATAATGATGTCTTAAAACTGTATTGGAAATCCCTTTTATGTTCTTACAATACCCTTCACCCCGTATGACCTCAAAAATTTTTACTTGATACTTGCATTTTTACAATTCAACCATTACTCATATGAGCATAAGATCCTTGCTAAAGGCTTTTCCTTTTATCCTTTTTATTTCTCCTTTCTACCCTTATGAGCTTCCTTTATCTTGTAACCTCAAAAAGCCTTCTCAAATGGTATCCTGCTCTTACATTTACCCTTTCTCGTAGAAGTGTAAAACATTCTCTTCATCTCCTTTCTCTACCTTTTTATGCCTATACACTAAAACTCAACTTGTAACAAAAAAGAAAGGATAAAAAGGCTCCTTGTTCCTACGCTTAGCTTGCAAGCGTAAGGGCGTAATGACAAAACTCCCCTTTTCAAGTATCAATGACCCATATTTGAACTTAGAAAATTAAAAATAACATCATCGTTGATTTTGTGCACATGGAAAATTCATTCTTTAAGTTGTATGCCATGTGAGTTGGGCCCTCTTGATGTTGATGTCATGTCTTCATCTAATTTGCTTGCACCAGGGCCCATCTAACAATTCAATAGGTCCCACTCAACACTTTTACTACTAAAATAGGGCTTTACGATTTTTTGCAAGATCAAAAATATATGCTCATAATCACATTTGAACTTCACTTTCATTCTTACAGAATCCTTTTATTCATAGAACCGTAAAACCTTCCATGCACCCTTTTCAGATCATGCTTTATGCCATGCTAGGTATTACGCCCTTATGCTATCCATTGAAACATATATGCATAAATCACAACTCAATACCTCTCTGCCCTTTCGTTCAATTGTTTACTCATATCCCCGTAAAGCAATATAACATCTTCCTTGAAAACCCTTACGCTTACTCACAAATCACCTTAAGTATATGCCCAAGAATGATTTTTCAAACCCTTTGCACTCACCCACTCAACCCTATACTATAAGACAGTAAAGGGAAAATTTTAAGTGCTCCACAAATCCTTTTGAAATTTTAAAAAGAAACCTAGGGTTTTTTACACTTAGGGTATTTTAATGGCTGAGTTGAGAGACAAACCTTGAAAATTTAAAAGGGAAAGACAACACATGAAATAGGGCATGACTAGGGTAACCTAAAATTTGAAAAATATGAGGAATGAAAACCCTAATCTACTTAATTCAAAGACTTAAATGATTTTTCACCCAAATTTTTAGATTTTTTCTATACTGTGAAAAATTAGACCAACAGACTACACATTCTTTGCATAATATAAGATCTCTACTTATACTTCACAAATTAATAATTCTCTACTCAGTTGGCTTTCATGTCTTCACACACTTGATATAATATAAAATAACTTACGGGGTAATATCCACAAAGTTGGTTCATCATGACTTAGTAATCATTTTGTTAACAAAATAATTTCTTAAGTCGTACAACTCAATTCTCTACTATGCTATATTTTTCTCTATCAAATACTTGTACTGGTATTTCAATTGTAATTTGCATCATATTTTCCATACACATCTATGCACTTAACCACACCATCATGAAATTTTCATAAATCTATCATCAACTACGCATAAGCTAATTTGAAGTTTGTCATCTATACACATCATAGATGTGTTTGTGCTACTACAAACTATATAAGTTGTGATTAGTGTTGACACTTAATGGTGTAGGGGAACCCAAAAAACCACTAGGACCTTAAGGAAATCATGAAGGAAAAGGAGGAACTTGAAAGAAAAAAAGTATCAATTATGATCTATTACAACCAATAAATCTCTCTTGGTTGTAATGAACACAATGTATTGCCAAAATGTCCAAATGATCCTATAAGGACCATTGGACCTAAAAGTCCTAATATGTGGGATCATGCTTAGGGAAGGGTGAAATACCCTTAAATAATGTAAGGGGAGTTATATTGAATAAAAATACCATAGGTTATAATGTTAAATGTTAATTAGAATTTAAAACAAGAAAGATAGTAAATTTGAATTCTTTGTTGTATTTTCTGGGTAGATTGTGTTGCAATTTTTGTATCAACATTTTGGATCACACTCTGTGATCCATCATTAGGATGTGAGAACTAAAGGAATAATGATTATTAATTTGGCAAAAAATATTGGTAAAATTGATTCAAAAAGTGTAACACAGTCTGCCTAGAAAATACAACACAAAATTCTAATGGATTGTGGAAAACTACTATCTACAAGTAAATTTGAATTCAAGAACCTAAGGGTGATTGGCAATTTGTGATGGAAACTATTTTTAGGCCTTGTTTAGCATTCCTAATCACCAAAATTGATTGGAATTGGTTGAAGGGGTTTGATTTTGTATTTTTGAGCCCATGAAAGGCAAGAAAAATGTATGAAGTGGCATGGAGGAGCATTTATATACTGACTATGGTAAATCAAATATATCTTCTTTACAATCATTTCATATAATCATTGGTTTATAGACTCCATTAAAGGTTTATTTATTATTCATAAGAATTGGTGATTATTTTCTTGAATATTACAAGTTATTAGATGTTTTAAGTCAATGTCATTGTAAGAATTTGGTATAGCTCTGATACCATGTAAGAATTTGCCTAAGGAAAGAATGAAATTCCAAGATCTAGAAGCTCAAGAGATAGCACAAGAGAGACAAGATATGATCAAATGAGAATGGATTAATCAAATAATTGGATGATTACATCATAGAAGTGCCTTGTATATAAAGACAATTGATATGTTTATGAGTCATACAAGAGATAAGCATAACAACTAAGCACATGTCCACCAAGAGTGGATTATCCTCCATTGTGCATGAATGTATGTGAAAAAATGAGAGGATAAGAATAAAGAGGTGAATCTTGTAAAGAGATTTAGTAGACAACATGTGCTCAATTAGAGTGAAAACTACTGTGTTTTCTACATGATAACTTATGTGAATATGAAAACTCCTAGGTGTCTACATGACAACTAATATTCTAATGCATTAACCTAAGTAAGTTTAAGTAAAGTATAAATAGTAAATACTTATTTACACCAACACCCCACCTTAAGTGAAACTTAGGTGAATGCACTTAAGCTCACAAAAGCTAGATGAAAATGTAGGATGGGTCCTAAATACTAGGCCATGTTAGGTACGCATGTACAAAATGTGTAAAAAAAATCAAGCTCTCATAAAGAAAACAAAGAGAGAAAACCTCATGGGAAAAAACCCTACCCCAAAAGAAAGATGAAAAAACAAGATGCATGGACGGATGGAGTAATCAAGACCCCCCCATTACAACATACATCATGTATATACAATAGAGAATTATGAGAAGGAAAAAACCCCATAAGAGGAAAAGGCCCCCCCCATAAGAGAGAACACTAGTGCATTTGAGGTCATTTTGCGACCAAAAATTGCGACCAATTTTTTTAAATGGGTTGCTTGGTCACGTTATAAAGAATTTTTTTTTTTTTTTTTAATAACTACCCTGTGTTGGTTGCAATTGGGACCAATTATTTTGGTCAGAATTGCGACACACAGGGAAGCATAAAAAAAAAAAAAAAGGGCAAAACATTTCATTTGGCTTTTGCGCGAGGTTCATTTGGCTTTGGCGCGAGCGAGGGTCTCCATCAACATTGGCTCTGCTACAGATCCTTTTCATCTGGCTTTGGCATAAAGGTCTCCATCAACATTGGCGCGAGGGTCATCAACATTGGCACGAGGGTCTCCATCAACATTGGCACGAGGGCACGTCTTGGCGTGAGGGCACGTCTGATCTGGTGCGTTTGATTGTAGAAATTTTGAGGGCACGTCTAAAATTTTGAGTTCCATGTGATTCCATTAGAATAATTTATGAAAACCATTGCAATGTGTCTTTAAAATAATGTATTGGGTGCATTTCATTTCTATTTCTATTTGAAATTGCTTTCAAACAGTCTACTGCATTATGCTTTGACATCAGTTGATGGGTTTATGATAGTTTGCATTCATATTAATTGGTTATTGTATAAAATTAAAGTTGGCTCAATGTTTTGATTTGTATAGGCATAACATTCCACTTATTCTCATTTGTGAAGGAACTCCAACCGATCATAGTACCATTTTTATCACTAACCATTTATATCAGATAGTGATAAAAATGGTCAGTGGGTCATTCAGACAAGTGGCTTTTCAAAGAAACAACTTTTATCTCTAAATTTTTGATATTTTACTTGAATTAGATGGTTTCATAGGCATTTATAGGAAGCCAAACAACATTACATAAATCTTTGAAGAGATTGCTTCTCATAGTATTGGGGAACAAATGAGTTGGGTGGCAGGCCACAACACTCATAGTTGAATGCCATTTACACCGCACATCTTTTTCCAAATCTTTTATTCAACAAGACCACATCACACACCATAATAAAAATGGACCTTCCTGAAACTTATTCAATATCTCAATTATATAGCCCATGCAAGACATCGTTTAACATCACAACCAAAATGGTCATCATGTGGTCAATCTTTCAACTTATTACTGTATACTACAGGTATGTCTATTGAGGGAATGATTGGAAAATTGCACAGAAAAATGTAAAAAATTGTATAAAACATGGGTGAATACATAAATCTTAAAATGGTGAAACTAAGGGTAGAGATTTTAGGGAGTCAAAGAGATGTTTAGTGACATGATTAGCTTCCGGCATAGATCAGATTACATAATTAGGGATAAGGATTGTAGTCTGTAACTCTTTTTTGGGATATCCTTTTTATGATATGCAGTGTATCATCTCATTAGAATCTTCACTCATACTATGTGACTTTCCATGAACTGCCTATTTGGATTATGTTCATGACCTCAACTATTAGGGGAAACTCTACACACTCTGTCTTCTCTTGACTGTGTAGGGTTCTAGAATTTTGAACACTTTTGATCTCCTTATGGCTTGAAGAGCCTTATCTTTATCAGGTCTTCTTCCTTTGAAATGGATGTCGTCTGAATTGACACTGAGTTTCTTATCAAATGCAATTGGCTACTTTACATAATTCACACTAATAGAAACAACAACACCAACTACTTGTTACTCTGCAAGGAAAAAGTGAGCATCTTCTGCACCCCTTTCACAACTTTCATGCAATCTTTTGTGTCTGTTACAAAGTGCACTCCACATTTAATGATTTGTCTTGATAGAAGTCCTCTCCTTGGAAAATAACAAGCTTTTTCATTCTTCAATAGGGCTTGACTACTATTCTATTTATCCCAGGAATGCCATGTAAAACTCTATGCCATATACTGACATATTCAGGCTGTATTGTGTTTTTTAATGGACACTTTTAATGGATTTCTACCAAGTCACTACTTTAAGAATATGCTCTCCTTCGTCAAGATTACTTTCTAGGATAGTTACTAAACTTTTTATGTCAATACTTCAGTTAGAAATATGCTTTCTTGTTCAGCAACACAAAATCTGCCTTGTCTTCATAATTTTTATTATAGTAATATTTACTTTAATATATTTTTATTAATATTTACCACAATGTCAATTAATATTTACTTTAATATATTTTTATTATAGTAATATATTATAAGAAAAAATTAAATCTTTACAAAAAAAAATTAATACCAAAATATTTCTTATGAAAAAGATATAGGCTAGTGTAAATGTAAAAAAAATTAACTAAATTTTTCAGATGTTAAAACTAGCACATATGTGAATTTAAAAGATTTATTTATATAATCTATTAATATTTTCTTTAAAATTTATCTCGACTCCAAGGAAAAAGCTAAGTGAGCAAACATAAATTTGAGTGGTAAATGGATCCACCTAGGATTCTATTGGAAGCCAAAGTGGATGCCCGTATTGCTGTTCTTTTTACTAAAATAGATTCAAAATTCATAAGCTTGTATTAGATAAAAGGGAAAACTTTATACAATTTGTCAAAAACCTGTGACTGTCAAATACAGGGCCTTTGATCATTTCTGCCATAAAAATTCAATAGAAAAATCTCTTGTCCATAAGTTTTGGCTTCCTCACACTTACAGACACCTGAATTCTGATTTATAAATCTGAATTAAGAATCATGAAAATTAATTATAGTTCATAATTTTTCTCTACTTTCTGAGATCTATATAATTCTGATGATGGGTGTGATTTCAAAAATTGATAAAAGCAATTTGAGACAATCAAATTAAATTGTAAATTTTTCATCTTGGAAATCTTAGATTTGAATCTATTGAAACTTAATACATAATAACAAAAACATTCATAACAAAATCTACCTAAGCTTTGAAGACAAGTGGTTCATAGTAAACTAACAAATCCTCAAAATTGAGTATAGAAAGACTTTCAGGCCACTCTCTAGATAGAATCTCTTCCACAATCTCAATCCTCTCCTCTCTTTCCACTTCCACACTTTTACTTGAACTCACATTGAATGCATACCTCACCTGACCTCTTGATTTCCTTCTCTTCCTTTCACACTGAGATACTTGTGTTGGTAATAATGGCAGTGCAGCAAATGCTACACACTTCAATTTCACTACATTTACCAAAGACATTGGTTGTTCCTCTCTACTTTATTATACTCAATTCAATATCTCTTTCATTTTGACATTTATATAGCAAATTAAATGGGCCATACTGAAATAAATGAAAGCTAAATGGTTTCAGAATTCAGCTTCATTTCGTGCAGATATACATTGAATCTTATCTTATATGTGGGTCCATTTTAAGACACATGTCTATACATTGGCAAAGATTTGGAATTCCTTGGCACATTCCTCTGAATTATTGTGTAGTGGATAAGATGGACTAAGCTATTGAAAGAGATTGATGGTAAATTCTATGGACTCTGATTTGCATGAAACAACTGCGTATTACAAGTGGCTTCTACAATGGAGGACAAACTGTTTTTGACTCTTGTAAAACAACTGGCTTCTATCATGGAAAGTGGGGAAGCTAAATTTTAGGGGCTTCAAATGAAGCCAAATCTTTGAATGAAGGTCCCAAGGGGCTTCACTCAAAGCCTGCATGCCGATATTGGTGTGGGGGCTTTGAATGAATATTAGGGCTTCATTCAAATCTGACATGCAGACCTCGTTCATACTCCTAATAACTGATTGGAAAAGCTTTTAAATCCAACATTTTTCTTTTTTGTCACATGGTTTCATGTATGAGTTGGTGGACTAGGGTGCTAAGAGGGAAGTTAGTAACATCATACCTTGCATTAGCATCTCCGTCTATGGTGCAGGAGCACCTAACTCTTATGAAGTACAACTTAGCAACTGTTTGACAAGCTTTAATAGTTGACATGTAATGGGTGATTAGTGTCAGGCTACTGCGTATGCATTAATCCCGATCTTAAATGCAAAAGAAACTATGAATTCACTAAATAGGGTCAAACTTATTTTTGTTGATTTAATAGATTTGATTTGAGAATGATGGTCTAATGATTTGAGAGAAAGAGTTGAGAGATAGATGGAGAGAGAGATAATACAAGTGATAGAAAGACTCCTAGATAATATTCTTGAGGACAATGTGTATTATAGTCCTTACCATTTTTTCCTTTGATCTACCAAAAGGATGGTGGTGTCCTACAAATGGCATGGCTCTTTCTACCACTTGTATTATCTCTCTCTCCATCTGTCTGTCCATTCTTTCTCTCAGATCATCTGACCAACATTCCCAAATCAAATCTTGACCCTATTTAGTGGATTCACAACATAAACTTCAAATGCTTCTCCTATCAAATATGTAGATTTCACAATAGCTAAGAAACATAATTGTAGGCATCATGGTCACATTTTTTCGGAAACGTAATTGGGTTGTGTACCCAAGCAATGCAAAGCAACTTCCACAACTTCAATTCCAAGTCAAATTCATCTATAAGAATGATCGCTTGCCAACTGTTGTTGAATACATCTATAGCTCATGAATACAAGGTCCTCCAACAAATGTATTCAACAACTATTGGCAAGTGATCATTCCTAGCTCATGAATACAAGGTCCTCCAACAAATCTATTTAACAAATATTGGCAAGCGATCATTCCTAGCTACTTTTGTTTTATAAGGTTTGTCTCAATCCCAATAGGTTGTAGTTTCATTTTCTAGATGCACTTCATTGCTTGGGTATACAACTCAATTACATTGATTCCAAAAAAATGTGACCATGATGCTTACAATTATATTTCTTAGTTGTTGTTTTCTAAGATCCCTTATGACCCTTTACGACCGTTTACGATCCCTAAGAATAAATCTTAGAGCTCTTAAAATGTCATAAAGGGTCATAAGAGACTCCTAGGAGGGGCCATGATGAGCTTCCACCTTCACGTGGTTGGCCCTGTTAAGTAGAGAATGCTATAGTTTTCACAAAACAAAGAGAAGCTCAATAATTTAAGGTCTTAGTCCATAGACAAATTAAATTAGACTTATTATCTAAAACACATAAAAAACATGCACATAAACATGGTAGGCACTAAATAGAGATAGTTGGAAGAGAATTAAAAAAAAAGATTAAGGATTATGTTATTTTAAGAACTATTTAAATAACAATTATAAATTGAGTTAAATCAATAAGTATTCATTTCTACCTTTTCCAATATAAATTTAAATATTGAATGATCTCTCCTTTATATCTTAATCCTTCAATACTCATAATTCTTTATTGCATTCATTTTGATCATTCACTAAACTTAATTAAATTATAATTATATTACATGTTATTTTAATTTTTTATATTTTTACTTTTTATTTTTATTATTGAATGTCATGTCAAAAAGGGGACATTATAGTGAGATGCATTACTATATAGCAAAATAACAAGAATATTATTGAAACAAACTGATACAACATTCAGATTATAAAATCAGACTGCTGCAACAACACAAATTAACCTAACAGAAAGCATAGAATACCATTCCCACAATGACCGAACATTTAACCACTGAACTACACCTCTTCTAAATAATGTAAGATGCTGATAACAAGTTGATACTACCATCACACATGTCAAATTAGACTGATACACACTAAAAGCCACCCTAATTAATTGTAGCTAACATCTGGATGCACACTTATAATTGATGTCAATCAGAATACTGAAGGTCTAGAATAGGGCATAGTGTTGCTGATACAGTAGGTACAAACTCATAGAAAGCTCACCAAATTTTCCAAAGTCTACATAACTAAGACCTAGCATCAAAGGTTCTCCCTAGGCACCTCGAAACCACCAAATATTGGCCCCAAAATAGGAGCCCTTCATCTTCAAGCTCTCACATACTTGCTCCACTTGGTACAACACCCCATAAAGGTCATCTATTCACTTTCAACTTGGACAGCCTACAATATGGTCTTTGTATAAAATTCATTTTTTGTCGTTTCATTATATGGTTTGAACAAGTGTGGAAAAAAATCAAATTTTTATTATGAATTTTCTATTCACCAATCTATGTTAAACTAATCAGCAAGGTCACTTTCCTAATACTTTATGAACTGGATGCTATTCGCAAGGTCAGTTTCCTAACACTCACTATAGTACTTGCTATTCAATTGAGATAGACACAGCTCACTAGTTTGTTTGTATTCTCTTTGGATTTTGTTAAAGAAGACAGCTGAATGCTATATGATGAACTAAAAGTTCTATGGTGTCAACAGGCTTGTGCATTTCTTGAGCCAAATTACCAGCCCTAGTGACATTTGTTGTTGTTCAAAAGCGGCACCATACTAGACTATTTGCAAACAACCATGCAGATAGGCATTCTATAGATAGACTTGGGAACATCTTGCCAAGTCTTTAGTACATAATAAAGCAACTGAATTTCATAATTTTTTTTTTTGATAGTCGATTTGTTTAAATATTGCCCATCAAAAATTGCTTAGTACATCTCATCTTTTTTTTGCACAGGAGCTTGCAGTTCTGAAGAATCTGATAGCGAAGAATTTGAAGAAGATATTGTAGCAAAGGTATATTTGGTGTTCTTTTTTAAGTGAAAATGTGATTGGAAATTTTGTATATTGTCATATTTCACTTGCAGAAAGGTCAAATTGTAAATAGAGGTGAACTTGTATGGATTTAAGTTTCTTCTTCATTATTTATAATGCTCTCAATTCCTCCTTTGTAGCTATAAAAATACTTGTTTATTTTCACCTTTCCAGATACCCTTTACCAGGTTCTTCAAGATTCCAAAATATCTTGGGCTGACCCCACTCCAGCATGTCCTAAGTCCTACTTGGTTCAAAGACCATACTCCTTTTTATATGTGTCTTCCTCTTACTACTCCATCTGCAGGTTGCAAACAAATCATCCTTCTTCCACCAACAAGTCATTCCATTCAAGAAAGACCATGTCTGACGATATCAATGCACAAAAAAATAGGGAGGCAATTGCTAGACTGCGGTCTAACTTAAAAAGAAAAGGTGATGGAAAATTTTATTGTCCTTGCAAAATGTGTAAGGGCTTAAAGACTTGAAGATATCTAATCACAACAGTTGAGCAACATTGTAGGCAACATGGTCACTTAAAGGGGGAAACGAGTATCGCCCATTGGTATGTATTTTAATAGTTTATAAATTACATGAGACATGATTTGATGATGACATCATGGTCATGGTTAATATAAGGTAATCATTTTCATATAGGTCAACATCCCTGAGTTTCATGTTATGGACCATGACAATTCAGAGAATGCAGATTTCCAAACGAGGGAACATGGAGGTGTGAATATTGAAGTAGAAGGTAATGATACCATGGAAGAAGATCAGGATGATGAAGATCACGATGATCAAAATGATCATGATGATCAAGATGATAATGATGATGATGATGATGCTGATGATGATGTATAGTTTGATGTACCTTTACTTGATAAGGCAGAGCAGCCCCTATATGAAGGCTCCAAAACAACTCTTCTTGCTGCTGTATTGCTATTGGTGAACTTGAAGGTAATGAATGATTTATCCAATGTAGCAATGACACGTATGTTAAGGTATGCCATCTTCTTTCATTATTTTACTCATAGTTCCCTTACAATTAACATTAGGTTCGTGTAGCAATTAATATTCTTTAAATTAAGAAATTATATTTTTGGTCGTAGGTTGATAGGTGAGTGTTTGTTACCACCATCAAACATTCTACCTCGCTCGTACTAAGAATTATCTGCCATCATGAAAGATATTGGAATGGGGTATCAAAAAATAGATGCATGTCTGAACGATCATATTATATATTATAAACAACATGAATTTGCAACACAATGCCCTACTTGTCATATCAGTAGATATCAATCAGATCGATTAACAAAAAAGGTGCATCGCAAGGTTCTTTGGCATATTCCCATTATTCCACGTCTGCAACGATTATTCAAGTGCCATAGCTTGGCACAATTTATGGATTACCATGCACGCAATAGAAGTCAAGATGACATTATGCGAATGCCTGTAGATGGTTTGGCATTTAAGGAAATATAGGAAAAATGGCCACACTTTAAAGAAGAACCTCGTAATCTCAAGCTTTCATTGGCAGTAGACGGTGTCAATCCTTATGGAGAGATGAGATCTACTTACTTAGTGTGGCCTATTTTTGTTATCAACAATAACATACCTCCTTGGTTGTCCATAAAGAGAGAGCACATAATGTTGACACTGATTGTTCTAGGTATTTTTTGATTTATTGGTCATCTAAATTAATTTATTATTACTAATCCATCAAATGGTCAAAATAATTATGTAATGTTTTTTCTCATTCAACTAGGTAAGTACCAAGTCAAAGATATCAATGTATATATTGAACCCCTTATTGACGAGTTGGTGGTGTTATGGAATGGGGTTACTATGTATGACATTTGTAGACCAATAGGACAAAGATAATTTCAATTTCATGCAATGCTTGTATGGACAATACACGATGCCCCTGGGCTAACACATTTTTGTGGTATGTTCTCTTCTTGACACCTCTTTTTTGGTATGTCAAAGTTAACACATTTAATCCAATTATACACGATCTTGTAGGTCTTCAGACAAAGGGTAAATTTACATGTCCAGTTTGTGGTCCAAAGATGAAATCCTGCCATTCAAAAAGTTTAAGAAAGAAGGTGTTTGATGAGAATAGACACTTTTTGCATAGAAATCATGAGTATCAAATTATCGAAAAACATCTTTTCAATGGTCTAGAAGAGACTACATCAAAGCCACAGAGAATGACACCTTGCCTATGGAAGTTGGCATACAACAAAATAAATCGTCAAGGTAATGTCATTCCATTTGATGCTTTTTGTTTCAAATTTATATTTCGATATTGTGTTTTGTTTACTGATGATGTGATTGATGGTTGTGAAGGTCATCAAGACATCAATGTCCAACTTCCAAAAGGACTAAAAATTTATCCTACACAATTTACTAGGTTGCCATACTATGAGCAACTCCCAATTGTGCATTTGTTTGATACTATGCATATTGGAAAGAATGTAGCAGAGACATTATGGAAAATCTTGGATGGAAGGCATGACAAAGATCAAATTGTCAAAACTTAGTGACATTGAAGAATCCAACCATGCAATGAAAAATGGTATTCGACCAAATAAAAATCGAGACCGAATTGATACAAGTGCCCTTAGTTGGTTATTGTCAAAGCAGCAGAGCAATGCTATAAAAGAAGTCATAAAAAAAATACGATTTCCCACAGGATTTGCTGCGAACATAAACAATGTCATATCAAATAAAAGTGAATTTGGGCCAGGGTTGAAAACACACGATTGGCATACATTTATTAAGGTAATTCATGTTATTTTGTATTAACTATATATTTATAAACTGCATGTAGTTTCAATTGCATTCTTTTATAAAATATTGACAAGATCATTTTACAAATATTGCAGTACGTTCTACCTCTATCTCTCCCACACCACTTTGCCAACAATGTCAAACAAGTTATATATGATCTTGGAAAATACATGAGGTGGTTTTCATCTAAAGAAATCAATAAAGAAGATATAAAATATTGGAAGAAAAAAATTCCTCTTCTGATGTGTGAAATGCAAAAGTGTCTATCTCCAAGTTGTTTCAATGCACAAGAACACTACCTCATACATCAAGTTGAGGAGATTGAATTGTGTGGACCTATACCAACCAGGTCAATGTGGATGGTTGAGAGGCACTTGAAATTTTTGAAAGGCTTGGTTTGCCAAAGAGCACATCTCGAGGGTTCCATGGTGGAGGGATATATGGTATACTAGACCATGGTGTACATTACTGAATGTCTTCCTAAGTTTGCAGCAAACATCCATGTAGATTGTATTTGGGATCCCAACTCAATTAACAAATTTGAAGGGGAGTACTTGATGGGAAAAGGTAGATCGAGGAAAGTGAGAGGTAAATTTAAGATTTTATTGTAGTTAATTAATTCATATAAATCTTCAATATAAGTTATTTTTAATTGGCATATTTATTTGAAACAGGTGGTCGAGAGTGGGATGCAATACATTTGTATATTGCAAACAATCTTGATTGGATGAGAGAATGGATTGAACAATGTCAACAAAATGGTTTCTCATTAACATGGGAAGGTGTTGGTTCATTGGTTATAGAAACTTATCCTAATGGAAATTCCAATGTTATGCCGATGGTAGTTGATCTAGTAAATGGTTTAAGAGGTGGAGAGGTACATAGAAATTTATTAATGATCATAACTCGACGTATGTTTCGTATCAACTCACGATGCAAATAATTTACACAGACTTCAAAAATTGCAGGTCAAGCACCACAAAGCTATGTACTATCATCCCCACAAATTCTGCATAAAAAGGACGGATGACACAAAGAAAACTTGTGATTCTGGGACAACTGTAGTTTTTGAGGTCACCAATATATCATCTAGAAGCGACATACATCCTCAACAATCTCAAAATCAATACTATGGAATCTTGGATGATATAATTGAGTGTGAATTTAACACCTTCAAAGTAGTTCTATTTGTCATCAAATGGTATAGGTTACAACTAAATCAAAATGATCCAGATAGAACTATTATTCAACATGATAATGGATTTACAATGATCAATACAAGGTTGTTTGAGCCAGTTGGAGATGAGCCCTAGGTTCTTCCAAGCCAATGTGAGAAAGTGTTTTACTCAAAGGTTCCAAATAAATAGGGTTGGTCATTTGTTGTTAGCTATGATCCAAGAGGAAGGCCGATAAAGTATAATGTTATGGAAGAAGAAGATATTGAAGATGATGAAGAAGCAGATGATGAAGATCAAGATGATGGTGATGATGATGATGGTGATGGTGATGGTGATGATGATGATGATGATGGCAATGATGATGATGATGGTGATGGTGATGATGGCGATGATGATGGTGATGATGGCGATGATGATGGCGATGATGATGGCGATGATGATGGTGATGATGGCGATGATGATGATGATGATGATGATGATGATGAAGAAGAAGAAGAAGAAGATAATCAATGACTACAAACATCGTCACCCCTTCTATTGACAATCTTGCATTCCATATATAAGGTAAATTTGTTCATGTTTACGATGTTGCATATTGTTCATGTTGTCTTCTAAGTTATTTGTAGCATACACGTATCATGTAATTTTTAGTGAACTTAAGATAAATTATTAACATATGCAGGAAATTTGATTATATATTTATTGTGTTCAATTCTAATGATTACAACATAGGTTATTTATAATTACCAATGTTTATATTGTGTCTGATTGTCACCCTTTTTGCAAATAGTCAATTGACTACAAGAGATTTGACCAATTTGGCATGGATTGTGCACAGTGACATGGATCAACAGGTATAAGTCAAAAAATAGACATAATTTTCTTAAATTCTTCTTGTTTATCATTGAGCACGTATGTTATAAATAGACATTATATAATCATATAATGTATATATAGACAAAGAAGGTCCGTATAGAAATATAATTGTATAATCACTTTCAACTTACTACATTTTATATGTCACTTTCACTTTCCATTTGATGGATTGCAGGACCCACCAAATAGGTACTTCTCAGATCTATCTACATCGAATGATGGAAATGAGGAAATGGTAGATGAAAGCTCTACATGTAGTATGGCTAAAAGAGGGAGATCAACTAGAGGTCAAAAGAATAGAAAAAAATTTGATAAATGCATGCAATTTTTCCTTGCTAATGGGGGGTCATGTTCTTATGATGATGAGACCAAAGGTGACATCAAGGTGCCCTTTCAGTACTCACACATTGAGAAAGAATGGATACCCAATGAGCTACCTCCAATTAACATAGATTTTTGTGTTAATGAGAGGATATATCACATTGCTCCATCCTCATTACATGGTTTGGGCCTATTTTCCATGGATGGGATAAAGGTATGTTACAAAAAAGTTGTCAAATTTTTCAAGTATGTCGGTCCATGTTACAATTACAATGATTGGATGCAGATTGTTTGATATAAAAAAAGTATGCGTAGGTATGGGGTATCAGCTAATTATATACAACAAAAAGAAAATGATCAAAGTAAAAGATTTGCTATGTACATTGATGGGAGACCAAAAGCAATAGGTAATATTGTAGGTTTTATAAATAGTACACGACCTGCTTCAACTAGTAAGCAACCCAATTGCATATTTGAGGCGCGTGAGGGGAATGAAGTTTTTGTTTGTGCAATAAAATCAATAAGTGCAGGGGAAGAACTTCTAATTGATTACCATTTAAATCACATAGATACAAACAATGTTACTATCATGAGGGCTGTAAGTACTATTTACCATTTTGTTAATAAGTTTTTTTTTGCTATCTATTGCTTTCAGTTAGCTGAATTTTTTATGTTTAATCTTTGTGACAGGATGATATGGATCCAACAAATGATAGAGGTCAGCTGGATGCTACTCCCACCCCTTCTTCAGTGAGGGTAAACCTTTTTGAAATTGTACAAATTAGATAGTTGAAAAATGTTATATTATTACGTTATTTTATTTATGTTTTTTGAGTTTTTATGATAGTTTTACTAACATTCCTCTCACAATTTGATGTTCAGGATAAGGGTAAAGCAATAGCAGTGACCACCAAGCCACTAGCTATGCATTCTGATGAGGCTGATATTGTTGATACTCCCAATTTTATAAAAATGTTGAAAAAAAAATTAGGAAAATTAATTTAGAAGCCATGAAAATTTTGGATGAGGCAAATATGGAACCTGAGGAGATGAGGAAGAGGCTATCAGAATTGAAAGTGCAAGCTCAACATTATGAAGTAAGCTCCAATGAATATTTAGTTATAACAAAAGTTCAATAAAGATTTATATTTTATAATCTTTTATGTTGTGAAGTAAAATATGTAATATGTGCAAAAATACTTTATTGATGCAATTTTTTTAAAGAGTTGTAAGAAACTTTAACTACTAAATTCTTGTTATACAAGAATTTTTGGGAATTGATCCAGAATGTGGTCAAGGACAACACGGTGAGGGCGGTAGTAGTAGAGTTTCGGCTGCCACTGGTAAAATAATCTTTTAGTTGACAAGTTAGAAGGAATTTTTTATTTCGAACATTCAAAACTTCTTAACTCTTACTTTTATTATTTCAGAATGTCTTTGCTAACAATGTATTGTTCAAGTCATCTAGTGCAGGAGACTCCTACGAGGTTGACGGATGCCCGTACGAGATTGCCGACTGCAATGTTGGCAACAAGGGGACATCCAACTAGTAAATCCTTGTTTTTCTATATTTGGTTTTGTGTTAATTATGAGTTGATAATATGTGCTTTAATCTTGGGATGCATCACATAGTGTATTGTTTTTTTTGTGGTAGGAGATGCACCGTATGGTACGCTACCAAATGCAGATCATAGTACATCTATTGGTGATAATTCACCATCATTTCCTGGAGCTACCTGTGTTTCTAGCACGGGATCTATGGAGACATTGTTGTTTATTGACGATAATGAATTAATGCCTTTGAAATGTCCTAAGCTTCTAGGTACTTTAAATAATTATTTTTTATATTGTAATAAGGATTTTCTTGCAAGATGTAAACATGATAGGAAGTGGTGAATGCAAGGGCTTTTGATGTGGAGTGATGCCTCGTGACCTTTAGTGTGTCGTATTGTGCAAGTTGTTTAATTATTCTGGAATTCCTTTTTATTAGGGGTTTGGTAGGATTATCTGAATTATCAATGACCTTTTGTCTATACCAGTAATTCTCTAGTTTAGGAATTTGGTACATTGCAATTTCATGCTTTGAGTAGAAGATACTAACTAATTTTTCTATAGAGAACCAAAAGTGGGAGTCTTCTTTCATATGATTCATTTTAATGGTTTTTACTCTTAATTATGCCATGACATTTTTTGTAGGAAATGATACATTTTATAGGAGGCTTTATGACCTCATGCTGCGAAGATTCGGGCCCACCATACATACTAAGTTGCTGTACATCATAACTAAACTAATTTTATCCCATTTTTTTTTTCATATCATTAATTGGTGCAACATTTTTCCTTTCATTCGAGTCTTTTCTTATACTAGCTATATCTAACAATTTTGTGTTTTTTCTTAAAAGGTGGAACTACCAATCTCAAAAATTAAAAGATGGGCTCATCAAAGATATATAGCATGAGTTTGGTAGTAATATTTTTGATCATAAGAAATTGTTACAAAAAGCTGCTAGACATCTCAAGGTTGCGAGGGACACATATAGAAAGATGATCGTCCACAACCCGAAGTATGAGCATCCTCCCTTTGTTTCAGCAAGGGACTGGAATGAGTTCATTTTGGATGCAAAGGAGAAAGGGCAACGTCTGCCAGAAGAAAGTGCACTAGTAAATCCAAAAAGGTATGCAATAGTATTAACTACTAGTACATTAATGAGAAAATTTAGGGTTCAACTTCAGTATATACAATTTCAACTAGCTCAATTTAATCTATCTATTGATGAAAGGCATGTAAGTCATATGCTGACACAATTGCTTATAAATCTCAATCTCAATCTAGGCATAAATCCTACATAAGATATATTGACAAAATGAAGCCCTTTATTCATATTTAGTGACAAATTTTAGAGCCTATGTCTCCTATGGGTTCTTTTTTCAAATTTTATCTTTGCTGAACTCAAACTATAATTGAACTAAGAAATTCCTACTCAAAGTTGTGACAATCGAATCTTGTGATATGATGTACCATGTTAGATTTTGAGTCATAAAAATAGGCAATGCCTTGACCACTATACTTGTTGAATTTCCCTTTCTTTTACAATAATTGCTCGCTATCTTGAGTTTCCTATCCCCTATTTTATTTTGGGTCATGTGTGCATCAAATCTGCACTTAATCTGCATGTAAATCTTGATGAAATCCATCATTGAAGATATCAAATCCCATATTCTATAGTATTTTGTTAACTATGATAATAGTATATAATGTTTTCATTAGTGATTGTTATTTTATACTGTCATCAATTCCATTTTGTGCTTTGTTGCATATCAAAAAAGAAGTGCATATACACTATACATTAGACTTAAGTGTGAAGCATCACAAAATCTAATCTCTATCTTCAGATAACAATGTAGTCTAAGAATCCTAAAGAATTTAAAGCTGAGCATTTCCACCACATCTAAAATCCATTCTTCTTTTTTAGTATTTTCCATTGCTGCTGAACCTTTGATCACATGGATTATGTGTCTATACCCAACCAATAGATTATCCTTTTTAGGGAATCCCTGCTTTTTCTCCTGTGGAAACTGTAAAGATGGAAACTCATTAAGGGATTTTTCCTAATATCACCCTACTTCCAATCTTTCTCTTCCATTCCTTAGCTCTTTGCAAGCTCACAAAAGGCGTATCAGCTTTGGTAACATGTTAATTATTTGTGTCTAGACTAATTCAAACACATATATCAGTGAAGTAAAGAGATAAAGTACCAAGGCTAACACATCTACCTTGGGGGATCACTCTTAAAATACAACATAATGTACAACAAAATTCACAGTGTGTACAAATGACTTTTCATGTGATTTGAACCTTCACCTGCACCTCTTGTTCCTTCACATTCTCATCCTTTTGAATTCAATATTTCTCGCTATGTTGTTTTGTCAAAATCCCTAAAATAGGAGTTATTTCTCCAACATACTACCACGCATAATCCTCAATTTTGGTATTTAAATTTTGTTATTGTAAATATGATAGGTATGTAATTCATATGCTGACACAATTGCTTATAAATCTCAATCTCAATCTGGGCATAAATCCTACATAAGATATATTGACAAATGAAGCTTCTAATATGTTCTCTCTGTGACCAAAGGCACTCACCCTTATAAAACCTTCACCTGCGGGTCCAAACCCACTTCCTGGAGTTGTAACTATATGTGCTTTCTCAAGGATCTCAATAAAAATATCCCATGAATTTTGACCAGGAAATCAAACCCATACATATGGCGCATTTTTTCCTCCAAAGACATCAAACCCAAGTGAAGTAAATGTTTCCACAATGATTCTAGTATTCTCTTTATATCATCTAACATATTTCAAACTTTTCATAGGTTGCAGGACACATGAAAGGCAACAAAGGCGAGGCTAGAAAAGGTTGGGCAGCACAAACTTGGCTCTGGGGGATATTTGAAAATCAAAGCACGCGTTGTAAGTAGCAATAAATGAATTGAAAAGAAAAATTATTTATAAAATGAAAATAATTTTTTTAATTAATAAAAAAATGCAAGGCGTTGATTTTAATTTGGAGGCCACAGAAGAACACAAAAAAATTGCCTTCAAGCAAGGCTATGCAGCGGTGGCTGAATGCCTACAACAAGCTTCCATTGCCCCAACCGAACAGTCTCCTGCATCATGTGCATAGGTAAATATGCCAAAAAAAATTAGAAATTGAATACTTGAGCAACAATTTATTTGATAATAATGTGCATGACATTGCAATGCAGCTTGTTAATCCTGACACAGATCATATGCAGCATCATGAAGCCCCTGATGTGCATCGTACCGTCGATGGAGGTGCTCATTTGTTATTTAAAACTAATTATGTAATTATTAATACAATTTAACATATTTAATTGAACTTGGTATAACCTTTTTGTGTTGAGGATATAGAATCATGTCGTGCTGAACGAGTGCTAGAGGATGTTCAGGCTAATCAACAGGTAGATCATGTGGCACATTCAGGTAAAGAAAATCTATGTTTTGTTCTTTTAAATTAATTTTTTGATTTCTAGTTCTTTTACTTAAATAAAAACTCGTAATTCACTAATATAAAATGGTGGGAATTTAACCTCATGAAGTACTTGTTATTGCAGCGGACCCCCCTTTGGTGCAGCGGCCTCATGGTGTTCCTGAATGGATGAGGAGGAGACATGTGTTAGAACCAGTAGAGGAGGGGGATCCTAACAAGGACATTGATATTCCTCTTAGAAATTTTATGAAAAAAAGAAACAGAAAGAGAGCAAAAAAGAGATGATTATTCATGAATGACTTACTCTTGAATATTGTTAATGAATATTGTGTTAATGAATTATTCATGAATGACTTACTCTTGAATGTTGCGTGTTAATGAATTATTTGCGAATGTTGTGTGTTTATGAATTTTATGTGTTAATGAATGTTATCATGTGATTATAATGATTGAATGTTCTATTTCAAAAATGGATGAATTGAATGTTATTAAATGTTAATGGGGAATTTAGAGTGATGTTAGGGGGGGGGGGGGGAGGGGCCAAATGAGCTTCCACCTTCACGTGGTTGGCCCTGTTAAGTAGAGAATATTTAACTATTCTCAAAACCAAGTGAAGCTCAAACTTTAAAGATAAGCTTATAGTTAATAGTGACAACCAATTAGCAAGTCGAAATGAAGTTCTTCGTTACAGGTACCTTGTTAGTTTTTAAAGCACGATATCACGTTTTAATATTGTATAGTTTTTTTCTCTTAAGTTAAAGTATTCTTTTACTATAACAACATAATTTATGACCATTTTAGTAACTATTCTAACATCGCTTTATGACAAATCCTATTTCTTAGATGTTGAGCATGGCTGCAATTGTGCAATTGGCATTTCAGAGTATTGGTGTGGTTTATGGGGACATAGGAACATCACCACTTTATGTGTATGCAAGTACTTTTCTTGATGGCATCAAACATCCTGATGACGTTCTTGGGGCGTTGTCTTTGATCATATATTCTCTCACTCTTTTGCCCCTCATCAAATACATCTTCATTGTATTGTGGACCAATGATAATGGAGATGGTAAGATTATAACAGCTCTAGTTTCACTTTGTTTTTAGGTCAAAGTTTGATCTTTTTGATGTGAAAACATGTGTTCTAAGTTTAAAGGGACGGTTTCTTTTGTAGGTGGAATGTTTTCACTTTATTCTTTGATTTTTCACCATGCAAATGTCAGCATGATACCCAATCACCACGAAGAAGATAGGAAACTCTCCTCATATACACTTGAAGTTGCAGGTAGACAACCCAATAGAGCCATTAGGATAAAGGAAGCTCTTGAACAAAGTAACTTTTCCAAGAGATGTTTGTTAATACTAGCCCTTGTGGGGACTTGTATGGTTATAGGATATGGCATCCTCACCCCTTGCATCTCTAGTACATATTATTGTTTTTACAATATGTAATGCTTTTTGTTGTTATTTTTCAATATATTGTATGCTTGTTATATCAATGTTTCAATAGTGTGATCTATTATCATATGTTAGAAATCAAATGATCTCGAAGTCTACTTAATTCAAAATAAATCCCTTAGATTGTACAAAATTTGTTAACTTTTCCCTTTCATTTGTTCAAGTAGTTTCACTAACACTTAATTTGTTGATATATTTTAGTTCTTTCAATAGTGGAGGGAATCAAAAGGGTGGACAAGTCGCTCAACCAAGGTGAGTTTTTGGCATTTTCTCATATTATAATATTTGAGATGGGTAGAAAGGTTATGGTGAGCAGAAAACATGAACACGAAATTATATTGATAAACTAATGACATTTCATTCTTTGTCCTATTCCTCAATTTCATGCTTGGGTTGTATAACCCCAATTGATCTTCCTTAAAACATTATTCCATTTCCTTTATGAATTTTGAAGTCAGGAATCTCTGAAATTGTAATGACTTTGCAAGGTATCCCAACAAATCTCAAATTCACATTCTTTTTTTTCTATCTTAAAGTCTTGCCTGTAGGAAATTGTGATCTTGTGTTGAATACACATGTTAACCTGTGAATTTTCTGACTTTCTCTTTGGACCTGCTTTTGGTGTAATCTTAGAACCCATATTGTTGTACTCAAATTTGGAAGGCGCACTGGAGATGGCATAGCTATGAAATGCCTATGTTTGGAAAGCTGTTTGGTTTTTATCTTGATTGATGAATAGTTGGTTTTCATTATGTGGATAATGGCTTTGGTTACAGGCATCTTATCTTTCCAAAAGCTGTCATACCTAATGACCTAAGAACATCCTGAAATTTTGACGTGTTATATCTAATTTGGAGGAGGAAGAAGTACAAACGATTCAAAAGTTTTTCTAGAATGAGAGAGTAGTGTGCTTCCATAGTTTTCATCTATCTTATTTTTGTATATTGGAATGAATTGAATATTTTTAAATGCAGGAAGAACTGCACCAAAAAGAACGTAAAAACCGAGATGAATTTCAAAGATTGCTGGAGGATCATAAACCAACTGCCCTGCTTACAGCAAAGACACACTTCATTTGAAGCAGGCTCTTTGCTTTATGATCCTCCAGTTCTTTGATAAAGCAAAGAACTTGAGGATCATAAAGCAAAGAGCCTACTTCAAATACATCTGGTTCACCATCCAAGGATTTGTTTGAAGATGTTGTAGAAGGGATGAAAAAGCAGGTAAGAAAGTTGCATATATTTTAATGATTTGATTGCAAGATTTAATTGCACTTTCACAATCAGGCTTGCAATCATTATTACTCAATGCAATGTATGTTTGATTCCTTTGATGTAACCATTTTTTGAATATGTATCTTTGGCAGTACCAAGAGGACAAATCAAACATAAAAGATGCTATGGAGTCAGGAAAGGTGTGCCTTTTGTGCTTTAAGATTTTCCATTGGATGTAAAATATATTGTAATCTTTTTGATGTAATGATTGTAGCTTGTAGTAACATCAGCATGGACTCTTGACAAATTCAAAGCCTCCATTGGGGAACTATATGATTTGGCTGCTGCATCTGAAACAAATCTTAAGGTTTGTTCTGGTTACATTTCTAGATTTTTTGTCTCAGCTACAGAAGACTTCACAATAAAAGTATTTAGTATTTTCCTTTGAACAATGTTGTCACATATTGTTATGTTCCTAGTAACTACTATTTATACAAACAAGGATCTTATCCTTATGTTCCATATGACTCTGGTTCCTAACTGATTCGATCATTGCATCAGCTATATTATGTTTTGACTCATTTGCACTGGTAAGTAGTTGCTGGAAGTGAATCGCTATCACAAATGCATTAGTCTGTTCTCATTAGTGGATAGTGGATTTTTATTAGGTTAAACTAAAACAATTGCAAATGTTGAAAGTAATGCAAGTTGTTTTGGGATATATGATTTTTTTAGGTCTTACTGACATCCTGTGTATTGCTTGCAGCTTGTGTTTGAAGAAGTGATTGAACAAGTAAAGGAAAAGGAAGAGAAAGAAGCAAAAAGGAGGGAAAGGCTGGTAGATGATTTCACGGCTTTTCTCTATTCTCCGAAGGTTTACATTATTCATTTTGGAAAAAATCCTTCTAATGCAGTCTCTTTTTCCTCTACTACTTTTACACCTGGAGTAAAATTTCACAGAGTTTTGTACATTAAAAATCCTGAATATGAATGAATTTCTATTCTTATCATAAACCAATTTCTATCTATGTAACAATAAATTAGTTATATACTATTTTTCCATTTTAGGAAATTGTTGCTTCCTCAGAATGGGAGGATTGCATACCTTTTCTCAAAGATGTGGAAGCATACAGGTAAAAGAGCCACTATCAAGAATTAATCTTATTGTGAGTAATTAAAGGTAGTTATCATGTAGCTTACACTAGTAGTAGCTATAAATATATTGGATATGAATATTCAGGGCAATTAGTGATGAAAGCTTCTCTCAGGAGATATCTAATAAGTACATTGCAAATCTTCATGAAAAGGTTAAGGAAAACAAGCACAAACGAGATGAAGAAGAGGTACATGACCTAATTATCATTTCCACTTTCATATCTAATTTTTTCAAGATCTAATTTTTGTTTAAATACCTTTTGAAAGTATATTTGGGTGAGTTTTGTACTAAGAATGCAAATTAGACCTCCTTATGAAGATAATTGTATTACTTACAAGTTATTTTAACTACTTTTACAAACTAGCTATTAGAAGTTAAATTGTTACAAACTAGCCTTTATCAAGATTTGATATGACCTAGATGAGATGAGGTAGGGTTAGTAGACTAACCAACATGAAAAAGCCAAAAGAAATACAAAAGTTGTCAACAACACTCTTAACATTGTCTATGTATATCCTAAACAAATGTGCTATCATCAAATGCACTTAACGATGATGTCATCCATTCCAATATGCATGCAGCTTTAATGTTAAATGAAGATAATTCTAATTTAACAATCAATCATTCTAGCGATTCTTTTGGCCACAACTTCTTCCAGGCTAAAATATCTTCCTTTGTAATTAACTTCTGAATGCCTCCATAAAATCCTTCAACCTCACCTCCTACTTCATGATGACGTTTCCTATTGATTGGAGCATGTCTCCATCGAGAACCAAAGGTATATTGATGAAGAGATATTGAATCTTATTAATATAACAACTAACTTGATAGCATTAATATAAATTATGGATGAAGAGATATTGAATCTTATTATGGACCTTATCCTTGGTGGCTATGAAAGGACATCTAACTTGATAGCATTAATTTTGAAGTTTCTAACTGAATGCCCTAAGGCATTAGAGCATTATTAAAGAAAACATCAAGGGATAATATTTGAATTGTGGATATTTGTAAATTATGTTGGTTTTAGACAGTTATAGTTATAGTTATATATGCGCTCTTATGATGATGTGATTGGGACTGTAAGTTTTTTTGTCACGTTTATCTGTTTGAAAAATAGATGAAATTATTGGCTTTCATTCCTGATAAATAATTATTTCCTAATTTTATTCTTCCCTATAGGAACCAAAATTTAGATGCGCTCTACCAATTATTACAAAGCCTTTGCTCTCATAGGAGCCTTCTAAACTCCACAAAATTTGAGTTGTAAAGCATAATTGCTCGGTGGAAAAAGGATATCGTGCACATTTCTTCCTCCTTCCCATTTTTTTGTATAAAATAAATCATTTGACGAACAAAACAATGGTGTGGAGGAATAAATGTGCATGATACCTTGACTCTCATGCATCAAGCAATTATGCTTTATAATCAAGTTTTGTGTAGTTTTGAACGCTCCTATGAGAGAAAAGCTTTAAAAAAAAATGGGACAGGGCATCTCAATTGTGACACATTTTGGTCTCAATTGCAACCAATATTTGTCGCAATTGAGACACCAAACTGGCAACCTTTTAGGTCGCGAGTATAGCACCGACGTCGAAAGCTAAGCATCTTTGGTCAGAATTTTGATGAAAAATTGGGCAAGTTTACGTCGGAATTGAGAAAATAACAGTTTATGTTGACTAGAGTACTCGATGAAATTTGTGTCGGTAAATCCATGTTTATGTTGTCAAAATTCTGACGCAAAATGAATGTGGCAGAAAACTAACCAAATTTGTGCGACAAAAACTTTGGTCACTTTAGCAACATACTCTTGTCAAAATTGAGACCTTTTTGCGTCGCAAATTAAGCCTAAATTTACTAGTGGAAGAAGTAGAAGAAGAAGAAAGGAGACAAGGTAGTCCCCCCTCAATACATAATGCCCATTAGTGATAGCTGCTCCAAGATGAATGTGGAAGTTGATCCATGACTACTGAACAATGTTCCTCCCCTTAGGAAGAAAAAATGTCATAGGTACATATAAGATGCTTCCCCAATGGGTAGAAAGGATCCTAAAGATGAATAATTTCTCTAAAAATTGCTCAACTCTTCCTATGTCGATACTAATGGTCACCCCTTCCAACACTACTAAAAAGGCCAAGTTCAGATCTAGCGAGGATGAATGTAGAATATATCCCAAACACCCAATTGTCTCCTCAAATGATAAAGAGACCTCCTACAACTATTGTACATGAGGATCCATTATCATATCAACTGATGGGGACACAACCCAAGCACAGAATGGACACAATAGGAAAAGGGAAATTGTATTAATTGTGAAAATAAGCTAGTACATTCAGTACAGAGAAAATAGACTTCAAAACATGCCCTAAGGGCTTAAAATAGCACAAACTTGGAGATAATTTCTCTTTTTGGTAGCTCCTCTCAATTTCCACTCTGAACTGCCTTTTACAATGCCAAAAATGTCCTTAAATAGACCCCGAAGGGTTAAGGACTAGGAGTACATTCTAGAAAGTGCTAGTAGGCATCCATCGACCAAGTAGAAGGCTCCAAAAGCTGCATTAGAAGTTGGTGCAAATCTAGAAGAATCCAAAAATGGTAACCGAACTTCTGGGAGGCATAACTTTTGAACCATAGCTTCGATTGATGAACCATTTACATTTTTGAAAAGCTCTCAAAGTGCTCTATAGCCCTATGGACCAGCTTTGCTTGTCCCCCATTTTTTGTCCCTTTTTGAGGTCATTTAATGCCCCTAACCTGACTTTGAAGCATTCTTAGGAGGTCTCCAAAAAATGAAAAATTGCGATAACTTTCAAACCATGGGGCCTTTTGACCTGATTCTTTTTCTGAATTGCTCTAAATTGCAATTACATTCATCTGGCCAATTTACACCTCCTAGTTCACCAAAATGATGGCTCAATTACATACTACTATTTAATTGGCATTTACACGTATCCCAAGGTGTTCAAATAATTTATCCTAGAACACTGATAGTGGAATTGTGAGAGTTGGAACCTTTATTTGACCCAAATGGGTATCCAGAAATGAAAACACATGAAATAGAAACTAAGTCTAAGAACTTTTTTTTTGGCTAACACAGGATTGCCCTTATACCTCTGGATGCTCCTACATCATCAACCTTGTAAGACTAATCATGTAGAGAATGGACAAGAAGGTTAGAGTGTTCGCTCACAACAACTGAAGAAGGATCTTCTTCATTAAAGAGAAGATGTATATCATCAATAATATCTCCCAAATCTACTATGTAGGACTCCAAAAAAGTAAATGAAATATCTATCAAGTAGTCATCCCCTGATGTTGGAACTGAAAGACAAGGTGTACCCAACTGAATTGAATTACAATGACCTATCACTATAGCAATGTATGCATGTGGAATTTTTTAATGTTGTAACCTCATCCTGCATCTATCAAAAGGATCCCCTACATATAAACCTATTGAATCACTATCACTATTGTCAATATCAATTTCCATAATGTATGAAGTATGGAGAGGATTAGAGGATAAGCTAGGAGAACTTTCTTAAAGTGAACATTCCTCTCTATGAATATTGCATGAGTCTCAAAATCCATAAGTCTATATGCCTTAAAACTTCCTTCATATCCAATGAATATACAAGGTCTTGGTGGTGGTGCCTTGCATTCCCTTGATGATATGTGTGCCCATGCTAAACAACCAAAAACTTTGAAGTGTTTCACAACTGGTTTTCTTTTGCACCATGTCTCAAAAAGAGTCATTCCATCTAAGAAATTATGAGGAGACCTATTAAGGATGTGATTGGCACTACTTATAACTTCTACCTCAAGTGATGGATCAAGAGACTTAGCTTGAATCATGCAACTTTCCATTGACTTAAGAGTTATAATCATCACTACTACAACACTTGCCTTTTGTGGACTAAATGCTACAGGATTCTAAAGATCAATGCCTTAAAGCTCACAAATGTCTCTAAGTCTTGAGTTCACATATCTACTTTCATTTTCCATACAAAGAACCTTGATGGCTTTACTTGATTGCTTCTCAACATTACTCTTGAAGGCTGGAAACTTATCAAACACTTCATTCTTGTGATCAAGAGAGTAGACCCATGTGTAGTGTGAAAAGTCATCAATGAAAGTGAGGACATAGAAAACCTTCTAACTAATATCATTGAAAAAGGACCCACTAGAATAATGTGAACCAACCCAAGAACTATTGATGCTCTCCAAGAATTCCCTTTGTCAAAATTCTCTTCTAGATGCATATCCATTGAACAAGTTGAACATTCACCCTTAGAAAAGTTGATTGTAGGTAGACCTTTGACCATTTTTTTGAGATAAGCTGATGAAGATAGAAGAAGGCAAGATGTCCATACCACTCGTGCCATAATTTACTTTGTGATTGTGAATGTGTCAATAAGGCATGTGAATGAGACTTAGGCACAAAGTGGGAGAAATAAAAAAGACTTGTGTCATTATTAACTTTACCCACTAAAACCATTAATCATCCTTAAGATTTCATACCACTACTAAATCAGCAAGGAACTCAACTTTATTTCCACCTCCACAGTACATGATTTGGTAAATTGAAAGGAAATTAGTCCTAATGTTGGGAACATAGAGAACATCTTTGAACTCTCCATTTTCTATCTCAACTTGTCCTTTCCCTTCAACTTCCACTTTTGTATCATTCCCTAAAAAGATGTGAGGTACCTTACATTACTCCAATGAACAAAAGAGTCATTTTTGAAGAACCCATATAATTTGAAACACTCAATTTAAGAATCCATTCCTCTAAAGAACTTGAACTTGCCATAAGTGCTTTCCCTTTTCCCTTTGAAGTGAATGGATTTGAATCCTTGGAAGCATTTGGAACATTGATTTCGTTCTTCCTAAGTAAGTTTTCCAAATCATCTATTCCCTTAGTCTTGAAATGATTCTCATCATGATTTGGTTTCTTGCAATATGCACAAAATAGTTTATCCTTCTTGATTTTTTTTCCTTCTTGTTGGAAGAAGAATTGTCTTGTCGTGAGGAGGAAGATTTTTGTGTCTCTGATTGTGATTTTGGCTTCCACTACTTTTTCTTGCTATTTGTGAAACTTTTACCTCCTTGATTCTTTTGGTTCTCATTATTATCCACCAATGCCTTAGACTTTGATGACTTGAGAATTCCCATATCTATCAACTTGGATTGTTCCAACATCAACATTTTTGCAAATGCATCAGATGAAGGCTTAGTGAAGGCACGTCCCATGGTCAACATATGAGTGTTGTAACTCAAAAAAAAAGATTCATACTCTAAAGATACCCTCTTCAAGATGTGACAAATCAATCCATCATCCTTCATGGATTACCACAATCATTAAGTAGTTCTCTCAACTCATTGGCTTTGTTTACATAGTCTTTAATTGTATCAAAATTCTTAGGATCCAAGAGAAGTAGATCATCCTCAATTTGGAATCCCTTTTCCTCATCCACCTTACCATACAACCCTTCAAGTTTGTCCCAAGAACCCTTGGCATCCTTAAAGCTAGAAATGTGGAAGAAAAGATCTCTATGAACACAAATCCTAATAATTCCTAAAGCCTAGTTGTCTTTAATTTTTTGATCAAATTGTGCATCATCATCAGTGGGTTTTATAATTGTACAATTAACATATAGATTTAAAAATTTTACCATTATTCTACTCTATACATATCATTCCATGTAATATAATTGTGTGAAGTTAAAAGCGGATTTTTAGGTGAATCCATGATGTAAAAATTAAGAGAGCACAAGAGAGAAAGAGTGACACAAGAACACAAGAAACACCCCCTACCCACCCACAAAATTACTCAATCAAAGAACACTGCCCCCCCCCCCCCCCCCCCAAAAAGTGATGCTTTTGGCACTTTATATTTAGTGTGTGTACAATTGACCACTTGTCAAAATAGACCAAAGTGGACTTCTAATTTTGATGGTTACAATAGAAAAGATGAAGCTATGGTAGACTCAAGTACATAAGACACCAAATCTCTCAAGGATTTAAATTAATTACAAGTGCTAAAATAGGTCAAAAGATGATCAAATGCTGAAAGTACTATGTCTACCCAAAATTACTCCAAACTGATACCAGGTATGGAAAGTAGACAAAAAATCATGAACTTTCAAAAAAAATAGCACATGAATTTGTGTCTAGATGAGCTCGAACAAAGCCTTTGAAGTTGCAAAACTTGGGATTTACAATTTTCACAAAAATTTAGGAATAGGGATTGGAAACAACCTACAACAATGTGTAGATCATGAGATTCTACCCCAAAACAAAAACAAAATTCTCAAAAAAAGGAGTTTATATGAGGGAGATATCATTGTTTGAAAATCACCTCCAAAAATCAAATGACTCTAGATTTCACCTCATATGTCCAATTTTGATGAAACAAAAGTTGATTTGGGGGTTTTTGACCTTCTAAATGTGATACCAACATCTGATTTGCACCAACAAGCTCCAATCTTGACCTACAAAAAAATAAATCTCTCCAAAGGCTATGCAATGAAACTCCTATGGCTCTGATACCATGTAAGAATTTACTTATGATGAGAATGAAATTCTAAGATCTAGAAGCTCAAGAGATAGCACAAGAGAGACAAGATATGATCAAATGAGAATGGATTAATTAGATATTTGGATGATTACATCATAGAAGTGCCTTGTATATAAAGGCAACTGATATGTCTAGGAGTCATACAAGAGATAAGCATAAAAACTAAGCACATGTCCACGAAGAGTGGATTATCCTCCATTGTGCATGAATGTATGTACAACAATGAGAGGATAAGAATACAAAGGTGTATCTTGTAAAGAGATTTACTAGACAACATGTGCTCAATTGGAATGCAAACTACTATATTATCTACATGATAACTTATGTGATTATGCAAACTCCTAGGTGTATACATGAAAAATAATATGCTAATGCATTAACCTAAGTAAGCTTAAGTAAATTGTAAATAGTAAATACTTATTTACAACAATAGTCATTAAGAGTAAGACATGTTTGTGCTGATCACAGCCAGGAAATCACTATTTTAAAAATTAGTTTACTAATAATATAATGGGTTTGATGGCCATTTCAAATATGTAATTGTTGATTCCTATGGAATGGTCATCCTCGAGTGTACAGTGGACTATAAAAATAATTTCATGGAGAGATAAACTGGAATATATTGTTGATCACCAATTTTAGTGTTGATCAAGAGATGAATTTGATGAGTATGCTATAGCAGTAGGAAATCTAGTTGAAGGAGACCTCATGTTAATTCTTACAATAGTTAGTTCAAGCCTATTAGATTCTATTGGAACTTTTTTTGAGTCCTAAAACCTTAGGGAATCAATAGAGTAAAGAGGCCTAGTTTTGAAAGGGTTTGGTGAGGGTTTGAAGCCCAAATTGGGGATTTAATTGTAGATGGATGTCTAGACTCAAATTAACTTTGGATTTTTCTAATTGAAGGTATTTTAGGACATTTTTTGAAGATTGCCATTTTCTGGAGAAAATATTTCATATAACTCCTTTGGAAAGGTGGCCTAATTGAGGTCTTAAAATCAATTTGGATTTTCCATTTTCGAATGTTTGGCTGAAAACACTATAGGAACAACTCTAAAAATTTAACCCACCACCCTATCCTTTGCATCTCTTAGGTATAGAGAGTCTTGTTATCATAAAAAATAAAGTGGCAAATATTTTTGTTAGGAAGTAACACATCAATACCATGTTCACTTAATACATTTCTTATACACCCCATTAGAGAAGCCACAAGCTAAAACATGACAAGCCTTGGGAAAAACTATATAAAATAAAAAACCAACCTCTAGAGGAATCAAAAATCTATCTATTGTTCAAAAAATAAGCAATACTTATACTACAACATTTGGGATCAAATTGTAACGGTGGTGTAATTTGTGGAGATTCTTTTTTTTTTGCAACTATCCCTGATGGCTTCACAATACTAATGCTAGCATTGTAATTTTGATGCCTAAGTGAGTGTAAACCAAAAAAAGAAAAGAAAACACAACATAAATCATTACCCATTTGTTTTGATTGTGGAGAGCTATGTGTGAAAGAGGGTGGAGAGCTCTAAACGAGGGTGGAGAGATCTGAACGTTGACATGCCCTTGTGATTAGTAAATTTCATTTTTTTGATCTCTATATTTCATTGTCATACCCTTTCTCTATTATTTAGTTGCTTTGATCTCTACATTTCATTGTCATGCCCTTACTCTGAAATTTTGTTGTCATGCCGTTGTGATCTCTGTATTTCATTGTCATGCCCTTGCTTTGCAATTTTGTTGTCATGCCCTTGCTCTACAATTTTGTTGCCATGCCATGCCCTTTTGATCTATGTACCCTTGATCTATGATTTAATTTTCATGCCCTTTCTCTATGGTTTTCTTCAAGGGCTATGTAAATGTTCATCTCCTTTCCTTCTAAATATGAATATCTTTATATTTCCTTCTAAACATGTATATCTTAGAGATCTTTTTAAAGGTTTTTATTATATCTTAGAAAAACAAAAAAATTGATCCAACTACATACATATTATAGAATCCAATTAATAAAATAATAAAACTCACTTAACTTGTGCTAAGTCACTTACCTCAAGATCCTACACAAAAATAATGTAGACTAGAAAAAATGGGTACAGTTTGCAAGACATTTTACAAAAACATATCATAGAAGATAGTTTTAGAAAGAAACTAGCCATAACCAAATTAAATGGGTCTAGTTTCTAATTAGTTGGGCTGATTGCAAATTCTTGTAGAAGTATCATTAGATTAAGTACAATAAAATGAACAAGTGGTTGTTCCCTCCTAGCAGGATCAAATACCATCTTCCAAGGTGATAAAATTGCATATGCAGATGCATCACTTGCTTGCCAGGCATGAAGCTTATTCTCCAATTTATAAGGAATGGTTGGATATAAAGGATCCATACACTAAACCAACAATGGAATCTAAGGATGTAACCATGCATGTATTGACACACTCTCCTTGCAAGGATCTCAAGTATCTATTGCTGCTATTAATTTGGGCATCGCTCTTTGATCCAAAATGTTATGAAGTATTGAAGCTAGTAGTAACTTATCCTATGTATCTAGAAAATGTAGCATAGGTTTAGGGTCCCTTGGCTCCTAGGAATTTTTATTAGCTATTCTCATTGCTAGAAGAATAAGTTCAGTGAAGAGTTGAGTGTAAGGAGTTCAAGAAGCAAGTTTTGCTTTTGTGTAAATGCCATAATCATGAGGCTCATTCCCTTGCAAAAGCCTCTACCACAATGTCATTACCTCTAAACCATGCAAAGGATGTTGAATTATTTCCCAACCTTGAAACACTCTTATAAGTATTTGATACTTGAGATCATCATAGGGAGACTATGCTAATACTTGAAACACTCTTGTAAGCAAATGCAGACACAATACATGACAAATTGCACAACTTGTAGTCCTCCTAATATTTGGACTATAAATTTCCAAAGACACTTGTAAGTGATTCCAATATCATAGTACCTACCAAAAAAATTTCCTAGATTCTATTTAGTGGCTCCCATAATATCCTCTATGCTGTCTAGCTATTGTTTCTACCATGTAGTCTCTTTCTAAAGTCACTCCTTCTCCTTCACTCTCATACCTTAAATTTTGATCATCAAACTTTTGAATATATGCCTCTACCATATCTAAAATCAACTTAACATTGTGTTGTAACTCTAACATACATGTTTTATCATTGATAGCTTTCATTTCAACATTCAAGTTTTCAAGATTGGTCAACACCCTCACTTGAAGATCTCTCATGTCAAGCACTTTCTATACTATTTCACAACCATATTCTTGCTTCCTAGCTAACAATTCTTCAGGTGTATTTTCTTGTAAAACATTAATTTTGTTGAACAATTGTAAACTCTTAGAAAGTGCATTGTTTTTTTCATGTATGTATGTATATATGTATGTATGTATATATGTATGTATGTATATCTGTATGTGTATATATATATATATATAGATATATATATGTATGTATGTATGTATTTATATATGTATATACATATATAAATATGTATGTATGCATGTATGTATGTATATATACAGAGAGATCTTGTTGATTGTGGATTATGGATTATAAATAAAAACAAATAGAAAACATGACATTAATCATTCCCCATTTGATTTGATTGATTGTGGAGAGTTGCACATGAAAGACGGTGGATAGTTTTGAGTGAGGGTGGAGAGCTTTGAATGTTGGTGGAGATCTAAGATTTTTTTGTCATTCCCTTGTGATTGTTGCATTTCATTGCCGTGACATTCCCTTGCTCTATGATTTTATCCACAAGGAGAAGAGGTGCCTATGTAAATGTTTTTTTTTTCCTTCTAAACATGTATCTCTTGTTCATATATAATAGCTTTGGTCAAATTCAAGGATAACTAATAATGCTGATTGTATGCATATGTGCATGCATATTTGTTTATCAATTTACTATGTGAACTTATTTACATGCATACATACACACTTGCATAGTAGTTGTGCTAAATCAAATTAATCATTTGTGTCTTGAATTCACACAATCAATTATCCTTGCATTTAATCATAACTATTCATACCAAACTAAGTATACAAGAATTTGTACTTATATATTATATTATCTCTTGGTGATTTAGTAAAGATCTTGTGCATAATATCATCTAGGCAATGATTGGATGCATTCAGATTAAGTCATAATAGGATCAAGTAGATGATCCATTTATGTTAGTTCATACTTGTTTTATTGAATATTTTGTTTAACATAATTAGTAATACTAGAATTATACAACTAAAATTAGTACTCTTGTTTATTTTATTTAATCATGTACATTTAAGACCATTTTTTTTACTTAAAATTAGATTGTATATTTGTAATAGGCTATATCGAGGACTAAGTAAAATAAAAAACCATATGTAGGTCAACAAATAATGCCTATGTAATTCATGTCTATTTTTGACCATATGCACATTAGAGAACAAGGCCTACATGCGACTCTAGTCCCTACACATGGTGGAATAGAAGGAAGGTGTTTATGGATAGATTTGGGAAATTGAAGATGGAAATAATGTTGAGAGGAAGGAAATGATAGAAGGTAATATCTAGAAACAAATGCATGAAATTCTAATCAATCATTGCTCATATCTTTGAAAAAAAATGCAAATAACTGTAGACCTAAATTTTACTAACATAGAATGTGCTCCATGTCACAAAAAAGTAAAGGGATTTTATAGATGGCAGTTTCTCACTCAAGGGAAAATACTTGCTCTGGGAGCCCATTGGCGGAAGAAACTTCTATAACTAGGTTTTTTTTCCATGAAAACTATATGATACACATGAATATGTTTGGCCTATGATCATTAGATATGAATCCATATAAGTTGTCTGCAAAAAAACATTACAATAATTTTATTCAAATCTCATCTCGGTGTTTTATCTTCTAAGTGAGTAGGGATTCTGAAAGAATAGGGATATTATAATTTTGATAGTAGAGATATCAATTGGTCTTTAATAATGACACACAAGCCAAAAGTATATCTCTATGGCTCCATTATAGTGTCATCTTATTGGTAAAGTAGTATTAATTCCAAATAGTCCACAAGTTTGAATATCTCTCATGGTATGATATTTTTGTATGAGTGTAATTTATTATTTGGATAAATCTCTAGAATTGCTATGTAGTTTGACAAAATGATAATGATGGATAGAGTGTGGTAATTGAAAGGTTGGATTTGGATTACTCAATTGCTCAACTTCTTGAGTTCATCTCTGACACAATTTTGATTATGTATAAGTGGATTATATGTTTCTTTATTGTTTCCAATATCTATGTTTATTCTAAATATGTACTCTTTCTTGTTTTTAGCACATTGTTTCACAATAATTTACCTTTCGACTGATGTTAGGGCCTAAGCTTTGGAATCAATGTAAGTTAATTTGCATGGTAGTAGAATTTCTCAAATTTATCAATATAGTGCTAAGTAGAATACAAAAAATTGCATTTCACTTCTCCATTGGGGACATAATTGTATTTTATTCCTTAATTTTGGATGTAGGGATGAGGGTTTAAGCTCAGGCCATAGGAGAGCATTTGAGTTGTGAACAAAAAAATTTAAAATTGTGAATATTTGAGCTAGAAAAAACATATAATTTTTTATAAGTCTCTCTCCTCTAAAGACACAATACATGGAGCCATTATCATCATGAGTAGACTCACTCTCCTTAGATGAATTCAATCGAAACCATTCATAGTAAACCAAGTAAATCTATACTTAAAAATTATATTATCTCATGGTGATTGATTAAGTATCAAATATAGTTTTCCAAGGTGATAAGATTGCATATGTAGATGTATTTATGTATGTATGTATGTATGTATGTATGTGCATGTATGTATGTATGTATGTATGCATGTATATATGCATGTATATACATATGTATATACATGTATATGTATATATATATGTGTATATATACATACACTCACATATGTGTGTGTCTATGTATGTATGTATGTATAAATACATAGAGATCTTGTGTATTATGGACATCAATGGAGATCTAGGATTTCGTTACCATGCCTTGTGACCATTGTATTTCATTGTCATACCCTTGTGATCTCTAAATATGTATGTATATACATATATACATACAAACTCATATGTGTTTTTCTATGTATATATATATATATATATATATATATATATAGAGAGAGAGAGAGAGAGAGAGAGAGATCTCTATATGTATACATATATACATACATATACAAAAGGAGAAGCTTCTCTATACATACATACATACATAAATAGATAGACACATATGTGTGTGTATGTATGTATATATACACATAGATATACATATAGAGAAGCTTCTCTAATCACCTCTTGGGGGAAATATAAAGAGATACATGTTTAGAAGGAAAACAAAAGAACATTTACACACATACCTTTTCTCTCCTTGAAGAAAATCATAGAGTAAGGGCATAGAGATTACAAGGGTAGAACACAGAAGTAAAATCATAGAGCAAGGGCATAGATATCACAAGGGCATGACAACAAAATATAGAGATCACAAGGGCACAATAATAAAATGCAACAGTCACAAGGGCTCAGTAATGAAATCCTAGATCTCCACTGATCTCCATCAAGGGAATAACAACAAAATGTAGAGATTATAAGGGCATGGAAACAAAATGAAATAGTCACAAGGGAATGACAATGAAATCTCCACCAATGTTCAGAGCTTAGAGCTCTCCACCCTCACTCAAAGATCTCCACCCTCTTTCAAGCGCAACTCTCCATAATCAAAACAAATGGGGAATGATTTATGTCATTTTTTTTTTGTTTTCTTATAGCTAAAATCAACTTCACATTGCTTGTAACTCTAACATAGGTTTTTGATCCTTGTTAGTTTTCATTTTAGCATTTTAGCATTCAAGTTTTCAAGTTTCCTCTTCATTATTTGTTTGGTTTATCAATGATTTTCTCTAGTTTGATTACAATGCATCTCAACTAGCTGCTCCAATGATGTAATCACCCATCCATCTCCAAATTATGGAAGCACCTATTTTTTTATAGAATCTATATAGATACCAAGAGTTTCAAACCCATAAACTTGAAGACCATCATGTGTGCATCCCACTTTAGGGAAAAATTGGATGTAATGTTCTTGTGCATACATTTCAATCACTTCCTTCAAACTCAATTGAGGTGAACCCATGGAATTATTCAAGTGAATCCCACTACCCATGGAAGTTGAATCTTTCTATTGAGCATATGTTGTTACTTCTTATTGCTATTAAAGTGCCTCAAATTGGTGTTTCTTTGTCACCCTAAGATATTTTACATTATCTCTTGCCCCAGGTTGTTCCACTATCATACCCTCTATAGCTTGATTTATCATTTTAAGAACTATATTTAGTTGACTTCTTATCCTCTCATTAACATGAATCTCAGGGGAAAAAAGTCCTTTCCACCCTAAAAACCACTTTGTTACTTCATTAAAATCAATATTTGAACAAAGCCAATGATACAAAACCTGTTGCTAGTTTGGAAAAAATGTTGCCTCCAAAATTGCGATCATATGATAAATGGAATAGAACATGCTCGACCCATAACCTAGTTAAATTGGTCTAGCTACTAATTAGCTAGGTTGATTAAAAATTCCTATAGAACTATCATTAGATTTGGTATGATAAAATGAACAATAAGTTATTCCATGCTAGCAGGATCATATACATTTATCCAAGGTCATAAAATTACATATGCAAATGCATCACTTGCATGCCAATCATGAAGTGCATTCACTAATTTATAATGAATGGTTGGATATAAAAGCTCCATACATTAGCCCATCAAAAGAAGCCAAGGATACAACCATGCATGTATTGGCATAGTCTCCCTATGAGGATCCCAAGTATCTACTATTGTTGTTAATTTAGGCATCACTAGATGATCTAGAATGTTATGAAGTACTGAAGCTGGTAGTAGCTTCTCCCATGTCTCCAAAAAATGTAGCATAGATTTACGGGCTCTTAGCTCCTAGGAATTTATAGCATAGTGTCATGTCAAAAAATTGGGGCAAAAGCACACAAACAATTTCTTTCTTCTTTAAAGTAAAATAACATCATATTTAACACATACTAATTTAAATAAGTTATAGAGAGTTTAAATGGAAGAATGTAATTTTCAGTTATAATTCAAAATGTTGTAGAGTTGAGATCTTAGTTAAATTGTGGCATTGTAAATTTAGGAAAAACATTAGGGTTCCTTAGCTCTTGGGTTATAGTTGAATTGATATGTTTAACTAATTACCTATGTTAGTATAAATAATTAATTATTATTACACTTTACTTAAGTTTACTTAGGTTAAATGCATTATTTTATTAGTTATCATATAGATACTTAGGAGTATGTGTAGTCATATGAGTTGTCTTGTTGAAAACACAGGAGTTTGCATATTCATCTGAGTTGTCATGTAGACAACATAGTTTTTCATAGTCAAATTGAGCACATGGTGTCTACAACATCTCTCTACAAGATGCACCTATGTAAGCTTATCCTCTCATCATAAAACAAACCCCTATGATCAATGGAGGATAATCCACTCTTGGTGGACATGTGCTTAGTTGTGAGACTTATCACTTTGCTTACTCCTAGTCATTTTGAGATGCCTTTATATACAGGCACTTCTAGTGCATATGTACATATTATATTCTCTCATTATTGTTATTATTATCATATATTATTGGTCCATATTATGCTAAGTGCTTGAGTTTCTTGATCTTTGTGTTATTTTTCCCTAAGGAAAATCCTTAAATGGTATTAGAGAGATAGGAGATCTCTCCACATAACCATTGGAAACCATTTTTGCTTCACCTTAGAGGGATTTAGATTTAGAGTATCTATAGTTATTAGGAGTGTCTAGAGATAAAGTGAACCTAACCATTTCCTCCAAAGCATTGATTGGGTGAATTTTGACTATAAATTTTCCTACCCGACACCATAGTCAAAATTGAGGCAAAATGTTTTTGCAAATTGGAACCCGAAGGTTCAATTTGTGAAATTGGTATGATCTCTTTAGATTTGTGCAATTGATTTTTAGATCTATATTTTATATTTCCATCTCTACATTTTCTCTGTAATTTTTTTGGATTTGTATCTATGAATTTTTTTGGCCTATTAGGCCTATAGAGGAGCCTTTTTTTTTGCAGGCAAATTGGGCAGTCAAACCTCAGCAGCTTATAGATAGAATATTCCAACATACCAGCATATCCAACATAACCAGTGGTTACAACATAGTTCATAGTGTTTAAACCACATAAAAATTGGCTAGCATAACATAACCATTTGTGACCAAGATTACAACACCCGACGAGCAACAATCAATAACCTGGTGATATCCAAGCCACTTAACAGTCTGTGGCTTCCATGTTTTAAATTCCTTAACTCCATGTAGTACGGTGAATGTGGGATTAAAATCTTGCACCACCACACCACCAACACCATGTCCTCTACTCCATAATGTCACTCAACCTTTGCTGCCACATGGCCTACCCTCTACTGATGCAGCTCCACCATTTCCACTCCCTCCACATCAGTAGGCAACTCGATGCCTCATCAGTGACTATCAGGCCCGCATCACCTGCCAACATAACACTCAACATAACTCACCAGTCATAGCCATGTTAGCTTCCCATGGTGACATGCAAATCATCATCTATGTTAGCCCCTTGCATGACACCACATCAACAACTTGCACAATCATCATTGTATGGCTCTACCACATCACTGATCGTATTGTCATGTCAACTAGACTGGCTATTTTTTTACTGATGTCACCATTTCACTATCCTAAAATTGACAGTCATTTGGCCATCACAATTATGTCATATTACACTACCAAGATGGGACATCAAATTTAACACATTATTTTCTTGAGTAGACCCCTCACCATATGTAGTTTTGATTTGACAGTCCAACTTTGTGAGGCCATATCTTAGTCATCTAGACTTCAAATCAAGTGCAATTTTATTTTTTTAGTGCTAGAATTTTTTGAAATTTTTAGTGGTGCTATTATTTTCTAGTTTTGGTGCATGGATTTGTTAGAAAATTCTATTTTTGGTGACTATACCTATCCAATCCTACATTTTGCAACTTCAAATGCTCTATACGGACTCATCTAGACACATGTTCATGTACTATTTTTTTGAAAGTGCAGAATTTTTCATCTACTTTCTAGCTCTGCAGTCAAATTATAGGCTTGTGTGGATAGAAATACCACTTTTAAAAATAGGTCCTTTTTTGCATTGTATTTCTTTGATTAAACTTGAAAATTGTTGTATATCTGAGCTACATTGCTAAGTTCTAGATTTGAACTCCAAGATGAGGTTGTAAACAGAAAAATCAAAAGTCTACTTTTGTCCATTTTGACAAGTGGCCTATTGTAAATGCACTACATATAAAGTGCCTAAAGCATTCATTTGGGAGGGGTTCTTTGATTGAGTGAAAGGGGGGTGTGTCTTGTGTTCTTGTCTCTCCTTGGTATTATGCTCTTTCTTTTGCATTATGGGTTCTTTTTCAAAGTTAACACCACATAATTATGCTACTTGGAAAGAAAAGACAAAGGAACCATTAGTTGAAAAAGGTTTACTATGTTATGTAACTGGTGCAACAAAGAAACCTAATGATGATGTTGATGAGTCTCGTAAAGAAGATTGGGCATCAAAATGAGAAATGGCCCTAGGAACCTTGTTAGAGAATATCTTAGATCTTGTCAAATATCACATCAAGAACATTAACAATCCAATAGAAGTCTAGGATAAACTTGAAGCATTATATGGGATAGAAAATGAAGATATGGCCTACACTATTGAGGACAATCTTCTCAAATTGGATCCTAGGAATTTCAACACCATCAAAGATTATCTTACCCAAGTAGACATGTATAGGGCACAACTTAAAGATTGTGGTGAACCTGTCAAGGATGGAAAGTTGATCAAACATGTGATGACTCATCTTCCTCCTAAATATGCCACTTTTGTTTTTAGTTATAATACTCACAAGTTAACAATGAGTAGTGCCTTCACTAAGCCTTCATTCAAGTCATTTTCTGTAATGTTGGTGTTAGACCATGAAAATTTAGTGAGTATGGGAATTCTCTAGTCTTCCAAGACTAAAGCCTTAGTAGCAAATCAAGGGAATCAAGGTGGTAAAAATTCCAACAAGAAGCAAAGGTAGTGGAAGGATAAGCCACAAGATGACACACAAAAATCTTCCTCTATGCATTAATCTTCTTCCACACAACAATCTTCTTCACAACAAGACAAGTCTTTTTCTAAAAATAATAAGAAGGGGAACAAATTCAACAAAAGGGAGAAGAAAACTTGTTCTTATTGTAAGAAGAATGGTCATGATGAACATGAGTGTAAGGATAAGAAAATTGAAGAGTCACTAAGCTTAATGAGCAAAAATAAAATTGATGTACCAAATACCTATAAGAATAAGGGATCTTCAACTAGTTCAAAAGGTAAGGGACAAGATTTGTAGCAAATACAAACAATTATGAGGAATGGGTTCTTTATTCAGGAGCTACACATCATATGGGTGCTTCAAGGGAGCATTTTTCCTCTTTGAAACCATCACATTTACCTTACATCTATGTGGAAAATGACACACAAGTAAAAGTTGAAGGAAAAGGGAATGTTGAGTTAGATAATGGAGTCTTCAAGGACGTTCTTCATGTTCCCATCCTTAGCACAACCTTATTTCAATATACCAAATAATTCATTATGGATGTGGTAACAAAGTGGATTTCCTTCCTGATTTAGTTGTGGCAAAAAATCTAAAGAATGATTCTATGTTGGCAATTGGAAAGGCTAATCACGAGACAAGATTTTATTCTTTTTCTCATTTTGCGCCTAATTCCACTTCCCTTGCCTTATTGACCCACTCAAATTCACAAAGTAAACTAAGGCATGAGAAATTTGGACATCTTAATTACCACTACCTTCGACACCTTAGCAACAAGGATATGGGCATTAGTCTACCTCAAGTCAAGTATTCAGAGGGTGTATGTATAGGTTGTGAAGTAGGCAAGAATCCCAAAGAAAAGTTTGACAAGGGGAAGTCTTGGAGAGCTACTATTGTTCTTGAATTGGTTCATAGTGATGTAGCTAGCCCATTTCTAGTAACATCATTTGGAAAGGCTTGCTATGTTCTCACCTTCATTGATGAATTTTCATGCTGCACTTGGGTCTCCTTTCTTGCTCATAAGAGTGAAGTATTTGATAAGTTTATAACTTCAAAGCTCAAGTTGAGAAGAAATCAGGGAAAGCCATCAATATTCTTTGAATAGATAATGGAAGGGAATATCAAAAATCAAGGCTTATAGACTTTTGTACTCATGAGGGTATTGATCTTCAACATTTAGTTGCATACACTCCACAACAAAATGGTGTTGTTGAAAGGAATAATAGAACCCTTAAGCATATGACTACTTGTATGCTACAACATAAGTCTCTAGATCAATTTTTTTTTTTGCAGAAGCCATGTGTTGTGCCAATTACATCCAAAATAGAAGTCCCCATAAAGCCTTAGGTGGAATTACACCTTTTGAGGCTTGGTGTGGTAGAAAACCAATTGTAAAACACTTTAAATTTTTTGGTTGTCCAACATGGGCAAGGATACCTCCACAAAGATGGAAGGCATTGAAGCCTCAAATTAAACCGTGTATATTTTTTGGATATCCTAACCACCTTAAGGCATACAAACTCATGGATCCAAAGACACATGAAATCTTCTTTGAGAGGAGGGTTCACTTTGAAGAGACTTGTCCAAGTTTGGCTCCTTTAACTCCTCCTTCCTTCATAGAAATTGATGATAGTGATGATAGTGAATTGGAAGATGATATTCCTTCAACTTTGACTTATAGGACACCACCTTTGTAGGATCCAAAAATAGTTGAGGATATTCCTTCTTCTTCTTCTTCCACTAGACCTTGTTGGGCAAAACAAAAACTTGATTCAATAGGTTCATTGGTTAGGAATCCTTCATATACTAGGAGGACAAGATCACAACACAAATCATTTCCACATGCTTATATTGCCATTTCTTTTGATCCATAGTCATTTAAGGAAGCATCAAGGGTTCCTAAATGGGACAAGGCCATAGAGGAAGAATATAACTCTTTTATGAAAAACAACACTTGGGACTTAGTTCCTCTTCCTAAGGGAAGAAATTTGGTTTAGTGTAAGTGGATCTATCAGACAAAGTTTGTAGTGGATGGACGTGTGGATAAGTATAAGGCTAGAGTTGTTGCCAAAAGTTTCTCACTAGTTCCTAGTATTGCCTATACTAAGACCTTTGCATGAGTAGCTAAGATGAACTCCATTTGTTTGACACTAGCTATAGCTATAGCTCATGGTTGGGTTGTTCATCAGATGGATGTGAAGAGTACATTCTTGAATGGTGATCTTCTTGAAGAGATTTATATGGAGTAGCCACAAGGTTTCATTTAGGATTCTACTTTGGTTTGCAAGTTGAAGAAGTCTATCTATGGTCTTAAGTAGGATTCTTGGGCTTGGTATGCCAAGATGGATTCCTTCCTACTCTTAGTAGGATTGACCAGGTGTCATTTAGATTCAAATGTCTACATTCTTTAGATGGATGACTCACACTTGATACTCATGCTTTATGTAGATGACTTGATCATTACAGGATGTACTTCATCCATCATTTCTAGTGTCAAGACTTCTTTACAGGAAAAATTTGCTATGATAGACTTGGGTTTACTTCATTATTTCCTTGGTATTGAGATCACAGAGTCTTCAGCTGGGATCACACTTTCTCAACAAAAGTATGCTCTTGATTTTCTTTCTCACTTTCACATGAGTGACTACAAGCCTACACCTACTACCTTTCTTTTAGGTGTTAAGTTAGAGGCCAAGTGTTTCACTCCACTTGTTGATGCCACATTGTATAGATAGTTGGTTGGGAGTCTCATTTATTTGACATGTACATGCCCTACCATAACTTTTGTAGTTGGCATGGTTTCTTGCTTCGTGCAAGAGCTACATGAGCTTCATTGGAAGGCCACTAAATGCATCTTGTACTACATACAGGGTAGAAATACACATGGGATACACTATGTAGCAAGTACTAGACTACAACTAGTGGGTTAGATAGACTTAGACTATGTAGGGGATCTTGATTCTTACAAGTCTACTTTAAGTTACATGTTTCATCTTGGTTCCAACCCCATTTTTTGGTAGAGTAAGAAGCAAAACACTATTGCTCTTTCTTCAACTGCGGGTGAGTATCAAGGAGCTATCACTGCAACTATAGAAGCTATTTGGTTATAGGATATTCTGAAGGAATTTGGATTTTACATACCTAAACTCAATGTCATTTATTGTGATAATTAATGAGACCAAATATTGCCTTTATTTCATAATAGTTTTAAGACACTTTGTTGATACTCTATTTTATTTTTGTCAAAACATTTGTGGATCTATATTTATCGAACCTATGATAAACCTATGGGCAGAAACTATGCCATCTTTTGCTAGTATTATATATATTATGTAGTATTTCATATAGTTATCAAAATGTGTGTTCTTATATTTGAGTTTAATTTGATAAATGTTTATTTGCAAACATGTCTTTTTATTGTGACTAACCTATTAATTAAGACTAAAAGATGATTGGAAGAATTCAAAAGTTGAGCACCAACAACATTCAAGGAGAAGAGAATGTTAAGGAGCAGCCATGGTAGAGGAAATTTGTAATAATTCTAGAAGACATGATAGTGAGTAAGTAGGAGCTATGAAGACTTATTGCCTTCTCTACATTTATTCTATGGTGAGTGGATGTTCAGACTTTATTATTCCTGCCTTAAGCTATTATTTCTTCTTCCCACTTTGAGTTGTTATTCCCTTCTTTCTCTCCTATGGATTTAAAGCTAGGTCATTTACTTTTTTGTTATGGAATAAGTGTTGATCTCCTATATATAGGAATTAATACAAGTGTGTTAGTTTAGCCAATTAGAAGAAAGAGTTTATGAGAACAAATTGTTAACTTTTATAGTTGTGTTTTTACAATTTTGTGTTATGTAATGAATTTTTGAAATCTAATGAAATAGTTTTTGGCTTCTATCTTGTGTTAGTATTTTAGTGAAGTTGACCAAGGGGGCCCACTTGGAAGATGGATTAGATTAGGATAGAATAGATTTATTTCCAAGTATTCATAGTGTTGTGAGTAGAAGTTGTAAGTTCCTTCCTATAGCATCACACTTTGTGAATGGTCCTACAACATATGTGAGAACAGTTATAATGGATGAACCAAGTTGGAATATTTGTTATAATTTCATTGTATTTCCATTATTCATAGAGTTAAGTGTGTTAGTTTCCTGCAGCAATAGTGTAAGTTATTTTCCTTTCATTTTACTTTCCTATAGCATAAACTTAGTGACTCATCAAGAGACTTAGTGCACATACTATGCTATCCATTTCAAGTATACATCCTTGGGTTGACAAGATTAAATGTACCTCATAGTGGGAAAAATAGTCCTTAGTTTGAATATATTATTCCTAAGCATGACTATCATACACCTATTATGAGGCAGATCATTTTTGGTGCCCTTGTTTGGGATGGTGTCAAGCTAGGAGCATTTTTGAGTTAGTTCTTAGATAAATTTTTTTTAATAGAAATCTCTAGTTTGAAGTTTCTTTCACTAGTGTGAAAAGTTTAATTGCATTCATCGAAGAGGAAGATGATGAGATAAACATGGCAGATTTCTTCCATGGTAGTTTTTTAATTTGAATGAAGAAATTGAAGAAGAGGAAATTGAGTTACCTTTTGAAGATGCAAACCCTTTTTTTCCCACAACATCATCATCAAGAGCTGAACCAATAGATACAAGTGGTCTTCAACCTTTCATTGAAGTATTGGCTAGTTTTCTTGATAACACTTCTCTAAATCCATCAATTGTTAATCATCTAGTACCCAATGTCCCTTTTCAGCAGCAACCTCATAATCTAATACCTCTAGTCATGGGACAACCTACTTTTCCATTTCCTCTCCCAAGCCTTGTAAATAATAACAATCTCAAGAATATACCTGCAGGTACCCTTCCAAAGTTCTGTGGCCTTGCAATTGAAGAACTTGATACTTTCTTGTTTGAATTTGATATACTTTTTCATAGTTTTGACTAAAAAATTGATGCCCATAAGCTTATATTGTTTCCAACAACATTGAAAGAATCAACTCTATGATGGTTCATGGGATTAGGAGCTAATGTAGTAGGAAGTTGGGATGAGATGCAAACTATATTTTTGGATAAGTACAAAGAGTATTGCAAAGAATATGGTTCAAGAGGAGATGATTTCTTCAGGATATCTCTGAAGGAGGAAGAAACATTGGAAGATGATGTTTCACATTTCTTATATACACTACAGAAGAACCCTCAGCATGTGTTGTCTGAGGATTCACAAGAGCTAGTCTTTCTAAGAGGTGTGAATGATGACTATCTAGAAGCACTAGACCTGATGGTTGCTGGTGATGTATATCAAGCTTCCTAGGAGGACATCAAGAAGATTTGTTAGAACTATTCAAGGTTAACCATGAAGAAAGGATGAGGACCTCACTCCACAACCACTAAAGGAATCAGTCAAGGCATTTCAAAGCTTGAGATATCTAACCTATTGTAATATTTCAAACAAGATATTATCAATGATGTTGCTACACATCTTGATATAATGATTGCAAAGAAGAAGTATGCAAAAGCCAAGTCACCACTAGCTGAATATTGTCCTCATTTCCAGAAGCAAAAGAAGGATTGCCAATGTAAATTGGTCATAAGCATGGAGAACTAGCATCTTCCAACGGAGTATGTCAAGGTATCCAGAGATGATGAGCAAGTATTATTTGTTGCTCAATCCAGATCATGGTCCCAATGTTAAGGTATGCCTTAGGAACCTTTGCAAAATTTGAATTCATATGGTAATCAATGGAAAAACTATAATCCCTAAGGTCCTCCACAAAATCAACCCAATTGGAACAATGCTAGGAAAAACAACCCACAACAATCCCAATGGCCTCAGAATTCCCAACCACTCTAGCCTAACCAACAAAGTAACCAATGACAAAACCAACAAAACTACTGGTAGAACCAATAGAACCAATGGCAACCACCCCAAGGGAATTGTCAGTCTACAAACCAATGGAGGAGATCTCAACAATGGCCTAACCAAAATACATGCGCTCCATAATTACCACCTCTAGTTCAGCAATCTACTCTAATGTGACCACCTATAAATCCTAGACCTCAAAAGAAAACACAGTTACCTACACAACCTCAGCCAAACCCAAATAGCCAATAGCCATAGCCACCCATGTATAGTGCTGATGCTCAACACTATCTTGATTATGCTTTGGGTGTTGCAGATATACATATGAGATCTTGTATGACTTTACTAGTTCCTAAACTACCTCTTATAACTAAAATACCAGACTCTCCTATAGCATCAGAACCCTCACTTGTTGAAATCATTAACTCAACCAATGATACTATGTCAACCCAAGCTCAACCAGTAGTAGAACCTCCTTTTCCAGAAAAGCTGATACAAAAGAAACCTGAACAAACAGAGGAACAACCTTTTAATATTGTTGATCAGTTGAAAACATACATGTCCAAATACACCTTTTTCATGTCATTAAGGATGTTCTATTTTATGGAAAATCTATTAGAGAAGCCTACTTGAAGAAGCCTAGAAGGAAGAAAAAGGACCCCACCATAGTCCATGTTGTAGGACAATTGATTGACATCATGCTAGGGAAATTGATCACCACAAAATTCTGATCCAAGAAGTCCAATAGTGAATGTCAGTATAAATGGTCAGTTTGTTAAAAATGCTTTAATATATCTTGGAGCTGCTATAGATGTTATGACCAATGATACTATGAAGAATTTAAAAATAGAAGGACTGAGGGCTACACCAACAATTCTGCAACTTGCATATAGTTCTATTGTTACCCTTGATGGGATGATAGAAAACATAGTTGTAACCTTAGATTCTCTAGAATATCCTATAGACTTCATGATTTTATCCCCCAAAGTTAATCGATCTGGTTACCCTGTCATCTTAGGTAGACCATGGTTAGCCATAGCTAATGCAAATATAAGTTGCAAATAAGGGAATATGACCATCTCAAATGGCCAAGCAACAAAGAAATTTGATTTATATCCTCTAGCCCAACCATTACTAGATTTAAGCACATCTATTTGGCCAAAATTTGGAGAAGAAGAAGAAAAGTTAAACTCTATAGAATAGCTCATGATGTTATTTAGACAGTATTTTCCAAAATTGCAAGAGGAAGATTTAGTACTTTAGAGTATCCTCACTAATAGTTGTGTGGTAGAAAAAGATGTATCTGAAAGTTTTGTGTTGGAATTAATCACATATGAGGAATGTGATAAGAATTGTACTTTACTCAAAGAACCTATAATTCTTTATCCACTCCTACCTTTTGAATTAGAAGTAAGTTCAATCTCTAAAACTGCTATGATAGAGTCCACCACTACTGTTGAACTTACTAGAGGTCATAATCTCCATGTTAATCCCAAATTAACACCCACATAGATGGAACAGTTAAAAGAATTGCTTCAAAGACATGAAAAGACCTTTGCATGGGACTATAGTGATATGAAAGGATTGAGTCCTACACTATGTACCCATAGAATATACATCAATGAAGGTTGTCTACTACTCTGTCAACCCCAAAGAAGGATAAATCCAAGCCTTAGAGAAATAGTTAAAAATGAATTGCAAAAATTACTTGATGCTAGTTTTATCTATCCTATATCTAATAGTAGATGGGTGTTACCCCTGGTCATAGTGCCTTAAAAAAAAGGGAAATGGAGAATTTGTGTAGATTATAGAGAATTGAACAAGGCCACCAAAAAGGATCATTTTCCTTTACCATTCATAGACCAAATTCTAGACACACTAGTTGGAAAGAAGTATTTCTCTTTTCTAGATGGGTATAGTGGTTATAACCAAATCAGTATTACTCCTGAAGATCAAGAAAAAATCACATTTACACATCCATTGGGTACTTTTGTATACTCTATTTTACCATTTGATCTATGTAATGCTCTTGTAACATTCCAACGAGTAGTTATTAGCATCTTTGCTGATATATCACATGATTGTATGGAAATATACATGGATGACTTCACAACATTTGGAGTCACTTTTGAAGAAGCAATGGTAAATCTTGAAAAGGTTTTGGTAAGGTGTAAAGAACATAACTTGGCACTTAATAGTGAAAAGTGTTTCATGCTCATGCAAGAAGGCATGGTACTTGGTCATTTCATATCAGTTGTAGGAATACAAGTCGATCCACCTAAGATAGAGGTAATTCAAACATTGTCCATACCTACAAAGTCAAAAGATGTAAGATCTTTTCTAGGCCATGCTAGATATTATAGACATTTCATAAAAGATTTCACCAAAATAGCTAGTCCCTCATATAAGTTACTCACAAAAGAAGCTGAATTTAGTTGGACATCCGAATGTGATGAAGCCTTCCTATAGCTTACGAAACTTTTGACTACAACCCCATTTTTACAAGGCCCTAATGGGAATTTACCTTTTCACATATATACAGATGCCTTTGATTATGCCATAGGTGCAGTCCTAACACAACAATCCCAAAATCTTGAAAATGCAATCTATTATATCAGCAAGAGCCTTCATGGACCATAATTAAACTACACAATGACAGAAAAAGAATCGTTAGCAGTAGTTTATGCCTTGAACAAATTTTGGCATTACATAACTAGCTATTCCATAGTTGTTCATACTGATCATGCAACAATTAAATATCTCATGAATAAACCTACTATAATAGGTAGATTAGCAAGATGGTTATTGTTGTTGCAAGAATTTGATATAACTATTGTTGATAAGCCTAGAAAAGCCAATTTTGTAGCTAATTATTTATCAAGAATCCATCATGATGATACTAACACTACTTTGGTAGATGATTCATTTTTGGATGAACATTTATTTCATATTGTTGTTCAAACTCCATGGTGTGTAGATATTGCTAACTACATTGCAGCCAATAAAATACCAGAACATTTTTCTTACAAGGAAAAGAAGCTGATGGTAGAGAAAAGTTTTCATTTCTCCTGGATAGATAATCTCTTGTTCTACACTGGACCTAATCAAGTTATGAGAAGATGCATGACAGAAAATGAGACATGTGATATTCTAAATGTATGTCACAATGAACCATGTGGAGGACACTTTGCAGCAAAAAGCTTTGAAAATCTTAACAACTGGTTATTATTGGCCTACACTTCACAAAGATGCAACCAACTATACAAGGAAGTGTGACAAGTGTAAAAGGATGGGCCAACCAACAAGAATAGATGAAATGTCTCTTAATCCTTAGATGGAATTAACACTATTTGAAAAATGGGGAATGGACTTCATTGGTCCAATTGATCCTCCATCTAATGGGAAAGCCTATATTCTTGTGTGCACTAATTACCTAACAAAAAGTGTTGAATTCAAGGGCATGAAGCATGCTCATGATGAAAAAGTTGTTGAATTTTTGTATGAAGAAATTTTTACTCGCTATGGTGTACCCAAAGAGCTAGTCATTGATCAAGGTGCACAATTTACCTCTAATCTAATCTTAGAGTTGATGAACTAGTATAACATTAGACAACAAAAATTCAGTCCTTATCACCTTCAAGCTAATGGAAAAGCAAAGGTCACAAACTGTGAACTAGAGAACATCCTAACAAAAATAGTTCATCTACATCATAAGGATTGGACCAATAGATTACAAGAAGTTGTTTGGGCTTACAAAACAACCTAGAAGACTACTACAGGATTTACACCATTTGAGCTCTTGTATGGAAAGGTAGAAATGCTTCTAATTGAATTTGAACATAAAACTCTAAGGATAGAATTGGCACAAGATATTGAACTTCCTGTAGCACACAGAGAACATCTTCTACATCTCAAAACTCTAGATGAAATATGCAAAGCTGCTTTGGAGTGCACTATACTAATACAAAAATAAAGGAAAAAATGGCATGACTCTCATATTATTAGTAAAAAATTTCAAGTTGGTGACTAAGCATTACTATATGATTCATGATTTAAAGATATGCTAGGAAAGCTATAGACAAGATGGCTGGGACCATATGAAATTAGTCATGTCTTTGATAATGGAGTTGTTCAACTAACTACCATTGATCTAGTACCTTTCAAATTATTAGTCAATGATCATATACTCAAATTATATAAATAGACCCAAAACAAAGAGGACTTCCTACAATAGTTTTAGTGGCTAGATTCAAATATACATTAGATAACTCTTCCTGCAACGAAAGGTGTCAACCTTCTGACTGTTGATCTTTAACATTAGTTTCTTTATGCATACTCATAATAAAGACTTTATGTTCACATAAAGTTCACTTTTTCATTCACTTTCTCGTTCCAACTCATTTCTTCACCTTACACCCATCCATCTCATCTCATTTCTTTATCTTCCATCAACCCACTTTCCATGTCATCAATTTCTCATGTTTTCAATAAACCCTACGAGATGCTAACAGACACTACCAATGATAATAGCACTTCTGCCTCCTTTTTTCTAGTACATGTGATAATAAAAAATGATAGGTATTACATTTTCAAATTATTATTCACTTATAGCTCACAGATTTCATTAATTATATTTCCTACTGCATAATTTATATGATGGCGGTGTTATACCAATTCCCTACATATATTAGGTTTGACAAGTGTGGATACTTGCCCATATTTATTAGGGGGTAGGGAAGGTCACTAATATCCAATGGCATTTCTATTTATTTGAAAAGATTTTTCCAAATCTTCGCATTCCCTTCATTAATAAAAATTGATTTCCATAAGTACACAAGTGAGGTGTCATACCCCTTATTTTTGAGTGATTTTCTATGTCAAGTTGTGATGTGACTTGTGTTTAAATTTTATGTGATCTAAACCCCATTTTTGGATTATTCTCACACATATTCATGATTTAACTTCATTAAAAGCCATATTATTGTGCATAACAATTTAAGAAGTGTGAGTTGAGTTTGTAATATAGTGAAGCAACTTGAATTCAAAATGGGGAAAATAGAGCAAGCAAGGAAAGTGTTAAGAAAATGGGTGGACAGTTGTAGAGGAGAGAACCAACGGAACATACTATGTTGCTCTCATATGTAGAAGCCATAAGAAGGTTTAATGCATGTGTATGGCTAGGGTATTTCTTGAGTTTGACTGCATATGATAAAGAGGTGGCCATAGAATTCACAAGGACATTCGATAAGGGAGAAGCTTCTGTTTGGGGTTCAATGGTGATTGCAATAGAGGACCACATTGCTGAAGTGATTGGGTTGCCTATAGTTGGAGAACATTACCCTAGCACATGTGATGCGAGGTCAGCAAGAGCTCAATTTACTAGATCACCTAATCCTCAAATGGACATTACAAAGAAAGGTTGCAAGAGAATGTCACTATTGCTACCATAGAATGAATTAGCCATGCATATTATTGGGTATTTTACATGCGAAGGAAGATTCTCATACTTGTATGCACATCATTTCAAATCACTTAGTTTTGTAAGGCATAATCTTGCAATAAACATTCCAAATTTCTTGTATAATATGCTCTGTATTAGTGCGAAAGAGACTTAGAAAGGAAAAGATAATTCCATTACTCATCATGCCTTAATCAAGTTACTAATAGAGAGTTCACTTAGGGATGTATCCCCCATGACATGGGATGTATTTGTGCAAGCCAAAATACTACAACCCCAAGCTGCCCCTAGTGAACAACCTAGTGAGGAAAATGTCCCCACCAATGAGCCTATTGAACATAATACCCCAGAGGCTAAAGTTGAGAATACCCAAGGAAATATGCAAGAGACCCCAAAACCTACCTCTAGTAGAGCCAAGAGGAAACAAAAATTGCAAGAAGAAATCTCTATTCTGGAAAAGGAAGAGCCAAACCCTACAATTGTGAGACAAAAGATAACATAAAAAAGTCCTGCAGCAACTACTCCTACAGTAGAGACACCCAAATGGAAAAGTAGGCAAAAGAATATGATGCAAGAAGAAACCCCCATAAGGAGAAGCCCTAGGATGAGAGGGAAAGTTTTTATGGATTCTACTTTGTCTAAACCATCTACTAGGGAATCCACTGTGCAAATTGTTTCTAATCACTCTCCTCCCCATTCTGAGATTAAAAGCATTCCTAAAAATCCTACTCAGGAATGTACGGATGAAATCAAAGAAAATTCAAATCATACCCTAGTAGACCTACTAGGTACTTCTAGCTATAGGGATGAAGTAGTTCCTGAATATGTTGATCTGGACATTGCCCTAGTTCCCCATAAATCTACATGGATTACTAGTTTTGTAGACCATTTATGGAAGGAACAAAGGAAGAGGAAAAGGAATCATGAAGAAGACAATAGTTCTATCACACTATAGAAACTCCTTTTCAGTTGTATGGACAACATCTATTTGTTGAGGCCTTGTGGAAAGAAGAGAAGAAAAAGATGAATAAGATTATATTATCTCAAGGTGAAAAATTTGCAGATTTAAAGGAATAGTTAGCAAGCCAAAAGTAACAAATGGATCATGCCATCAAGTTAGTTGATCAGGCCCTTGCTTGTAGACCACCACCAAGAGTTTATGTTCTTTGTTTGAAAGAACAATTTCTATTTTTTCAATTAATGTTAACTCTTAAGAATATTAATGGAGAGTTCAAACCAACACAATAATTTTATGAACTATATCAAACTTTGCCACCCTGGCAATAGAATTTACTTTGTGAATTATATGTTCATAATTTTTTTATCCCTTTAGAGACTCAATGGAATCCTTTCTTTACATAGGGGATATACACTTAAGAGCCCTCATGTCCTAGATGTCTAATGAAGCAAACTATGATAGGCAGCTAAATAATTATAGGGATGAGGAAAGGACATAACCCTTGCCTTTAAGAGCAAATAGTAGCAAGCCAGATGAAGTTCTCAGGGATTGGTTCACATTACCTTATGGAAAGAAGAATCTAGAAGTAAGGAATAAGATCTTTTCTGCTAGAGCTAAGGTTTATGCTGATTATGAAAATTTGCCCTACTTTTCTTTTTAGAGAACTATGATTGGTAAGAGGAGTAGATGGGCTAGACTACCTGAATCTCTTAAAAAGTCAAAACCACATAGTCTCATCAACTTGGAGGAAACACTTCATAGGGTTCCAAAATATTTAGAGTTAGGGAAGCAAGCTAGATTAGAGTTGTGGTGTCCCCTAACCATGCAGCCTCCAATGCTCTTGTGGCCTTTGTATGACATTAATGTTGATAGACTCGACAAGCTATAGGAAGATCATAGAAGGGAAGTGTGGGAAAGAACTAGAGGATTTTACTACACTTCCAAGAGCAACAGGAAAGGAAGGACAAAGATTGGAGAGTTTAGGTCATTAATAAGGAAGTGCAATGCTTGAGGACAAGCATTAGTTTAGTAGGGGGCAGATGATGAGACCAAATATTTCCTTTATTTCATAATAGTTTTAAGACACTTTGTTGATACTCTATTTTATCTTTGTCAAAAAATTTGTGGATCTATGTTTACCAAACCTATGATAAACCTATGGGTAGAAACTATGCCATCTTTTGCTAGTATTATATATATTATGTAGTATTTCATATAGTTATCAAAATGTGTGTTCTTATATTTGAATTTAATTCGATAAATGTTTATTTGCAAACATGTATTTGTATTGTACCTAACATATTAATGAAGACTAAAACATGATTGAAAGAATTCAAAAGGTGACTGCCAACAACATTCAAGGAGAAGAGAATGCTAAGGAGTAGCCATGGTGGAGGAAAGTTGTAATGGTTCCAGAAGACACAACAGTGAGTAAGGAGGAGCTATGAAGACTTATTTCCTTTTCTACATATATTCTATGGAAAGAGGATGCTTAGACTTTATTATTCCCACCTTAAGCCATTATTTCTTCTTCTTGCCTTGAGTTTTTATTCTCTTCTTTCTCTCCTGCAGATTTAAAGCTAGGTCATTTAATTTTCTATTATGGAATAAGTGTTGATCTCCTATATATAGGAATCAACCCAAGTGTGTTAGTTTAGCCAATTAGAAGAAAGATTTTATGAGAAACGACTGTTAACTTTTATAATTGCATTTTTATAGTTTTATGTTATGTAATGAATTTCTAGAATCTAATGAAATAGTTTTTGGCTTATATCTTTTGTTAGTAGTTTAGTGAAGCTGACCAAGGGGGCCCATTTGGAAGGTGTATTAGATTAGGATAGAATAGATTTATTTCCAATAATTCATAGTGTTATAAGTAGAAGTTGTAAGTTCCTTCTTGTAGCATCACACTTTGTGAATGTTCCTACAACATACGTGAGAACAGTTATAGTGGATGAACCATGTTGGAATATTTGTTATCCTTTCATTGTATTTCTAGTATTCATAGAGTTAAGTCTGTTATTTTCTTACAGCAATAGTGTAAGTTCTTTTCCTTGCATTTTACTTTCCTGTAGCATAAGCTTAGTGATTCATCAAGAGACCTAGTACACATATTATGATGACCATTTCAAGTATATGTCCCTGGGTTGACAAGATTAAATGTACCTCATAGTGGGAAAAATAGTCCTTAGTTTGAATATATTATTCCTAAGCATGACCTAGAGCATTACTATCATACACCTATTGTGAGGTGGATCAATAATCAAAGTTCTATTGAGATCTCAAAAAATCTAGTTTAGCATTAGAAAACACATTGAGGTTCATATGCACTACATCAATGAGCTGATACATGAGTAGGTCATTGCATTGCAATATTGTCCTATAGTAGAGCAAGTTGCACAGATATCTTCACCAAACCCTTTCATTGAGGTCAAGTATCTTTATTTGCAAGATCTCTTAGGGGTGTGAGATATTTCACCAGGGGGCTCACATGACTCTTCTCTTCTTTATTGTACTTATCTCTCTTTTTGGGAGAGGGTTTTTCCCATGACATTTTCCCTCTTTCTCCATTTTTGAAGAGATTACATTGCATTGCATTATATTATATGTAGTGCATTGCATTTGTACATGGGTACCTAACATCACCTAATAGCTAGGACCCATCATGCATTTTCACCATAGCTTTTGTGAGCTTAAGTGCATTCTCCTAAGTTTCACTTAAGGGGGGTGTTAGTGTAAATAATTAATTATTATTACACTTTACTTAATTTTACTTAGGTTAAATGCATTATTTTTTTATTTATCATATAGACACCTAGGAGTATGTGTAGTCATATGAGTTGTCTTGTTGATAATATAGGATTTTGCATATTCATCTGAGTTGTCATGTAGACAACATAGTTGTTCACACTCAAATTGAGCACATGGTCTCTACAAAATCTCTTTATGAGATACACCTATGTAAGCTTATCCTCTCATCATCACACAAACTCTTGTGCTCAATGGAAGATAATCCACTCTTGGTGTACATGTGCTTAGTTGTGAGATTTATCATTTTGCTGACTCCTAGTCATTCTAGATGCCTTTATATATAGGCACTTCTAGTGTGTATGTACATATAATATTCTCTCATTATTGTTATTATGATCATACATTATTGGTCTATATTTTGCTAAGTGCTTGAGCTTCTTGATCTTGGTGTTATTTTTTCCTAAGGAAAATTCTTACAACCTAAGACACATTAGGTTTTGACATGATTCTATATATTCATTTTACAAGTTAAAACTAGGTGTACTAAACTATATACATAGCTTTCCCTAGCAATACTTTAACACTTTGTCCTAATCTATAACCTAATCATTTAGAATTAAATTGTTACATTTAAATATTCATTATTAAATTAATTTTGACATCCTTTTTGTTTGGATTAACCTTAGACAAAAATAATAGTTACATGCAAATATAACCAATATTAGAAAATAATATATTGCACATAAGAGAACACAAGATACCAAGAGTTAACATGGTTCACCCAATCTCTAAGCTACGTCCACCAACAAAAAGTTCAATATTTTTATGATCTAGTGATTACAACCTAATTACAATCTATAATATCTTACAACTCAATAAGACCACAAGAACCAATTTTTGCATCAAACATAATGAAAATCCCTAACCCTTGTTAGAAATAGATAATACTAAGAGTGGCGGTGAATCATTATTTTCAATCTTTTAACCCACAACTAAATATTATTAAACACTTTATGATGTACATAGTAAAATAAACCAATAGTCTTGAGCAATGTAAACAACCATTCACAAAGAGAGATCATAACACCATTTTTTTTAACTAGGGAAACCCTAGCTAAGGGAAAACCCTAGTGGGGATGGAACCCACTAGATGATTCACTATATATAAGGATCTGGTTAAGGATATTGACCATGTTAGGAGTCTATGAAGCATGTATAGTGTCTCAAGTCCCTGTTAGGAGTCTATGCCTTGTTAGAAGCCTCAACCCTATTAGGAGTTGGTGGGTCACATACAAATCTATGCAAGAAGAGCCCACTACCCTAACATGCAACTATACAATAAGTTCTTCAAGAAATAAGTATACATACAATATTGACTTGTTTTTTGTACTTTGGAAACCTTCTAATTGATGATTCTTCACACAATAGTGACTGCACACATATTAGTCCACATCAAATATTTGAATCACATATCAAAGTGTTGCATTCACTTGTTACTCTCATTTCACAAGATCATATCAACTTCACATCATTGAATCATTCGCTTTCACTTTCATAACTCACAACTCACATTTTTAACTTCAAAAATAAAATACTTTACTTATATGGAACATCTTGTTGAATTCTTCTTTAGTTAGCTCATATAACATCATTAGAGTCATCTCAGTAGGAAAATATAACTTAAAAAAATAAATCAACTCATTAAACATATTTTGTTGATATGCTCTGTTCTGTACTATGTTAGCACTGCATTATTGTTTTTGTCATAACTCAAGTTTGTTTGACTATACCAACATGCACACTGTTATGTGTCATCCTTATGATGTTATGCATCTTTGGTCAACTATGCAAGAGGAAATTCCAAGGGAATATTCTATTATCATCAAAACTATCGTGTTGCTATAACACTATCTGATACTTAGAAAATTTTCTTCTGTAACTAAATGGGGTTAATTTGCAAAAAAAATATGTTTCCATAAATGAAAACCATGACTTAATTTATCTAATTGATTGGAAATATTGGCAACAATCTCCCCTTTGGAATTGATGGCAACATTTTGGAAAAATTGGCTAAGTCCCAAACATGTTGTCATGCCAATCAAAACAAATGATCATAACATAAAACATTAAAGACATTTGTGTTCATGCTTATGAAAGATTAAATTTCTTATCACTTCCTATTACAACTTATTTTTCCCCCTTACATACATATTATAATTCTTTTACAATGAAATTTTCCATATATTCTCCCCCTTCAACATCGACGACAAAGGTGTCAAAAATTGTCAAAATCAGGTTGTTGGTGTCAAAATTTGGAAAGACAATCAGTAAAATTTGTCTTTAACTGCTCAAATTATTTCTTCCAACTATCCTTCAGTGCATTAGATACACTAATAAGTGCACATAGAGCATATGTTTCCAATTCTATTGTGCTCAAGTCCATAGCCACAAACTTATCATATGAAGATTTTGTAGATACACACTCTTTCAATTGGTTTTCTAGTGATGTTATCTGAGGGAATAAATGTGCTCTCAAAAGAGTCAACCTTTTTAGGATTTTCTTCTTCTCCTCTTGTATTTCCCTTATAGTATCATGAAGTAACTGTACTATAGGCTCAATGGTGTCTATTTGTTGATTCAACTTCAAAAAGTTGTCAGTGACTATTTGAAGCTTAGTCACTTTATCCTTGATTTGGCCATCATATTATTTTAGATGAATGTGTGCTAAGTTACACTTAGCATATGCATGTTTTCCTTCCTCTATACACTACTTCAACACCTTAATACATATGTTAAGGGTTTCTATGTTATTTCTCTTATTAGTACAAATGGTGTTTAGGAGTTTACCATCATGCTTAGTCTATATTTGTATGGTGGCCACATTCATAAGTATTGAGAATTCATCATCAAAGGCCTTGCACAAAATTGTTGTGCACTGTTGGTTTTCTGTTGGGGTGTCAATAGGGCTCACTACCTACTCCATTTTGCCCAAAACTATGTTCAAAGTCTTCTCAAAGAAGATATAAGATTCTTTGCCTCATCTTCTTCATTAGATTGAGCTAAAACTGTCGCTATCGCTGCTGCTATCTGAGTAGGAGGAGTGGAAGTTCCCACTACTAGTGTTTTTGTTGAAGGCACACTTGAGATACCTACTCCAATACTAGTTTCCATCATTTTTGTAATCTCTTTAGTTGTCTTTTTATCCTCTTCATTGTTAGAGCTACTATAATCTACAATATTTCCAAAAATGTTGGCACCATAATTCTTAAATGGGTCCTCTAATTTGTCAACAGTCACTTTGGTGTTATCTACTTGCATAGATCCACTACCAATAGTGATGTGAGGAGGAGAGCTTGGTGTAGCTACAGGTTTAGTGTTGAGAGGAGGGCTATAAGCTATTGGACTATCCTCCTTTGTTTGGACACTCTCCTTGGCTTCTACTGACTGTGCAGTCACTTTAGGCATCTATGCACTTCCTCTAGGAATCTGGGTTGCCTCTACTAACTATGCACTATCTCTAGTCATCTGTGCACTTACTTCAAGCATTTGGCTTGCCTCCACTATCTGTGCATAGTCCCTAGGCATAGTAGACATGAAAGAAACTATGGCTTCTTGAGTTTCTTTGTTGATTTCCTCATAATTAGCTCCCATAATTAGGATGGATCTTCTCTTATGCCTTAGTATTGGTGCTATACCTTTCACAATTACTTTTATGTCTTATTCACTATTTATAGTACATAACTTTCTTATCATGTTTACTCTTATCTACTTGTCCTCTTCTATAACTCTATTTTTCCTATTCAGTTGTCTCCTATCCATGTTATTATACAAATCATAATATTTATTCAACTATACAAAATTGTTATCATTAATAATTTGCATTTTAAGGTTTTCTACCTTTGGCTTCCATGCTCTACGTCTTGCTAATGTTTTGACTTCCTAATCAGCGACTTCAACTAGTCTATCACTAGTTTCTTCCTCAAACTCAGATGACCTAATCTATAGAGTTTTCATCCTTTTACTTGAGGTACTAATTGTCTTCTTTGTTCTCCTTGTAGACTTTCTTGGTGTAGATGTTTCCTCTGTCTTCACTGGTTTCCTTGGTGGTTGTTATAGTGCAACTACTGCATAGGGTACAAAAGGAGTCTACACACTTGTTTGGACAACTATGACCTCTTCTATAGGTCCTACCACTACAATGGGTGTAGGGGTTAGGAGCTCAATTTGGCCACTGGCTTTCATCTCCATGGCTATTCCCTTTACCTCATCAAACTCTTTCCTTGACATTCCAGATTCCTTTCTAAAAATATCTTGATCAAATTATTTATCCTTCTCTGAGTGAGTAATATTCACTCTATCCTTATATGTATCATCTATCTTCACAGGTACGTCTTCTTTAGTTGGAGTGTGTGATACGTCCTGTTTTCATAGCTTTTCTTCTTCTGTTGATAGGATAGATACGTCTTGCATTAATAGCAGTTTGGCAGACCCTTTGGTGGATAGTGTGCCTCGAGCCCATCAACCCTTATCACATCGCCCATCCCAAGCTGATGCTGTGTGCCCTTTGTCTTTTCAACCTGACAGCGATATTTTAATTGATGGTGTTGCGTCAAACCACTCTTTTGTTGGCTGTCCAACCCCTTCCAACCTCAGTCCTCCGCCCACCGTGAGCCCGCCCACTCCTCAATCTTTGATCAAGATTTTGGAGGGAGATTCAATTTCTTCTCAGGCGTCTCCTACCAACACCTTGGGTTATTCGACGTGTCCCCTTCGTTGCACATCTACCCACTCTGCCAACTTTTCGCACCAATGGGAAAGCAAACTGGTCATCAAATTATCTGATGTCTCCCTTGACCCCCATTCTTTCAATTTTTTGAAACGAGGTCTTAATTTTGCGGTGGCACCACGTTCCATTCCGCAAGTTGACTTCTTGGTTGAGATTGAGAATGCTATTCGTACTCTCCCTATCAATGTCGCTGAAGAAATTAGGCAGGATTGTGCTGTTGCCTTGAGACGGGCCAAACCTCCCAGACGTAATATCCCAAAAATTGAGTTTCTTTCTTTCAAGAGTTTTTTGCATCACAATGACCTTGTCATCACCAAAGCTGACAAAGGCAACGCCACTGTCATTATGAATAAGCAAGACTATGTTACCAAGATGCGTGACCTTCTTGCTGATTCTAGCAGCTACAAAACCTTGTCTCGTAACCCTTGTGCAAAAATCCTCAAAACTGTCAAATCCTGTGTCATGGCCTCATCCTTTGATGATCACATCAAGAAAAGGTTAGTCCCTTCTAGAGAAGTCACTCCTCGCATATATGGGGTCCCAAAAATTCACAAGGACGATATTCCTTTGAGACCAATTGTGGACACTATTGGCTCCCCCACATACCCTTTAGCTTCCTATCTTGCCAAACTAATCTCTCCCTTAGTGGGGCAGTCTGATTCCTTTGTCAAGGACTCAACCCACTTTGTCCAATTCATCAAGGGTGCACATCTAGATAACAATGATGTCTTGGTAAGTTTTGATGTTGTCTCTCTCTTCACAAAGGTCCCAATCCCTGATTCTATCAAAATTGTGAAGCATAAGACCAATGTGGAGATTGCTAGTTTGGTTGAGCTATGCCTCAAGTCAACTTTCTTCTCCTTCGAGGGGGTCATCTACGAGAAAGTTGATGGTGTAGCCATGGGTTCCCCTCTCTCCCCTATTATTGCCAATCTTTATATGGAACATTTTGAAGAGTTAGCCCTCTATTCTTTCCCTCTTAAGCCTAGGTGGTGGAAGCGATATGTTGATGACACTAACATGTGTTGGCCCCATGGCATGGATAAATTAGAGGAGTTCCACCAACACATCAACAACATAGCACCTTGTATCTCCTTTACCAAAGAGGTGGAATCTAAAAATCAGTTGCCATTCCTTGATGTTCTTCTCATCAGGAAACCTGATGGTACCCTTGGTCGTCAAGTGTTTAGAAAGGCCATGCACACAGACTCATACATCCACTCTTCCTCCCACCACCATCCCAACCAAAAATTTGGCATTCTTAAGACTCTTGCTCTGAGAGCATATAGAATTTGTGATGAGGACTACTTAAGCCTTGAACTCAACCACCTTCGACAGGTCTTTACGCTTAATGGTTACTCTCATAGACATATATCCAGAGCTTTCAACCAAGCCCAGTCCCTCCACCTTTCCTCGTGTGATACCTCCCCTCACCCTCCCGGCATGTTTGCCTCTCTCCCCTTTATGGAAGGCATTTTGAAAAAAATCTCCAAGATCTTGACCAAAAAAGGTCTGCGAATTGCTTTCAAACCCTTATCCAAGCTTAGAAACCTTGTCCCGCCTTCAAAAGACTCTAGAGAGGCGTATTCTAACTCAGGAGTCTACAAAGTAGTTTGCTCTTGTGGGACACCGTATATTGGTGAAACGGGTCACGCTTTCCATACTAGGATCAAAGAGCACGTTGCAGACATTAGGCATGATAGGGTTTGCAAATCAGCCTTAGCTGAGCATTCTTTCTCCACCAAGCATCACATCTGTTTGGAAAACACGCAAATCCTAGCCAAGGAGGACAACTATTTCAAAAGGAAGCTTAAAGAAGCCATTGAAATCAACAACCACCCCATTAACCTTAACCGTGATGATGGTTGGACCCTCAACCCCTTGTGGCAGCCATTGTTAACCTCTAGGTGCAGAGACCATCATTGCGAGTAGTATCCTCTCTCCCCGCCCTCTCTCCCATCTTGTTTGGTCGCTCTGGCTCCACCGGTTGGGTTTCCTTCTTTCCCTCGATTGCCTCTTTTCTTTGTTTTTAGTAGCTTGCCTCCTTGCTTCTAGGGTTAGATTGCTATTGTGGGTGTGTGTTGGTGTGTATGTACATGTGTTAAATTCAACACATGCACACACAAGCATTGGTCATTCAACTGGTGCTTTGTTTTTAGTTATTTGGTTGGGTTTTTTGAAATATTTGTATGTTCAGTTTGTCATTAGCGCAATCCATTATTTTTATTAACTATTTCTTTTTTAACGTGTGTGTGTGCTTCGGTATATATATATACTTACATATTTTTATTTTTATTTTTCTTTTTTCATTAGTTATTTTTTCCTCGTATTAGGTGTATATATTCTTTATATTTTTTCATAATTTTCTCGTTGATGTGTTTGTATCTGGTTGATGCACCATTTGCATAGTTATATATAAATATAAATAATACTATATATATATTTGTTTGTTTACATCAATATAGATTTTTTCCCTCTGCTGGCCCATATCTGCCCACATCTAATTCTCATCCATGTTTATGTATTTGTGTCTATACATATATCGAGTCTTAAATAACACACACACATGCGCATAACATTTTATATATATATATAAAAAAATGACACACACATACACTCATTATATACTATATTTGCATGTGTTCTACCCAACACGTTATATTTATTCATGTTTTTGTCTTCAGACTTGTTTATTCCTATTCATATTTTCAATTTCTTTATTTTATTTTATTATCATTATTTATTTGTATTTTTATTTTTATTGGTATTTTTAATTTTATTTCTAATTTTTATGTGGTCTGTTCTTTAGGTGGATGTTCATTTATACATTTATCTAGCAGTTTGTTCGTGTGGGTGGTCTTTGCTGTGTTATACGTATTTCCAACTTATTTTTTAGTAATTTATTTTCATTTTCATTCATTTTTTACTCTTATTTTTGTTTTTTGTTTTTTGTTTTTTGTTTTTTGTTCTTAGTGGGGACGTGCATTTTTTTGCCACATACCCTACATCTGGCCATTTCTTTAGTTTCCTTTTCACTTCTCTTTTACTTGTTCCCCTGTTGATTGGGTGTCTATCTCTTAGGGTCTTCTATCCTACCATCTCCCCATTTGACTTTTTTGGTGTGCGTGCAATCCCCCTCCCTTTGTCCCTATATCTTTGAGTTTGTCTACTTCTGCAACCCATTCTGTTTGACATCTCTTGCTCTCTTCATCCTGATGATGGATCACTTGGTGTGATTCGAAACGTTGATGGTAAAAATCTTTACACAATCAAATCCAGAAATATATCAGTTTAATCATCTATCTTACTTAGGTGCTTATTAACTTTAGGAGTAACAAGTTCTTTTCTTTCAATATGTTTCTTGGTGGATTGACCAAGAAAGAATCCAAGTCTAGTCTTATCATAACTAGGTCTTTGTACACATATTTGTTCTTCAATTTTATCACTACTCATATACAATTTCTCAAGTTGATACTTGGTTTGTACCAACTCACCTTTCACAATAGTGTTGTATTTTTCTAATTTTGCATGTTCTAACTTAATAGATTCTAGTTCTGATGTTACCTTGCTTAACTAGGATCTTAGATCTACATTTTCAACTTTTAATTCAAAGTCAATTTTACCTCTATTTTTCTTAAGACTCAGCTTAAGTTCAACTATCTTCAACTCATGTTTTAGGATCTCATTTTCTTTCTTTAGATCTTCAATGTCATCATCACTAGTTTGACTAGTAGGTCCTTCCTATTTTAGGTCATCTATCTTGTCCTTCAATTCACTAATGTAGGCTTTTGCATCCTTGTATCTGTCTTTGAGACCATCTCTTTCATTAGTAAGAAAATCAATCTATTCAAGTTCTTCTTCAAGGTTTTTCTTTAGTTGTTCCATATCCATAGGGATCTTATTCAAGATATTAAGCCTCTTCTAAATAACAAGGCTATGATACCAATTGTTAGAAATAGATAATACTGAAGGGGGGGGATCAATATTTTCAATCTTTTAACCCACAACTAAATATTATTAAACACTTTATGATGTGCATAGTAAAATAAACCAATAGTACTAAGCAATGTAAACAACCATTCAAAAAGAGAGATCATAACACCATATTTTGTTAACTAGGGAAACCTTGGCCAAGGGAAAACCCTAGTGGGGATGGAACCCACTAGATGACTCACTATATATAAGGATCTGGTTAAGGATATTGACCTTGTTAGGATTCTATGAAGCATGTATAGTGTCTCAAGTCCCTATTAGGAGACTAGAGCTTGTTAGAAGCCTCAACCCTGTTAGGAGTTGGTAATTCACATACAAATGTGTGCAAGAAGAGCCCATTTCCCTAATGTGCAACTATACAATAAGTTCTTAGAGAAATAAGTATATATACAATATTGACTTGTTTTTTGTACTTTGCAAACTTTCTGATTGATGATTCTTCACACAATAGCAACTGTGCACATATCAGTCTATATAAAATCTTTGCATCACATATCAAAGTGTCACATTCACTTTCACTTTCACAACTCACAACTCACATTTTTAAATTTGAAAATAAAATACTTTACTTATATGGAACATCTTGGTGAATTCTTCTTTAGTTGGCTCATATAACATCATTAGAGTCCCCTTAACAAGAAAATATAACTTAATACAATAGATCAACTCGTTAAACATATTTTGCTGATACGATCTATTCTGTAATGTATCAATGCTACATTACTATTTTCATCATAACTCGAGTTTGGTTGACTGTATGGACATGTGAATTGGTATACATCATCCTTATGATGTCATGCATCTCTGGTAACCTATGCAAGAGGATATTCCAAGGGAATATTTTCTTATCATCAAAATTGTCCTACTACTATAACATTATCTGATACTTAGAGAATTCTCTTCTATAATTGAATTAGATTAATCTACAAAATAAATATGTTACCATAAATGAAAACCATGACTTCCTTTATCTGATTGATTGGACATATTACCAACAACTCTAAGCCTTTTTATACAATATTTTTGTTTCTTACAAAATTAGGGCTAGAATAATAGAAAAATAGTAGCCAATGCCTTTTACAATATAAGGTTATTTTTTGGCTTTGGGGGTGCTACCCCTGAAAAACCCAATAGGGGGTATTGCCCCTTAACCCCACCCTATACTATGATAGGGAGCACACCTAGGGCACTACCCCTTGACCTTGTCTTAGGGGTGCTTCCCCCAACCCCCTGTAGAAATAATATGGAGAGAAAATTATGCTAAATAAACCTCTAAGTCTAATTAGGCTCCACATCACAATAATCTCCCACTTGGAGATTGATTAGACTCCACAATAATAATGTCCCACTTAGAGACTGATCATAGCACTGCTAAACATGTAGTTCCCACTAGAATATCAAACCCCCTAGTCTCTATAGTTTTTTTATTTTATTCAGTCTAGAAGACCAACCAAAGCTAAAGAGGAGTTCATCTTCTCTGTTATTACTACCTTGGTAAACATATCTACTAGATTATCATCTATATGTATCTTCTTCAGCTTTAACTATCCATCATCCAAAATTGATTGAATACAATGGTACTACAGCTGTATGTGTTTTGTCTTTAAATGTAGAGCTAAATTATTTTAAAGATGAATGGCACTTTGGCTATCTATGAATAAATAATTATCCCTTTGAGGGTGTCCCAATTCTTCCAAGAAGAATTAAAGCTATATCATCTCCTTGGCTACCTTTGTAGTAGCAACATACTCTGCCTCTATAGTGGATAAAGCATTAACCTTCTATAACCTAGAAACCTAGATCATGGATGCCCCACCAATAGTAAATACATAACCTATATTACTCTGCCTAATATTAATATCCCCTACAAAATTTGAGTCAACATAGCCCTGAAAATTAGTAGTAGAGCCCCCAAAGTGTAAACACTTACTGGATGTTCCTCTCAAATATTTGAGAATCCATTTAACTATATTCCAATGCTCAATCCCTAGATGACTTGTATACCTACTAACGACTCCCACTATATGTGAAATATCTAGCTTAGTATATACCATTGCATACATCAAGGTTCCTACAACTAAAGCATAAGGTACCTTAGACATCTTATCCTCCTCTTCTTGTGTCTTGGGACACATCTCCTTAGTCAACTTCAAATGACTAGGTAAAGTTGTGCTAACAACTCTAGCATTCTCTATAGAGAAATGTTGCAACACCTTCACAATATAATTAGCCTGAGATAATGTCAATTTACTATTCTTCCTATCTCTAAAACTCTTCATACCAAGGATTTTTTTTGTTACCCCCAAATATTTCCCAAAAAATGAATGTGCTAACTATTCTTTAATCCCTTAACGTTATCCATGTTAAACCTAGCTACAAGCATATCATCAACATATAAACATAAAATAATGTAGCTATCATCATCCAACCTCTTAAAATAAACATAATTATCTGAGTGACACCTATTATATCCATGTTCATGCATAAACATGTCAAATTTTAGATACCATTGTCAAGGTGCTTGCTTCAAGCCATTTAAACTTTTCTTCAATTTGCACACTAAGTTCTCCTTTCCTTTGACCTCAAATCCATGTGGCTATGCCATATATATCTCTTCATCCAAATCACCATGAAGAAAGGTTATTTTAACATCAAGCTACTCTAAATGAAAATATTGAGTAGCCACAATACTTAAAATAGTGCAAATAGAAGTCATTTTAACCACAAGCGAGAATATCTCATCAAAATCAATGCTTTTTTTTTTGTGCAAAGCCTTTTATAGCTAACCTAGCTTTAAATATTTTCTTACCTACATCCTCTTCTTTTAACCTATAAATGCACTAATTTTATAAAGCCCTTTTACCTCTAGCCAACTTGCATAAATCCCAAGTCTTATTTTTTAGCAAAGAGACCATTTCATCTCTCATTGCATACTCTCACTGAATCTTAGTATCCACCTGCACAACTTCATCATCACATTTAGGCTTATTAGCATCAGTGAGAGGTCTACTTAGCCTCTTTGACTATCTAACATTCATTGGGGTGTGGTATTTTTTCTTGCGATTGTTGTAGATCATGAGGAATTGCTGGAACATCACTTTTAGAGTATCATCCAGCACTACATAATCATCTTCTTTCTTCTCATGTTGCTACAATAGATCTTTGTACAATAATTTCTTATTGAATATGACATCCCTACTTCTTATAATTTTATGATTTTCAAAATCCCAAAGCCTACAACCAAATTTTTTAATTCCATATCCAACATATACACATTTCTTTAACCTAGCTTCCATCTTGGTTCTATTTTCAAAATCTATATGAGAAAATGTCTCACAATCAAAGGTTTTGAGAAAATAATAACTCACCTTCTTATCATTCCATGCTTCTTCTAGAATACCAAAACCCAAAGGAGTAGAGGGACCTCTATTAATCAAATATATAACAGTATTGACAACCTCTACCCACATGTTTAAGGACAACCCTGCATGCAACCTCATGCTCCTTGCACACTCCATTATAGTTTTGTTGATGCATTCAACCACTCCATTTTCCTATGGAGTCCTTGGAACAATTTTTTTTCTACAAATACCATTAGTGGAGCAATAATCTTCAAATTCATGACTGCAACACTCACCATCATTATCAGATTAGAGACATTTTAATTTCTTTCTAGTCTCATTCTCAACCAAGCATTTCCATTTCTTAAAAGTTTAAAATACATCTGATTTCTATCTAAGGAAATAAAATCATACTTTTCTAGTTGCATCATTAATAAATGCAACATAATAATGAGAGCCACAAAGGGAAGAAACCTAATCTGGTCCCCATACATCTATATGCACAAGCTCTAACTTCTCACTTTTATTTTCCTTCCTAGTCTTCACAAAACACACTCTCTTTTGTTTTCCATACACAAAATGTTCATAGAAATCCATATTGACACATTTTATACTTGGTAAAACTTTCTTTGAATGAATTACTTTAATACCTCTCTCACTCATGTGCCCAAGTCTATTGTGCCATAATGTTGTATCAAAATCTACAATAGCTATTTGTTCTCCCTACTCAACTGTGGCAACTGTTCTTGAACATTCATTTTTCTCTAAAACAATCAAAGTAGAAGGAACAATACAACCTATACAAAGGTATAAGGTTCCTACATTGACACCTTTTTCTACTACAAGGGAACCTTTTGAAACCTTTCAATTTTTATCATTAAAAGTAACTATGCAACCCTCATCACCAAGTTTCCCTACTAAAATTAAATTCCTACTCAACCTTGGAACATGTCTTACCTCATGTAGTAGCCAATGATTCCCATTTTGCAACTTAATCTTAACTTGTCCCTTTACAACAATTTGATAGGGTTCATTATCCCCCAAATAAACAAGTTTGAAATCCGCTTGGACATAATCAATGAAATAACCTATATGAGGTGTAGCATGAAATGAAGCACCAAAATCTAAAACCCATGAATAATCAATACTTTCTAAAGATAGAAGCAAAGTATCCTCTTTGGATTTGTTACTTACCACATTGCCTCCTTGTTCCCTTCTGGTTTATCTCCTTCATTATTCTTTCAATTCTAACAATCTTTCTCCTTAGGCCATGTTTTACCATAGTACCAACAATCTCTTGGTCCTCTAGATTGAGACCTCTTCCACTTTGACTTTCCTCTTCATTTCCCATGATTTCTAGAATTATTTTCTCTCTTAGTCATTCTACCTCTGCTTTGTGTATTCAGCACACTTCTTGATGTATATCCTCCTAAGGTTTTCTTATGATTTTCCATACTCAAAATAGTACTGATCACATCATCATATTTTAGGGTATTAGATTCATAAATAGAATTACTCAAAGTCTTTACCAAGCCATGCTAACTTTTAGGAAAAGAACACAAAATCAAGATAGCCCTAATTTCTTCATCAAAATTAATACCCATAGAAGATAACTAACTAGTAACAGTATTATATTCATAAAAATTTATTTCCAATAGATCCACCTTCTTTCATTTTCATATTAAATAAGTGCTTCAAGAGAAATACCTTGTTTGAAGTGGAGGGCTTTTCATATAATTTCACTAGGGTTTCCATCAACTCTTTTGTCATCTTCACTTTTGTAATGTTAAATGTCACTAATGGTGTGAGGAATAATTCAATGCTTCCAAGTGCCTTTTTGTCTGAAATCTCCCATTCCTCATTTATAATAGTTCTCTAGTATTTAGTTTTTCCTTCCAATGACTTCCATAAATCCTTCTGATAGAGATAGTCCTCCATTTGCATCTTCCATAGCTAAAAGTTCTACCTATTAAACTTGGAAACCCTCAACTTACCCTCATCTACGATCACTCCTATTCAACTGTGAGACTCCCACTCAACTGTGAGACCTTCCTGCAAATGATCACTAAAAAAAATAAAAAAATGATCGTCTAGCTAAAAAAATGATGACCAGCTAGCTCTGATACCACATGTTAGGATTAACCTCAAACAAAAATAATAGTTACATGCAAAAATAACCAATATTAGAAAATAAAAGATCGCACATAAGAGAACACAAGACACCAAGATTTAACTTGGTTCACCCAATCCCTGGGCTACATCTACCAATAGCAAGTCCAATATTATTATGATCTAGTGATTACAACTTGATTACAATCTGTAAACCCTTACAGCTCAATACCACTACAAGAACCAATTTTCACATCACACATTATGAAAATCCCTAACCCTAAGCCTTTTTATACAAGATTTCTTCCGCTTACAAAATTAAGGCTAAAATAATAGAAAAATAGTAGCTAACTCCCTTTAGTCCCCCAAACCCCCGTAGAAATAGGAGAAAACCATGCCGAATAAACTTTTGATTCTGATTAGACTCCACATGACAACACTTTTACATTATAATAAAACCCTATACTACTACCACTTTAAAAAATGTGACCCTTCAATACAATATTAACCTACTATTTTAAACACTAATCACTTACCAACTCACTTAGCAACTAACCCCCTATTAATCTAACTAATTCTAATTAATATAATTCTAGATCTTGTTTAATTTTACTAACCCATTAACTATATTAATAAATTCAAATTAAATAATATAAATAATCTTAATATCATAACACTTCCCTTTTAATATAATTACAATTGATAGTTAAAATGGAAAGTGATTATCTTTCTAAAAATCTATTTACTAACATTTAACACTTACTAACTTTATTACTTCCTAATCCTAAATTAACAACCCCTTAACACTAACTACTAACTAATCCTAACTACTTAACACAACTTGGCCACTAACCCCTTTCCCCCAATAGTCCTATCATCCTTGGGTGTCTTCCCAAGCCCTTGGCACGTGTTCCAAGGCTTGACCTAGATAGGGTACAATTTTGATGAGTAGGGGAAGGAGGGGCTTGTTTTAAACATATAAACTGCCCTCCTTATTAAATTAAATGTCCACCTCACCTTCTGAGCACTCAGCCCACTTGACACTGACATGGGGTAACATGTCAAAACACCAATGCAACCTAATGGAGGTCCAAAGGTCTACACAGGGTTAGGAGAAGAGTGTTTTGATGGAAATATCATTAATTAAGTTTGACTTTGTGCCAAAACATCATAACTACTCCACATTTTCTACCTTTTGTCCAATCTCACATGGGAGACATAGGAGTTATAGGGAATGAGTGTAGTGTTGTCCCCAATGCATAGGAGTACAAATAGACAAGGGACAGGGTGGGAGTAAAGATTTAATTTTTTATAGGTGGGGGTGGGGATAAGGTAAATGTAGGATAGAGATAGATTTTTCATTGTTTTTATTTATTTATTTATGTTTAATATATTTATAATTCGAAAAAGGTGTCAAAAAGGTTTTAAGTGGAATTTTATAGGGAATATTACCTTTTACTAAAATTGGGAATTAAAGTTTCCTAGAAATATTTTAGAGATTATTTTGGCTCTTAGATGAAAATTATAAGATTTCTCTTCCTCTTCAAGAACTAGGTTTTCCATAGGAATTTCAACATTGCATAGTGTAATAATGTTTAGTTTATTTTCTTGAATGGATTATAGGAATTGTTTTGATGTTAAAGTTTTCATTCAAATTAGGTGTAGTTTTAAATAGTTTATAAACAATGCAATGTAAGGTAAAATTCATTTAAATTAACAAAATTTATATGAACAGAGTTTTCAATATGCAAGGAAGATAAATATATTAATTTTGAATGTTGGTTTTATCATAAGACTATAAGGATTAGTATAGCATTTATCAATGAAATGAATCCTTTACCCATTTTCTATAATAAGAGCTTTTGAATACAATGATTCAAAACAAAGATTTAATGGAGAAAGATAGAGAGTTATCACACAAACTTTTGCAAAGCAATGTAATTAAAAGTAAGATATGATTTACAATATAAGAACACTTGATCGCATAACTTGATAATTTCATACAATAATGGAAAGTTTGATTTATCAATATTCAAATTACAACATTCAATAAATTTCTCCCATATTCATTTTCAATATGAAAATAAAATAACAAGGGGTATTACAATGGAGAAATCTCTAATAACATTACACCAAGAACACCAAGAAGACTCTGAATCTAATTTTTCTCCATTAATAGAGATCTCACCTCCCAACCAAGGCCTCAATGTGAGGCCATACCTTGAGCTAGGAGAACCAACAATCAACTAGGTGACATTTTAGAAACACAATCAAAATGACACACTCAACAAATAGTTTGCATCCAAGGTATGTACAACAGGTTTTTTAATGAACCTATGAATAGGGAGAAGGTGGATTTTTCCATGTAGGAGAGGTCAATCATAGACACAATTCATATGCCTCTTCCAAGGCTACCAAATCACCTAAATTTCCATTTCATTATCTCCTTATTTCTCCAAAACAAAATCAATTTGTATTGAAAAGTAAGGGTCCATTAAACCTTACTTTCTCCCTCTCCTCATCATGAGAATAGACTTTGCACTGGCCTAGAGCCCAACTAAAGCCGTTCTCCTATACATGGCCACTTTTTCACTATGTGAGGGTGAGTAATGCCAACACTTCCTTCATAGTTTCCCTAATAAAACAAGGAAAAGAAATATGAAAAGAAAATAAATAAAATCCACAATAACCCATCTCTCACATGATACAAACATAGACACATACTACAATATGCAAGAAATTAAAACATACAAGAAATGAACAAGAAAATATCCATGGTAATGAAGATCCTACCTTCACAAAGGTTATGGAAAATAAAAATTTTATATGAGCTAATTCCTTTCCCTCTTGAAACTGCAAATTTGACTTCTATAAATGTAGGGAATGGATGAACACCTTCAAACTCTTCAAAGGGACTCTAAATAGTCTCTAAACACACCCACCCAAAATAGCAATAACTCCAAACTTGACTTCATCCTTCTATGGTCTTACCACTTGACCATATCATAAAGACAACCTTTTAGAGGAGTGAAAAATTGGATTACCTCATGAAGATGGTCCATTTTCGCACAAAAGGGAAAATGAGATATTTTAGGGGTCTTCAATATTGCTAGGAAGTTCTAGAAGGGTAAAAAAGGTTCCTAAACCATACACATACAACTTGGGCACTTGAATTACATTAAATTTGCCCTCTAAGATCATTTGAGGACCTATACAAGACGCTTGAAATTTTTTATCTTAAAAAACCCTACGGATGAAACCTTTCTACTAAACCCTAATTAAGGAGATTAATCTAGGTTACTAACTAATTAGTCTTAGATTAATAGGTTACTCTACTAACCCTAATTTGACATTTCAGTATGCATATACATATAACAAGTGTCAAGTGACACTATAAGATTTTCTTTTACATAACATTTGACATGTCACAATTTACATAATGATGCACACACATTTAAATTATGATACAAATTAAACACTTAACAATGAGGTTTGAATCACTTTATATGATTCAACCTTAATCCTATAGTTTGCACATAGGGTCAATTACCAATTCTCTAATTAATTCCATGGTTAATTATCCTGCATGCTCAATTCAAATATCAGTAGTTAGATAACATCACATTCATATATTTAAACCAAATTGCATAATCACATTGATCAAACATTAAAATTTCATTTAAATAATTTTTTTTACCATTTCTACACATATATTTAATCATCACTAATTTCATAATTAAAGTATTTAACACACTCATAGTTCTTAATCATTTATTGAAATACAACATCATAATGCAAGCCTACACATTAAACATCAAATAACTTAACTAAGCATTTTTAAAGTAAACATCATATGACATAAATCATATAGAAAATAGCCAATCCATCAAGTACTATCTCAATATATCAAGCCATAGTGTATCAAATGTGATATGATGGATCAGGGAAAGACCTCACATATAGGTTTAGGGTAGTAACTCCTTACACTCAACTATTCACTGAAGTTATTCTCACTTCCACAATGATGTTACATGTAAACCATGCAAATGATGTTTAAGTGGTTCCCAACCTTGAAACACTCTTATAAGTAATGGAGAATAAAATGTAGGTGTAATACATATATTACTATTATTTATGTATATGTGTGTGTGTGTGTGTGTGTGTGTGTGTAAATAAGTACTTATACACAATATGTGTGTGCCTATGTCTATATCTATACAGAGAGATCTTGGCACAATAGAAAAATTGGTCCAACTACATACATATTCCAAAATCCAAATAATAAAATAATAAAACTTACCCAACTATGCTAAGTGACTTACGTCAAGATCCTGCAAAAAATAATGCAGACCAGGAAAAATGGGTAGAGTTTGCAAGAAATTTTACAAAAACATATCACAATAGGAACAATAAGTTATTCTAAGCTAGTAGGACCAAATATAGTTTTCCAAGGTGATAAAATTTCATATGTAGATATATGTATGCATGCATGTATGTATATATGTATGATTGTATATATACCTATATAAATGTATATATATGTGTGTTTATATATACATACATATACACATATAAGTGTGTGTCTATGTATCTATGTATGTATATTTAGAGAGATCTTGTGGATTGTGGAGATTAGTGGAGATCTAGGATTCCATTGTCATGCCCTTGTGATCATTACATTTTATTGTTGCGCCCTTGTGATCTTTACATCTCATTGTTGTACCCTTGTGATCTCTATATATGTATGTATGTATATACATATATATGTGTATATAAGTGTATATATAAATACATACAGACACATTTGTGTCTGTCTGTTTATGCATGTATATAAACATAGAGACCTTGGCACAAAAAAATAATAATAAAACTCACTCAAAATGTAGCATGGCCATAGATGTGATGTAAATGCCTGTGGGTAAGTAGATTCATACTTTTCTCTCTCATTTTTCAAGTTTTTATTTCACTTGAACTATTATTTCTTAGTGGGCATTTTGTAATATTGGATTCATTTTATGTAGGATGCAATGACGACATTCTTGGATGTACCTATGTTAGATGTACAAGAATCACTAAACAATTGTGATGAATTGCTTGTGATAAATAAAGATGGACTTTTACATGAGAGTAGCAGAAGGTAATGAGGACATTCTAGGTCTTTAAATATTAGTCCTTTCTTAAAGATTTTAGATTTTAATGATGAATCTAGATGTTAATGGGAGGGAGGGGTGGGAAAATGAGCTTTCACCTTCATGTGGTTGGCCCTGATTAGTAGAGAATATTAAAATATTCTTGAAACCAAGTGAAGTTCAACATTAACCTATGACTGCATGACAACTAACTATGTGAATCTCTTGGTTTTAGGAAATGCAAAAGGACACCATAGTTCAATATGAAATCTCAATTCATATGCATACGACATTAGGTGGAGCTGAATAAACCCAATAGGTTTGCATAGACCTATTAAATAAATGTAAACAGGGTGGGTTTTTTAAGTTCCCCCTATTTTACATGCATATAGAATGTAGTTGTATGTGCATTATCGATTCAGAGTTGCATTCACAAGTTTATCAAATCAATGGTATGATGTTAATAGGGTATTTATTAATTGAATGAATAAATTTTATTAATTAATGAATGAATTTTAGATATTAATGGGGAATTTAGATGTTAGGTGGTGGGGCCAAATGAGCTTCCACCTTTATGTGATTGGCCTTGACTAGTAGAGAATATTAAACTATTATCAAAACCAAGTGAAGCTCAACATTAACCTATGATTGCATCACAACAAACTATGTGAATCTATTGTTATTCCTTAGACTTTTATTGCTTTTAGAATTATCAAAGTAAACATAAGAAATATTTTAGAGCTCACTATAACTGGAGAAGTTGGGTGTCCTATCCGTGATTATTAGAGCCATAAAAATAAGTCATTGAATTCACTTATTAAGGAGGAATATCTCGAGACCAAAGGTGGAACCATGCCATGACTAATAAATCCATACAAGAAGGCATTGACTTCACCTTGATAACCTACTTTGGAGACCAAAGGAAGTATGGAGGCTATCTATTTGCAATGTCCTTTCCCATTTCCCACAAGTGATCATGCATTCTTATCTAACCATCTTCATCCTCATCAACAAGACATCTATTGAAAATATTTTCCCAACCAAGAGTTCCATAAAACTTAGCATCCCATTTTGCAATGGTTTCACTTCTTCTTTCTCTAATGAAGAAAAATGTTGCATCCAAGAACATCTCCTTCTCTTGATTCCCTAGAGAATCATACTAACTTTGAGTCTCTTTGTGATGTCCTCATGGGGAATTTGGGAATACTTATTCAACATTTTCCACCAATTTTATTTTATAATAATTCATCAAGTTGTCTTAATTGCAACGACTTGTTTCAACAAATAGTCATCACTTCCATGGCATTTCTATCACATACATGTCACTCTTCCAATGGCCTACTCCAATGGATAGACACCAGTCCTACAACACAACCATTATAATTGGGATGGTAGACTGAAAGCTTAAGCCATCATATTTGCAATGTTCTACTATCACAATTGTGACGACGTGAAGATAAACTCTTGCCCTTGTTGTCTTCCAAGTTATGAAAAATTTTACCATTGCAATTGTGATGGATGCCCTTGCCATCACAATTTGTAACAAAAAAATTCCAATGCTCATCCAACAGGAGCCAATTCATGAAACTATTGCTTGGGCAATTGGTGGCCAATTGTAATTATGACAGTCTACCATCGCAATTCGGGTCCAAATGTAGTAGTGTCATATAGTGGCAACTTAAAAAGACTTAATATAACAAAAACTTATTCACCTAGTCAACATTAACCACTAAACATGTGCTTTATTAGATAGATATTAGTTCACACAAATACAACAAGTTGTAAAGGAAAAGCACGGATGTAAAATATCATTGACACCTTATTAAATATAGGGTCCTAAGATTTTACATTAATAATGTCTCTTACTTTGTTTGTACATTTCATAAGGGTCAATCAATGAAATATATCATTGTAGTAATGCTTAAAATCATATGAATCTCTAACATGTTATTGTGATCTATCAAGATGCATACAAAAAAAAAACAAACTAAAAGACAACAATTTCAAGAAAGAACTTCTCTCATCCTCCAACATGCCACCTTTGTAGGAAAAGGAATAAGCCAAGATGATGATGTACTAATCAGAGAACACAAGCATCAAATCCAATACATGATAAAAAAAACTCAAAATTATTTCCACAAGGGAAAAGCTTAGCATTATTGAGAACAAGATTGAAGGAACGTGATCCAATACATCCAACCATCTATGTCTTTAAGGTCAATAATATCAGTAAATGCATACCAACAATATCCAACGATATCCAATATTGTAACACATTGATAATATTAAACATCAATTGTATGTCTAATAATTTCATATATGAAATATATGTTGGATATGTGATACATCAAATATAATATACAAAAAGAGATCAAATATAGATCAAGTTATGTTAGTCCAATATATGTCAAAAATGACATACATTGAAAACAATATACAAAAAATTTGCCCAATAATGTTGTATATGCATAAAATGATCCTATATCTACTCCTTCTTACTAGGGCAAGAAAGAAAATCCCTAGTTTTCCTCAATTATTGTGTAGAGGGAGATGTTGTCACTGAGAGGGTCTTCCTAATATTCTCACTAGTTTGTCAGTCTAGAGTCTTCTATAACTCAATGTGTTACAATAAAGAGTGTATTTCAATCAATAACTATTATACATTAAAAATTAAATATACATACACATAAAATAAAATATTTTCTTACTGTTAGCTGATAATTACTCTTTGCATCCACCTTACCACACGTGGATGATCAGGAGTAATAAGACTTCAGACCAATGTTCAAAACAATCACTAGATTATGCTTATGAATATCATATCTAATTTCAATACTAACTATTGTAAATAAAAAATAAAATTATGCAAAATAATTCATACCTCAGTCAATCACTCAAAACTAGCCACTACAACAGTGACTTCCTAATCAATAGATTGATGAAGATGTGGTGGATTCTATGATGTCAACATATTATATTGATACATGAGAATCATATGCAATTGTGAAGAATACATATTTTTTATAGAACATCATCAATTAAAAAGTTTAGATACCTCTATGAATGTACGACTATGTCCTTCATTGTGTGTAGTCGATGTTGAAGGTGCAACATTTACCTATTTTACATGTATGTAAATCTATTACACAACCATTCTAGTGTAGGAGCACCAACAGAGCATGAAGGTACCCCAATAAAGAATAAAGGTACACCTAGGTCACCTAAGGAATCTTTAGAATTGGAGGATGAATAAATGCCATGCAATAAGGTCATTTTGATGTAATAATGTCATTTTGATCTTACCATGTGATGTAATATGGGTTATTTGGGGTGTAAATTTTGTGCACTTGTACCTACATTGATCTAGCTTGAGAAAGAAGCAAGATTTGTAGAATTGAACAACAGCATCTTTGATGGAAAAGTAAAAAATTAATATCTTTATTCCATAATTCACCTTGTACACATGGTGTTTATTTATACAATAAAATTTCTAATGAAGAGCAATTGTAAACAATATCAAACCACAATAGAGAGAGATAAAAAAATTAAACAAGAGTTCTCCAAATTAGACTTAATGCATGAATGGTAATCACCACAACAACTGGAGGGTAGAATGAAGAAAGAAACAATTAAGACCCACAAATTATGGATCAAACAACCTTTTCTTTTCTCTCTATAGACTCCTTGCTCCAATTAGAGATATGTTTCAAGGTTCACCATGTAAACTTTTGTGTACTTGTACTTGCATAGACCTAGGTTGAGAAAGAAGCAAAATTTGTAGAATTGAACAAGAGCATCTTTGATGGAAAAGTTAAAACTTAGTATCTTTATTCCATAATCTACCTTTCACAAATGCTGCTGATTTATACAATAAAATTTCTAATGAAGAGCCATTGTTAACAATAGAGAACTACAGTAGAGAGAGCAATCAAAAATTAAACAATAGCTCTCCAAGTTAGACTAAATGCATGACTAGTAATCACCACAACAATTACAGGGTAAACTGAAGTAAGAAATAGTTAATACCCACATATTATGGATCAAACAAATGGTGATGGTGTTTGAACAATAATTAACACCGACACGGGTTAATAGTGCATTATTTACTCAAAAAATGTAAAATTGTCAAAATATTGCCGATCTGGGCCTGGAGGGCTAAATTAGGAGTATATTGGGTAGAATAAGAGTTTAATGATTTTCAATATGTTGTAAGGTTATTTCAAGACCAATCCAAGTGATATTGGGTTCATTATGTTTGTGGTTTTTAAAGTTGTGATACTTCCATAAGGATTTAACTATATAATGTTTGAGTCAAACTCATTAACTCATATTTCATGAGTAGTGGTTTTACACAAACCCATATCTCATTACAATGAAAAGAATACTTATAACTCATAAGATCTAGGTGATTCTCACACACATGGTGTAGACACCCAAATCTAATTACACCATTACATAATCTTATTTAGTCATCTTTTAGGACATTATTGATTAAATATTTATTATTCAATTAATTAATTGTCATCCCTAGTTAATTAATTAATTTATTTAACTATAGTCCAATTGATAAAATCAAATGATAGCCCAAAATCAATCTATCAATTAAATCCCTATTCCTCTATTAAATCAAAAAATGTCAAAAACTATTTGATTTAATTCCTAAATCATTTAATAAATCATACTAAACCCCTAAACCATCCCTAAAACGCATCTATACCCCTAATCCAACCCATTCACCCATACTAACCTCACTTAGCTACTTAACTAACCCATCTCATCAAAGCTAAGTCACTTACCTCCTAACCCCCTTTCTAAGACAAGCCTAATCCCCCTCCTAAACATGCACACAACTTTAAGCAATGGTTAAGACTTGCTAATCCAAGCCAAAGTCAATGGTCTCCCTTATCCCCTTCCATCCCTATCCAAGTGCATTAATGAATCTTACAAGCCATTAATGGCTCTTACATTCCTCTTACACACTCTTCCTCCCTCACTACTCCCCCTGACCCTCTATTTTGACCATCTAATCCCCTTGTGACACCTGTCACAAGGCTAGAGCCCTAAAGAAGCAAAATCCATATGTTCTACTCTTTTTGCATCCTATCCCTTCCTCACCTTCTCTCCATCCTTACATCCTGACCCTCCATCTCACTATCCCTTAGCCTATAAATTGATCCCTTCCCCTCTCACAATCCATCATCTACCAATGTAAACTTATAATGCCCCACTAACCACTAAATTATAGCCATTTTACACCATTGGCATGTCAAAACCTACCTACACATCCATTGTTAAAACCTCCACTCATCTCCATGCTTGATAATAATCCACTACTTGAAGCTTGAGCACAACCAAGCACAAATCCCCTATCTATCTAGACACATCTACATCATCACAGGTCACATCCAAGTAGCTTACCATTTTTGGTTTGCCTTCCCTCATGGTTTTGACCTCATCTTATCATAAGTGTTATTATTATTTAGTTTTTTGAATGTTAAATTTCTTACTAATGTCGTAGCATACTAGGTTTTTAGCATTACATTTTCGCACACCTAGTGGGACTCTACGTTTGGATCATGCTAATCATGGATTTTTGCTTATTTTTGTTAACTAACCAAACTAACATATTAGGCCTACTTGTGTAGGTATTTGGTTTCTTAACATTATTTATAAGTACCAAAATCCCCAACCAAGAAGCGTACTCCCAACCATTCAATCAAATCCCTGTTCAAACACCTTGCAAATGCCCTTTATTCATGAACCTGTGGTTACAAATTCGCAAACTTAGACTAGTAGGATTGAAAATTCACACAGGTAGGATTGTAAATTGACCTTAAATCCCCTTCAAAATGTGGTATCAAAACCACCCCTTAACATTCCCATCAACCAATCATCCCATGGGAATGCAAGCTTTTATCAGCAAGATCATTATAAAAACCCACGAGAACGCTCAACTAGAATAACCAAATCCTAAATCCCATTTTCCCCCATCCTCAAACCCATAGATACACCTATCAGTGGGAACAACACCCCAAAAACTTGTAGGATTGTACTATTGTAGGACTACTCTATGATTTTTCTTCTTGTGGCCCACTTTTCCTAAAGTTTCACTAGCTTTATGTACCACAATCTTAAATTTTTAACTACTTCCTTGTATTGCAGGATCACAAGTTAACACCTATAGGTTCACTAATTTAACTTACCAGCTTTGATCTTTGACTATTTTCTATTGCAAGGACATCTCATTAGAATCCTAACATTTCCTTTTTGTAGGTTTTCTTAGTATACTCATAAGAAAATCACTCTTAAATTCTTAAAGGAACACTTATAATTTTTTTATGGAATCAAGGTTTATATATTAGAAATTTTTTTAATTAGAATGATTGATTAGATAATTATAAAACCAAATCTCAAGTGCTAGGCTTTAAAAATAAACCAATGTGATGAACATTCAGTTTAAGTTGCAAATGAACATTATGTGAGAGCATTTTAGCTTTGGGGCTTAAAAAGAATTCACTCAATCTTGAATGCCTAAAACAAACTCATCCTTATTCCCTCCTTTTCAAATTTTTTTTAGTCAATTTCTTTTGATGACATGACTTATTTTGGTGATCACTGTAAGTAGGAAATGAACATTTTATGTTAAAATCATGTGTGTTTTCAATATTAACTAGTAAGATACACTAAGCATCCAAAATAGAAATGAACTAACCATCTTCCATGTATCAAGATTGTGCCCTTTAGCACATCTTTATCTTCTCTATTTTTGCAAATTAAGACCTTAAATTACATGACACATGTACCAAAATTTGTTAGCAAGATCATTCACAACAATCTAGGAGTGCTTCTAGTGAGCTCATCCACCTCTTGAAAGTGTGTCCCCTTTGGTGAGAAGCTCAAAATGGTAAAAATATGTCTAGTATATGAATGAGGGGAAAGGTAAAATTTCACATTCTATCAAGCAAGTTTAGGTAGTGTATTTCTAGGGGTAGCCTAAGGTGGGAAAACTTTTTGTTTATTTTAGCATGTCTAGAATAGATCCTTAAGTGGATCACATACATAACAATTGATTGGCTGACTCCATAGACCTATTAACCAAATTTTCCTTGGTTTTTTAATTCATAGTGCAAGGGAAATAACATCCCTCAATATTACTCACCATTGTGCTCCCTTGGTAGAGGCATAAGGCTACTTGGGTTTCATATCTGAGAGTCATTGTCCCCTCAAAAGGGGGATTTCTATTTTTCATACCTTGAAGATTCTTTCATGTGTATTATTTTTTGATCAACTCTTGTATCATCTCAACTCTTCAATTAGAGGGACATATTATACTAGAATCATGAGACATTAAGGTGTGGGTCATCGAATGACATATTGCAACCAAATTTGACCTTAGGGATAAAAACTGTGTTTGAATTGTCTTATTTGTACAAAAGACCCATGAAAAACATTTGTAAAACATACATGTTTCTAAGGTTACTATAAAATCCTTTTGCTAAAGAGATCAATTGTTTATCTCTCTCAAAGTTTCTTTTTCCTTTGAGAGACTATTTGCTCATAATCCGTCATGGCTGCAAGAGTCTTATCGTTGTTATCTCAAAAATAGTTGTTAGCAAGTCTATTAGCAACAAATTTATTCTCATTTGTTAAAATTTAATTTTTTAAAACTATTCTTGTTATCTCAAAAAAAATTGTTAGCAAGCCCATTCGCAACAACTTTAGTTTCTGGTCAGCTTTACTTCAACTATTTCCCTTGTTGAAAATTTTTTTGTGAGCACTTAACAAACATTCATCTTCAAACCAAGTTTATCCTTACCATTTTCAAAATATTGTTAGCAAGGCTATTCACAACACTCCTAGGCCTAGTTTATCCCACTTTTCTACTTAAATCTTAACCCAAACCACTTTTTCCTTTTTATATAAAACATCATTTCTTGAGAACTAATTACTACCCAACTAGTTTATGTTTTCCAACATAAGGTAAAAAGGTATACTTAGTATACTCATTACTTTAAAACCCATAGTTGTGATAAACCTTGTAAAGTTATCTCATGTTAGACCTACCTAATACCAAGTTAAAAAAGGCTAAACTTCCACAAATACCAGCTTACAAAGAAATAGAAATAGAATGCAAGAGGCATACTCCTGCCCCAAGGATCACTAAACTAGATCAAATTGAGAAAGATGGTGCTAATATAGCGCTACAAACTAAGTGGGATTACAAAATTTAGAACTTATCTCTTAGACACAGTGTCAACCAAAGTCTTATCAATAACTCTAGTGTTACTTTGATTAGGTCCTTCTTTTCCCAAACACACTTATGTACTTATCCCCTCATAGGCTTAGAATTTTGTATAGCTCCTCATCCTATTTCAGCATTTTGTAGATTCATCCCTCCCCCCCACCCACCCCCTCACCTGCCCACACCCCCCACCTCCATTTTGTCATCAATCTTAGGTTTTCAAAAATCATCCAAAATAAGCATCATCAATCCAAACATCCTCCATTATTTACTTCTCACTTAAGCATTTTGTGTTACCTTATTGAGAATTGTTTACCCTAAAAAAAACCTCCATCTATCACACTATCATAGTTATCCTTGAACTAAGCATTGTTTAGTGATAAGTTGTCCTTTTTATTTGTGTCCATCATCACCTTGAGAAAAATGTTGGGCTACACACTTGGTCATCATTTGTCTCCCAAAATGTCACAAGGCTTCCTTAGGGTTGATATCACTGTCACATTTCAAGTTCACACATAAGGGAAACATGCTCTCTTTTACTTAGCACCATATCATTTATGTTCCCTAGATTACATTAGGTCTTTTCTCCACACCACATATTGCACTACATACTTAGGTAAGTCATTATTTCATGCCACCTACCACACATCTTGGTAAGAATAAATAGAAAAAGAAGGGCATGGATTCTAGTCTTAGTAGTAGTAAAACTTGAGCACAACCATACCCCGTAGTCTCCATAGCACCACTAGATCCACCACTGCAAATTCCAAAAGAATTAGGTCTGCACTAGAAATTGATGCTTTCATGAACTAACCTAGTTATGCAACCATTGTTAATACTATCATAGATCAAAATAGGGAGACCATCATGGAAATATTCTTAAGAGATAATGTTGGTGCCTTTGATTTTGGAGGACCACCACCTACCAAAATTATAGATCTTGTGCATCCTCTATGTGGATGACAACTATTACCCCACTTTTCACACAATATGTAGTATTTTCTATCAAGCTTCCTTTTCCTAAAAGTTGAAGTTGAAGTTGAACTTCTAAAAAATCTTCAACTTCAAGCTCATGTCCACTTGGTTTCTTTTACTCGTCAAGTTCTCTACTTGTAAGCCTGAGTCAAGTCCCTTGAAGTTGAAGTTGAAGTTGGAGTTGTTTTAAAAATAATTCAACTTCAACCACAACTTCATGAGTTTCTAACATTTTTTTGTTTTCTCATGGGTGAGATATTAAAAGTGATAAATGCCATTCTCGAGGAAGAAAATTGGTCCCACCTAGTGATAATATTGAAGACATGAAAAGTAATAAGTATGGAAGCTAAGGAAATGTGTTCCAAAGTTTGGTTGGTTTTATTACAAAAGGTGGAGTTAAGATTTTATGATATCATGAGATGTAGGTTCGTGTGTAGATTTGATAGGCATTAATTGTAAATAGTTTCACAAGTCTTGTCAAATACAAGTGTCACACTTGTTATAAATGTTTTCACCCACTCATATCTATCCTAAGATTCCCAAGAAATCATTTCTTAAAATTACCTTTCTGGCTAGTATAATTGCTCATTTGATCATTCTGGGCTCTTGACATTGACTGCTAAGCAATCCAATCCAGGTGGAAGGTTAAGCTCTGTCAAGAACTATAAGTGCATTATATTCCTCTCAATTTTTTTTGTACCTAGTTTTGGTTTTAAGTGTTTTAGTTTATCTTTGCAAGTCCTCCTTTCAACCCAAACCATGAATCTTTTCCATCCCAAGATGCCTAAATTGGAAAATCCAACCCTATTAAGCTCCCTCCTTGAAATTTGTGGTACCTTTCTAGTGAACAAAAATCTAGCTGATATAGCAGAGTGAGCAAAAATGTTTAGTTTGGACCCATATAACAAAAGTTGGCCAATAGTGGATTGTTTGAAGCTACCACCTTTCCATAAACCATTAGGTGTCCAAAGTTGGTTGTTGAATGTGAAAATCATTATGACTCTAACACCAGGTGCATTAGGAAAATCTTTGGAGAAGTGTTTGTTAGGATAAATAGGGCTAGTATCAATTTAGCTCTAAGAATTCCTCACAAAGAACCTTATGAGCCCTAGACATTTGAGGAAGAAAAACATCTATATGGAACAAGAAAGAAAGATTATGATTCAATAGTTGCTCAAACCTAGCTTTTGAAACCAATCAAAGGAGGCTCTAGATTGCCCAAACCCTTAACTATAGATAATTTCATTAAGGAAATTTCTAGTATTGTGCTGCTTGTGAATAGAGTTAAGGGAAATTCTTTTTATTGGGAAAGATAGATGTACTTCTTTATCTAGAAGATTGTTGAGGGTGAAAAGTTCATTGATTGGGCTAACTTAATTGTTGAAAATTTTCATAAGGGTCTAGTAACTGTGGATAGTTTTAGCTCATTCTTTCTTTCTTCTTTCTTAATCTGCATTTTAGTTGCATGAAAGGAGTGGGAAGGTCTTCCACACTTTCCCTAGACTAATGAAATGACCATTTATTAGTACTACAAGGATATCTAGGAAAGTGAATTTTGTAAAGAGTTTAGGAGGGTAAATGATGTATTCCTTAGAAGGGTGGTCTTTGAACTCCAAGGATATGAAAGTGGAAGGTTGTTTGAAGAATCAATGCAAGCCATCAAGATTTATGGATGTTTCTACATTCAGTTTCCCAAATTTGCATATCTCAAAGTTGGAGATTTCTCTGGTGAGCCTCTCAAGCTTTCACATTATTGTTTGGACAACATTATCCTATCTAAGATATACAGAGAGCTTTTTTTTATAATAGAATCTCCTAAAAATTCTTAAAAGTCATATTCTTTCATATTTCCCATAGAGATTAGCCATTACAAATTCTCAAATCTCAAACAAGTTGTACTAATGAAAATGAAATTGTGCCACCTATGCCTCAAACCCTACTCTCCCAGAGAAGATTTTGATTGCACTGGTTTTTTCAAAGATAATTTCAAACATGCAACTTCACTTGTCCATGTTCCACATTTGGAAGATTATTGGGCTAATTGCTCAGATGAATTTGAAGTTAGAAAGAGGTTATGGTTGAGACTATTAGTAAGCCATATTTATATGTTTGAAGTTGACCTCTACACCAATGGAATAAAATAAGATGAAAGTGAATAAGTGATCAACCCATTTCATGTCAATCCGATTAAATGTATGCCAATTCCTAAAATTGATTGGACTAGAAGAAAGAAAGATGATTTTCTTTCCCATACCTTAGAATTTTTAAAAAGAACTAAAAATTGGTTGAAATCTAAGATTGTCAAACTAGCTATCCCAAGTGCCTTAGAGAAATACTCATGAGCCAAAAATAAAAAGAAATGGTCAAAGCCAAAGTTTGTCACTAACCCTAGAATTAATCACCCTATTGCAAGTTCACATGAAGTTGAAGCTGAAGTAACTCCATAGCCACTTCAACTTCAAGTTCATAAAGAGGCACCAAAGTCTAGAAGGATAACTTGCTCAAGCATTAGGAAAGAAACACCAGGCAAAGGGAAACATAGAGTGACTTTTGACCTAGATCCTATGGAGAGAAAGCTAATTTTAGAGCAACATCCTAGTTCTCCAATTGAAAACAGTGTATTAGATCCTCAAAAGCTACCTAAGAAAGTTGATACTCTATTAGAAATAGATAATACTGAGAGGGTGGGGGGGTGTAAATTAGTATTTTCAATCTTTTTTCCCACAATTGGATATTATTAATTACTTTTCCACATGCATAATAAAGTAAACTAATAATGTTGAACAATATAAACAACCATACATAAAGAGAGCTCATAAAACCATATTTTGTTAAATAGGGAAACCCTGGCCAAGGGAAAACCCTAGTGGGGATGAAACCCACAAGATGATTCACTATATAAAGAATCTGGTTAAGGATATTGACCTTGTTAAGAATCTGTAAAGAATGTATAGTGTCTTGAGTCCCTATTAGGAGACTAGGCCTTATTAGAGGCCTCAACCCTATTAGGAGTTGCTTCAACCCTATTAGGAGTGTAAGAAGAGTTGACTGACCTAACATGCAACTATACAATAACTTCTTCAAGAGAATAGATATACATACAATACTAGATCACTTGTTGTACTTCACAATTCCTCTAATTGACAGTTCTTCATACAAGGAGTAACTGTGTATATATCAATTTGCATTGTATTTTGCATTATCATATTACTTCACATCACACATCATAACTTCGCATAGCATACTAGCTTCACATTTGAAGTTATTTACTTATATCAATCATATTAATAAATTTTTCCTTAGTTGGTTCACATATCATCCTTAGAGTCAGCTCATCAAGATTTAATAATTGAAAAAATTCTTTAAGTCATACAACTTAATATGCTGACTTGCTCTATTCTACATTGTGAAATAACTACATTGTTATTTCCTTCATAACTTGAACTTGGTTGCTTGTATAGACATGTGCACTGTTATGCATTATCATAATGACATCTTGCATCTATGGTTAACTATGCAAAAGAATATTCTAAGGGAACATTCCACTATCAATAAATCTCATCATGCTACTATAACATTTTCCAATACTTAGATAATTTTCCTTCACAAACAATCATAACTTAGACCTTATTTGACTTATTGGTCATATTGCCAACAATCTCCCCCTTTGGCATCGATCGAAACATTTTGGAAAAATTGGCTAAGTTCCCAAAAAAAATGATGTCATACCAATCAAAGTAAATAAACATACACAACACAACACAATATGTCTTATATTATATCAAATAGATTACATCCCTTATAATTTTGATTACAAAGCTTGCTTGAAGAAAAGCTTACTACTATACTTCAAAATACAACTATATAACTTACAATTACAATTTTCCTTATTTTTCCCCCTTTGAAATCAATGACAAAGGTCTCAATAAAGGGAAAAGATCTTGTAAAAATCTAAAAGTTGCATCAAAACTTAGAGAAACAATCACTAAAGTCAATCTTCAACTATGCAGGGTGTTTCTTCCAACTATATTTTAGTGCATTAGACACACTTATTAGCACACATAGAGCATATGCAACCAACTCTATTGCATTCAATTTTGTAGCCACAAACTTGTCATATGAGGTCTTAGCAGCCAAGAATTCCTCCAACTAATTTTGTAACAATGTAATCTGTGGGGATAAATGGTCTCTTAAAGTGTAAATCTTTTTAGAGCTTTCTCCTTTTCTATTTGTATATCTTAGATGCTATCATGAATTGCTTGAATTGTATTCTCAAAGGTTTCTAAATTCTAATTCTATTTTACAAAGTTATCTATGAGCATCTGAAGTTCAGTTATCTTTTCTTTGATCTACTCATCAAAACTGTTAAGGTGAAGGTATGCCAAGTTGCACTTAGCATATATATATATATGTTTCCCTTCTTCCATACTCTACCTCAATACCTTAATGCATACATTTAATGTTTCTATATAATTTCTTATATTTGTACACATATTGTTAAGAAGATTAGCATCATGCTCAATTTGTGCTTTCATTGTAGCAACATTGGTAAGTGTTGTAAACTCATTGTCAAAATTTTTGCACACAATTGCTACTCTATATTGAATATCTGTAGATGTATCCACAAAACTTACTATCTTCTCTAATCTTTCCAAAACTGAATTTAAAGTCTTGTCAATAGACTTAACTGATTTCTTCTTTTTGAGGGATTTACTCAAAGAAGATATAAAGTTTTGTGCTTCATCTTCATCATTTGACTATACTACTACTGTAGTGACCATTGCTACTTGTGTAGGTGGTTTTAGTATTATTGTAGTTACAGGCACACTAGTAGTAGCTGCCTCAGTGATAGTTGACATAAATTCAATTTTCTTCTTAGAAGGCACATCTTCTTTCTTTTGCTCCTATTCTTTCTCCTCATCAAATGAGCTACTGTAATTAACAATATTGCGAACAATGCTAGAGCCAAAATATTTAAATGGGTCCTCAATCTATCAACTATTACATTGATGTTATCTAATTGCATTGATTCACAATCAATGGTAATGTATGGTGAATCATTTCGATTCAAAGTTTCAATTGGTTTCTCAAAACTATGATAAGGACTCATTGCTGCCACAGTAGGGCTTGTCTCCTCTATCTATGCACTCTTCTCAATCTCCTTAGGCATACTAGACATGTATGTAACTATTTACTTTTGAGTTTTCATATTCACTTCTTCATAATTTCCTCCCATAAGAAGAATGGATCTCTTCTTATTCCTCAACAATGGTGCTATTCATTTTAGAGTTTCCTTTATCTCTTCCTCATTATTTACTATACATAACTTTTTCACCATATTCATCCTGATTTTTTAATCCTCCTCAATTACTCTACTTTTTTGTTTCTTAGTCTATTGTACAAATCTTTAGGTATTTGACCTTTTATGCTATCAAAACTTTTATCTTTCAGAATCATATTTCTAACTATAGCATTTTCTAGTTGTCTCCTATCCATATTATTATACAAATCATAATATTTATTTCATTTCACAAAGTTGTTGTCACTAATAATTTTCATATTGAGATTTTATACCTTTGGCTTCCATGCTTTTCTTCTTGCTAAAGTCTTTGATTCTTGATCTGCTAGCTCTACTAGTCTGTCACCATTTATTCTTTAGATTTTGAGGAACCAACTTGCAAGGTTCTTCTCCTCTTACTTGGTTCACTTGTTTTCTTGACTCTCTTCTCAAGAGAGGGTTTAGTTTTCTCAAACCTTGTGGACTTTCTTGGTACTAATGCTTCCTCTTTTTTCTTTGGATTCCTCAAAGGTTACTACTGCACAACCATTGTGTATGGAACTATAGGTGCTTGTGCACTTTTCTATGCAACTATGACCTCTTTAGTAGGTCCATCCATTGCAATAGGTGTAGGGGTCAATAGTTTAGTTTGATAGCTAGCCTTCATCTCCAAGGCTATCCCTTTCACCTATTCAAATTCCTTTTTTGACATCCCTGATTCTTTTAGGATATAATCAATTACTTTGTCTACTTTCTTCTTGATTTCTTTGTCCATTAGATTTGTTTGGACCTCTTTCATCTTTTCAATATATGTACCCCATCTAGGGCATCCAAATTCTACTCTAGATTGTAGAATTATCTGTGCATAGCCTTCAATTAATTTAGCATTCATTTCACAATCCATAATTTAAATGAACTTTACTCAAGGAACTACTACCTCCATGCATGTGAAATCCATTTCTACCATGAAACACAATTCATCCTTATATTTTTTTTATCAGTGCATGTGGTATCCTATACCTTTGCTTCATTTAATCTTGGAATGATTTTGTTATTTTATCAATGTCATTGTCCCTAATTATTTCTAGTGTGGATATTTAAATTGGAGTGATAGTTTTCATTGCACACTCACTTCCATCCCAATTTGAAATACCAAGAACTTCTTTGCTATGTAGAAAAATATGTGAGTCAATAGGGATTCAAACCTAAAGACTATGCTCCTAGACTTCTTAATCTTTGATATGTTACCCAACAACTGAGTTTGGATAATATCACATAGATTGACCTTTTCACCCTTTACTACCATCACATAAGTTGCATGAAGCAATCTAAGTAGGACTAAATCTATCCTAGATCCATGGTTGAACTTATATTCCAAAATTTTAGTGATAAGTCTTACTCCATCATCTTGAATGGTGTTAATCTTTATGTTTTTTCCATCAAATCTTATGTTGAGATTTGTTTCAAAAATTCTGTGTATATTCTTTATATTTACAGGATTGCATCCTTCAATGCTCAAACCAGTGACCTTGTGAACTGGGTCATTATCAATGCATATAACTAAATCTTCCAACCATAAAAGGTCATCATGAACTTTGCTTAGAATGATTCTTATCCATTCATGGTTACCAAAGTCCATGTAGAACATGTTCTTAACTATGTTAATTTGTTCTAGGTATGCATATTCTAGTTTCAATGACAAATCATTGTTGCACATTCTCTCCAATTCCTTATGAATCTTAGTATCTCCTATGCTTTTTATTTTATAGTGAATATAACTACTTATGTCCTCGACATGAAGAACATTTTTTGGTACTTGGAAAAATGCCCCAATGGGGTCATCAAGTAGGGAAAAAAATGGGTGTTTCTTGAAGTTATATCTAGTTCCATCATGAATATTAAAATCTTCTTGTCTTATCATTACTGAAAATATGCTCAAAAAATTTGAAAAATACCTTAATTTCACATTTTAGGGTTTTTAGTGATTGTACATATTTGCAAGTTTCTTTAGCACAATCAAATCATACATCAATATTTCACAGAAGCAAATGATTCTCGTAAATCAATTTGCATCCTTTAAATCTTTTGCAATCTATAATTTGCATTAAATTTGTATTTTCTACCAATTTAAAATATTATCTCTGTATAATAGAGAGGTCATTTTTCTTATATAATGTTATACTGATCATATTAAGCAATGCACACTTTACTATAGACTCCTCTAAGTGTCTATTATATATTGCTAACTGTGCAACTTGTGATATTCTCTCTAACATCAGTTTTCATTAACTAACATGTTGTTTTATTGAGAATGCTTAATTTAGGTAGGATGAGTCATAGACAATAAGTTACTTTACTATCTTATTAGGTACATTAGGCTATACTTCTTCCAGAATTGTATGAGAACTTCCAAGTTCTTTTGCCTTTACAAATGTTTCCTTGAATTCTTCTATTTTCTCCTTCATTTCTTCCTTCAAAATATCATCACTTCTTCTATTGTTCCTTCTATAATTCTAATTCCTATTTAGGTTTCTTCTATCCATTCTATAGAACTTTGTTGTGTGCCCAAAGTTACTACATAATTGACATATAGTTACATTCCTTCTTTGTTCATTCTACTGGTTGTTTGGTGCTCTACAATTCCTTGTAATGTGTCCAAGATTGTTGCATTTGTAACAGCTAATTTTTCTTCTTTCTCCACTTTCATTGTTGTGAGATCTTCTTTTGTTACCTACAAAGTTAGTGTTCCTAAACATTCTACTATTTGCATTATCATTATCAAATTTAGGTTTCTTACAGTCCACTGCATAATGTCCATATCCAAGGTAATTATGACAATAAAAATTTGAAATAGGTTTAAAAGACTTACCCTTGCAATCATCTCCAATATTTTCAAGTTCATCACATGTAAATATTTTAACATGAGATTCCTTTGTTTCTCTACTTTTCCCAACTTGATCAGATTCCTTAGATTTCTCAAAGTAAACAACATTCTCTTTGGCTTTGGATGTACCATCAGATTTTTCTCATGTTTAAATATTTCTTGACTTCATGAGGATTAGGTTCTTTTCTCTCAATAGACTTCTTTATGGATTGTCTAAGAAAGAATCCAAGTCTAGTCTTAGCATAACTAGGTCTTTGTACTGACATTTGTTCATCAATATTTTCCAATTAGTATACAACCTTTCAAGTTATTGTTTAGTTTGCACCAGTTCAACTTTAACAATAGTATTGTATTTTTATAATTTTGCATGTTCCAATTTGATAGATTCTAATTCAAATGTTACCTTGCTTAGCTGAGATCTTAGATCTACATTTTTAGCTTTTATTTTAGAATCTTCTTTCCTCCATTTTTCTTAAGACTTAGCTTAAGTTCTACTATTTTTAATTCATATTTAAAGATATCATTTTCTTTCTTTAGAACTTCAATATCATCATCACTAGTCTACTCACAAGGTCCTTTTTGTTTCAGGTTATCTATGTTGTCCTTTAGTTCACCAATATAAACTTTTTCATCTTCATATCTATCCTTTAGACCATCTCTTCCATCAATAAGGACATCAATTTTCTTAAGAGCTTCTTCAAGATTCTTCTTCATCTATTCCATATCCATGGGGATTTTATTCAAGTTTTTAAGCCTCTTATGAATAACCAAGGTCTAATACCAATTGTTAGAAATAGATAATACTAAGAAGGGCGGGGGGTGGATCAGTATTTTCAATCTTTTTTCCCACAACTAGATATTATTAATTACTTGGCCACATGCATAAGAAAGTAAACCAATAACACTAAATAGTATAAATAACCATACATAAAGAGAGCTCATAACACCATATTTTGTTAACTAAAAAAACCCTAGCCAAGGGAAAACCCCGATGGGGATGAAACCCACAAGATGATTCACTATATAAAGAATTTGGTTAAGGATATTGACCCTACTAGGAGTCTATGAAGAATGTATAGTGTCTTGAGTCCCTATTAGGAGACTATGCCTTGTTAGAAGCCTCAACATTATTAGGAGTTGGTGGATCATATACAAATGTGTGCAAGAAGAGCCCACTGCCCTAACATGCAACTATATAATAAGTTCTTCAAGAGAATAGACATACATATAATACTAGATCAAATTTTATACTTTACAATTCCTCTGATTATCAATTCTTCATACAAGGAGTAATTGTGCATATATCAATTTGCATCATATTTCACATTATCATATTACTTCACATCACACATCATAACTTTGTATAGCATACTAACTTTGCATTTGAAGTTCTTTACTTATATCAATCATATTAATAAATTCTTCAACTCACATATCATCCTTAGAGTTGACTCATCAATATTTAATAAATGAAATAATTATTCAAGTCATACTTGACTCAATCTATTGACTTTCTCTATTCTGCACTATGAAGTAACTGCATTAGTATTTCCTTCATTACTTGAACTTGGTTTCTCATATAGACATGCACACTAGTATGCATCATCAAAATGACATCATGGATCTATGGTTAACTATACAAGAGAATATTCCAAGGGAATATTCTACTATCAATAAATCTCATCATGTTTCTGTAACATTGTCCAATACTTAGACAATTTTCATTCACAAAAAATCATAACTATACTGCAAAACATATGTTTCCATAAATGACAACCATGTATCTCACCTTATTTGGCTGATTGGTTATATTGCCAACATACTCAATCAGGTATCCTTGTTTTAACTAATGTTTCTCCCATGACTAGCAAGGATCCTATTACACCTACATGGCTAGAGACTTCTATTGAAAAGAAAAGAAGTATGGTGCCCCTATCTTTGCCTATTGATGACTTGGTTTACAAATTCCTAGGAAAGTCTCCATAAACCAAAAAAGCTAGAACTGAATCCAAAAAAAATTTTGATAAAAGTTCAAGGCATTGGTCAGTAGAGATTGCCAAGTGACCTGAAGGTAGCTTGCATGAAGATCTCACTCTTCAGTATTATCAAGTGTCAAGAATTGACTTAGGAAAAGGAAGTCATGTAGTAGATATGAAAATTTTGAAGCCTCCGATAAAAAGATTGTAGACAAGGTCAAGAAGGACACTTAGGATAAGCAAGATATGAAGGAAGCAATGAGGAGCATGGCACAGTACATCAATGCCATCCTACACCCAGAACCTAATCCTTTGAGTGAGATGTCTACAATTGTGGATGTAACATCTTTAACTAATTAGCAATTCCTTGACAATTTACAAAAATGTGAAGTTGTTGCAAAGACATCTGAAGAATGGTTACACTAGGTCCTAAATAAAATAATGAAATAGATATATATGCTAGAAAAGACTTCAAAAGAAACCACTACCATCATTAAAAAGGTGGAGTCTAATAATGGATGCTACAGAAAAGAAATAAATAATTGGGTAAAGGTAGTATTATGGATTGAAGAAATTCAAGGATTCAGGTTGCAACGATTTCAAGCCGAAAGTCCTATGGCTAGCCTTGACAATAAGACTTTGTATGTGATTAAAGATTGCATTGAGTGGCAAAATGAGGCACTTGTTCAAAGAGTAATTGAGACCAAAGAAATTCTTGATGGGCTTAAGCTTGTGGATGAAATAATTTAGGGAGACCTAAAATGGTTTGGCAAGCATTGAGTGGGTAGGGAAAATGACTTGATAGCCCAAGTGGAGGAATTAATAAGTGAAGTCAAAAAGAAGTTTCAAGAAATCTAGGAGAAGAAAATGCCACTAAGGAAAGAGTTTTTGAATATCACCCATACTAAGGCCATATTGATAATAAAATAGAAGTATTCAAAAATGTATGAGGAGAAAGTAATAGAACTAAAGAGGGAAAAAGAGGTATGAAATCAGAGAATTTCCTGCATCAATCTACCTCATTAGTTATGTTGGGATGAAAAATTGCATGCTTCATTTTTAGTCACATCTCAAAAAATTTGAGAAAATCAAGCCTATAAATGCTTTGTGAAGCCTATGAACCTTGCTGTTGAGTTAATGCATAAATGGTGTTTAATGTTTCTAAAACCATTCATTTAGCCCGTTCACATATTATGTAATGATAAATTGATTTTTTGAGCTGTTTGGCGAAGTCCTATTTTTAGCTAGTTTCAAATCTGCATTTTTGCCCCAAGTGTCAAACAACAATAGGAGGCCATGTTTGCAATAGAATATCTCACACCCAGAAATGTTTTGTGACTTACCACTTTGGGAGTGTTTAGTGTCCATACCTAAGAATCTATGTTTTAGATTTTGATTCATTTTGAGTCCGTTTGATTAGGTTTTGAATCCCTCAAAGTTGGTTAATTACTATTTTCATGCTTATGCACTTTGCACATATTTCTGGGAAGCCCTATTTGACCTGTGATAATTTTTGACTAGTTGACCAAAATGCTAAAATTTCTTTTGCGTTGCATTATAGATGTCAGAGACTTGTTATGTTTCAATTTTCAAGTCTTGACAAATCCATATGCACACTTTTCCAGGGTCATTCCATTCTTAAAAAATGATATTTTACTAGTGTCCATTGTCTTGCAAATCTAGATAGCCAACTTTAGATGCTTGCCAAATTTGACCTGTGATTCGTCATGAGCCAAAATTGTAGAATCATATTTTCCTCATGGTAAATTTGAGAAGGCAACTTTGAGAGTCAATATATTTTGACCTCGAATTCTTCATGAGATGAGATTTGACAGGGTGCAAGAATGTGGTACAGAGAGTTAGTGTGCCAATTTTCAAAGCATGGTCAAAGGTTTGGATCAATTTTCAAAGGCAATCAATAGACCTCTTGACGTAAATTTGATAAGTTGCAGATTAAGGGTAAAATGATCTTTAGTTGATTAGTCGGTGTTCGAATTTGTTTTCAATCAGTCCAAGATGTTCTGAAGATTAGTTTGCAAAGTTAGTTGTTTGAAAACAAAATTTTTTTTTTAGCCGGACCTGTTTTGGGGTCCGACTGACTACTTTAGACTGAGGGATGTCTCAGGATCCTAAAAATGCCTTGAGATTTAAAGTGATATTGATTTATAAAGAAGTAACATGAGGATCAAGTGTAAATGGGTAATATATATATATTTTTAGGGTGGTTAAATGTGTGGAATGGTATCCATAGTAAAAATAAAGATATGTCATTTGATTTATAAGACAATAAAATATGCCAAAGGTACCTGAAATCAAGTGAACACTATGAAGTTGCTATGATCAAGAAGTTGATGCCCATACTTCACCATTCATCAATAGTTAAATTTTGTGCTGACGTTGTGCTAGAAGTTTCCCACTCAATGCTTGATTAGTTTGTAAAGAGGATGAATGATTTCAGATAATGGACCTAATGTCACAATCAAATTTGACCAAAGGAATATAGTGTGGAAAACACCATTTGGTATTTTAAAATAATAGTTTGATTAGAAAATCTCCTTCAAACACAGGGTATTGATCCATAACATAAACACTAGGAGGATATGGATTGGTATCACGTAAAATAAAAGAAGACCATTTTCAGGCCAGCAATCAGGAAAGCCATGGCTGAAATAAAAAGAGAAGGATGGGGTTGGGAGCCACAGTCCTTGTATTGGAATTCATAAACCTTTTTAGCCATGGGCATCACAAGGTCAGCTAAGATTTAGATGGCGGCAAGAAGGAAACTACAGTAAAGAGAAATCCTCTTAATGCCTTTCAATGTTCCATGGGAATCGTAGCTCATTTAGAAAATTTGTTTTCATGACTAGTAGATGCCAGATGCATGCATTGTGATTCACCCTTATTACCAAAAAGAACAGGTGAGTAAACAGGAGCAAAAGCCAAGTAGCTCATAAAGTTTTTGGTAGTACAAAGTGAAGAGCTTTCTCAGGGTCATGTTACAAGATGAGTCATAAAACTAAAACTAAAGTTGAAATTCATGAAAGAGATTGATGCAATGTTGTTACCTATCATTCTCTTGTACATATACATGGCATCTTCAAAACTTCATACTTGGTGAGCATAGTTTAAGGCCATCATGTGAAGTGCCAATGGCAGTAAAGGCTTGCAGTATTAGTGCAAGAAAAAATAATTCTATGATAAATACAGAGGATCGGTGGATAAAGAAACTCAATATCCAATCAAGGTTCAGTTGAGGCAGAATTTTCAAATAGGGGTGGAGATTCTCTGTCAAATGTAACTCAGGAAATCTGCAAGACAAACCCATGTACACCAATGAAAGAAAAACTCATGCAATACAAAGGAAGCCGCCAGTTTGTAGTAGCAGCTCACTCTATGTTGAAGAAAATAGAGGAGCAGCTACAAAACATAATGCACATGAAGTTCATAAAGATATAGAGGGCAATAAAAATGAAGCCATCCATGACAGACGTGAGCAAAGCCCACAATAGACTTCAAAAAGGCAGGCATTCTAAAACATGCGTAGGGAAAAAGTTGCAGATATATATCCCACATTTGTTATGTAGAAGGATATTAAGATGTTTAAATATAAGTCTACACAAATGACTTAATGTCTCTAAGACTAGAGGTTTTTGGAAGCCACAAGTGGTTTAGTGGGGTCCCCATATGATGTCAGTAGGTGGGCATTACAACATAAATTTTGAATGAATGCACGCAAAAAGGAGGATGATGTTAGCAAAACCAAATTTGCCTGAAAATGGCTGAAATCTGGCAAGGCGCTATGGTGCCAATGAAAAATGGTAGGGTTTTTTGATGGCAACATAGCGCCCTGCCAAAAAACCTTGAAAATTGCTGGAGTGGGTCCCAAGGGTGATGTGATGGCATCAATGAATGAAAATAGGACAAGTGGTAGTCAAGTAGTGACAACGCAGTGATGTGGCACTCTAGAGCAGGTGATGATGTGGTGAGATTGCAGATAGAATGAGGAGATTGTGACACGTGGAAGATCTTGTGGTAGGCACTATGTCACCATGTGGATTTTCTTGCTTGATAGCCATAGTGACATAGTGCCCTTGCTGATGTGGAAACTTCGTTAGTGATGAGTAGGTAGTTTGTGAGCTAGTAGGAAGCTGCCACATGGCAGCAATGACAGGTCCAGAGGTGAATGCCATGTGGCAAGGGTGGAGGTGGTGCTGACACATGTTATCAAGCCTAAGTAGATGGTGATGTGGTAGTTCAATCATCTAATGGCAGAAGTGAACCAATTACAAGATGTCATGTGGCACTGGTCAAACTTAAGGTTGACCCCAGATTCAAAGGGTCAAGGCAATATTGAAGAGTTAAAAATAATAATATTTTATTATTATTTTTGTTGAAAATGCCCACGTCAAGTTTTTAAAATCAAATGGGATTTTTCTAAAGTTTGACTTTAGAATATTTAAAATTTTTCAAAAATTTAAAGACAAAGATGTGCAAACATGATTTTTATATCAGAGGGGGCATTTTTCAAATTCAGATTCTGGAGGTTTCTGGTATCGAAAATGGGCACTTCAATATACCACTGGAACCAAAAAAGAATAAACTTTGTAATTCCGCAATCATATTTTACATAGAATGTAGTCTATTCTTGTTATAGGGGGTTTTCTATCAGAGGTTGGTTGGCATGTTTTATCAGATGTTTTGAGTCACCAGTTGCAAGATTCAGTGAAAAGACACCTAGAATACATTCAGTAACTTTTGTATCTAATTATTTTGAGTTTTTGTGATATTTTGGCTCCACATTGATAATTTGACACATGTCCAAGTTCAATTATCAGATTTTTGGTGACTTGTAGAGTTTTCATCATTCAGAAATAGACATTTGCAAATCAGTTACAAGGTAATAATGAGATCAAATCAGATCAAATGGGGGAAGGTAGAGAGAGGTGTTACAACTAAAAAAGGAGATGGAATTCCAAGTGGACACTTGTCATCTTCATAATAGATCTGGGAATTCTTTCTTGTCTATATCTTTCTATCTTTCTTCCATTGTAAGGGTTCCAATCTTTGGAGAAAAAACCACTCACTACTATGATACTAGGTTTTGGATCTAGTTTTGATGTGTTCCCATACTGTGAAACCACATTCTTTTAGAAAATTTCTCTTATGTGAAAAAAATTAGGAAGGTTAATACAGCAAGTTCTGATAAGTTAGGTTTCTCTATGTTTTCATTTCATGCATATGGTTGTATTGTTTTGAAAGAAATTAATGGAAAGAACAGTAGGATTTCATCAGTTTCATCTTGAATCTTGTGTCCTTTCTTAGTAAGCTTCAATGTTTTATGATCTTTGAAAAAAGAGCCTAGGTCATAGTTGTAGTCCCCTAAGGATGTATGATGTTTTATTGTTGCTTATAACTCAAGGGGTTGTGTAAATGCTTCTACAAATCAATAGGGTTGCAAGTTTATTAAGGGGGATATCAGGTAAGAATGAGGTTCAGATTGAGCATAAATGTCTATTTACAAGTTGAATAGATAGATTAGATATTTGAAGATATGCATATGTCTTAGATATTCATATGTATGTTTGTGATTCATGGATTTGCCATATGGTTAAGGCGCTGATCAATTACAAGATCGTTAAGTCTTACTACTGCATATCCGAGGGTTTGTTGAATTCAACATTATAAATCAAACATTCTTTCCATTTTATGTTGAAGGACCTAAATAGAATGCCCTCACTTAGCTTGTGAATATTCTAGATTTTCATTTAGCTACTATAGATTTGTGTCATTTCATGAGTTACTAGGAGATATAAGGGTTTCATTTGCTTAATAGATTCAGGGATATGTTTTGCACTGGTATGGTATCAATTGAATATGAGGTTCAACTGCCTAGGTTTAGCAGAGCCTAAAGTAGAAGAAGGGTCATGCCTTATAGTTAGCCTATTGTAAAAAATGGCATGTTGAAAATGGAGTTAGCTGCCCCTAGATGTGTCACTTTCTTAGTGGGATAACTGAAAACCCTCCAGCATTTTCAAACACCAACAAAATGGCAACTCTGCTGGGGACTTGTATTGAATCTAAATTGTAGACAAACCTTGAGAATTTGAAGAAGATTTAATACAATAGGAAGGATATGCTATAGAAACAGGGTTGTGCAAGGTGTTTACCATTTCTCTATCGATGTTTTATGTTCCCCAATTAAGCTTTGTTCATGGAAAACAGTATGTTGTGAGAATTGAATGTAAATTGTGTTCTATGACTGTTATAAGTCTATCTTCAATCAGTTTAGTTTTTGCAAATGCTATTAAGAAAGTTTCTGAGTCAAGAATTGATTTATGAAGTGTAGTCTCTTTTCAAGGTGTTAATGATCTGCAAGTTTTCCATACTAGAAGTCTAGTTCAGAATTTACAAATGGTAAAATTGTTTTGAATCTTTTCTCACTAAGTGTGAGTGGTGGCTTTGAAGTTAATCTCTGTGCTAGTGCATGATTTTTTTTATAATCAAAGGCTTTCAATATTTGTGAGCAGATCTAGTTTGTTGGGAAAGAGAAATTATAAATTTCTTGATTAATGTCTTATGTGGTTGGTTGTATTTGCAGGATTAATCAATTTTTAAAAAATGGTGAATCACTGTTGTGATTTCATTTTCCTCTTCAAGGAGGTGGAAAATCTACAAAGGATTTGATTAGTGGTGTGAAGGTTTTCATGTTTGCACCTATGCCAGTTAGCAGATCAATGTTCAACGGCAACACATAAAGGTATTTTCAGTTTTCATGTATTTTTCATTTATGAAAGTTGAATGGTAAAAATGGATGCCTCCATTTAGTGGTTTCAGCACTAAGAAAATAGAGGTAGAGTTTTAAAAGTTTATAAGATGGATTCTGAGTCTAGGTCTGAAAGTGATGTGCCAACTCTTGAAAGTGTTCATGCAAATATTGCTAGATTGAAAAGAAGGATTCATGATAAGACTATTTTAATGTTAAGAAATACAATGGGTGATATTAAGGGTCTTAGTGGATTTCAAATTTATATGAAGTTCAAATCAGTAGTTATGAATCTTGACGAGTTTTTTAGACCTGAGGAGTCTTCATGGCTAGTGGTACTCTTAGAAGTTTTTATGCCATGTTTAGTTAATTGGCCAGCCAAGATAAGATTAGATAAGATTTGTGAAATCCAAGATTTTATCATGGAGGTTGAAAGTGTTTTGAAGGATGATGAGTCTAATGTTAATGAATGCAATGAGTTTGTTGAAAGTGATAATGAATATGAAGATTCTCAATTTTATAAATTAGAGGATAGTAATCAGCAATTTGATAATATGCATAATGTGGATTCATCTTTTTATGATGATGATTGCAAAGAAGAGGAACAATGTGATAGCAATGATAGTCTTTCTTCTAGTAATGTGAATGTGTTACGATGCCGGTTGTTGAGGTATTGTCTAAAGAAGAAGATGTGTGTGATGATCAGAGTTCTAATTTTTTAGAATGTATTACTAACAAGCCTGCTGTTACAAATGTGCCAAGCCATCCAGATAATGATCTCAGCCAAGGAGAAGAAACTATTAGTGAAATCTTGTTGAATGTTGATGAGATTTTTGACTTGTTGGCTCATGATTTTGAAAGGTATGCTAACCAATCTAAGGATTCTTGTGTTTTGACACATTGTGCAATTTCATATAGTGAAGTCAATTCCCTTAAATTTGATGCTGAAGAAGATACAGTTTTAGAATATGCTCTATCAAGTTTGGGAGGTGTATGTAATGGTAATTCATGCATCAATACACATTACAACTTCTATGTTGAAAATGAAGATATAGGGATAAGGTCTATTGCTCATTCATTTTCTTTTGGTTTTCATGAGGCCGAGATAAATTCAGATAGCTCATATGTTGAGAAAGTAATACAAATGAAATGGTTTATCTCAGTGAGTTATTTGAGAGAAAATCTAATACGGATCAGCATATGGTGAACATGCAATTTCATGATAATTCTTATGATTTGGGATCTAATCATTTGTTGGAATGTGAAGAAGATGCAGTGTATATTCAGTCTGATGTATGGTGTACTGATATTGCAAATGAGGAGAAATCAGATCCTACATACTCTTCACACCTGAAGGCACAAGGTAAGTTAAAAATTGATTCATGTAACTTGTTGAATGAAATAGAATACCTAAATTTTGTGTCTCTGGTTGAAGGAATCTATGACTCAATCAGTAGTGATCAGTCTCATTTTCAGTCTGATGTCAGTTACTATGATCATGCTGATTCATATTTTCATAGTGAGCAAGGTGTAGACAGTATGTATGATTTTTATACGCACTATGAAGATGATGACAGTAGTTTTGTTTTACCTAATGAGCTGATTGTAAATAATGATGTGTTGGGTAAGACAAGGAAGAATGAGAGTTTTAGTTTGCCTTAGGAGAATGTGAATGAAAATAAGGTTTATGATAGAGGTAAAAGGTTCTAAAACTTTTGGTGGCCTAGGGCCATCCCTTGTAAATAGTAGGAGCAATTGTTTCCCTACTTTCAATAAAAGTTGTTCGAGAGAAGTTTTGTTGTTCAGGTGTATGGTCTTCTTTATCTAGAGATCTGGAATCTTCCCATGTCTGTAGGGGGCATGCATCCCCAAACAGAGCCACTGTTGGGATGAAAAATTGCATGCTTCATTTTTAGTCACATCTCATAAATTTTGAAAAAATCAGGCCTATAAATGCTTTGTGAAGCCTATGAACCCCACTGTTGAGTTAATGCATAAATGGTGTTTAATGTATCTAAAACCCTTAATTTAGCCCATTCACATATTCTATAATGATAAATTGATTTGTTGAGCTGTTTGGCGAAGTCCTATTTTGAGCTAGTTTCAAATCTGCATTTTTGCCTGAAGTGTTAAACAATGACAGGAGGCCATGTTTGCAACAGAATATCTCACACCCAGAAATGTTTTGTGACTTATTGCTTTGGGAGTGTTTAGTGTTCATACCTAAGAATCTATTTTTTAGATTTTGAGTCATTTCAAGTCCATTTGATTAGGTTTTGAATCCCTCAAAGTTGGTCAATTATTGTTTTCATGCTTATGTACTTTGCACATATTTTTGGGAAGTCCTGTTTGACCTGTGATAACTTTTGACCAGTTGACCAAAATGCTAAAATTCCTTTTGCATTGCATTATAGATGTTAGAGACTTGTTATTTTTCAATTTTCAAGTCTTGATGAATATGTATGCACACTTTTCTAGGGTCATTCCATTTGTAAAAAATGATAGTTTATTGGTGCCCACTGTCCTACAAATCCAGATAGCCAACTTCAGATGCTTTCCAAATTCAACCTGTGATTCATCTTGAGCTGAAACTGTAGAATCATATTTTCCTCATGGTAAATTTGAGAAGGAAACTTTGATAGTCAATATCTTTTGACCTCAAATTTTTCATGAGATGAGATTCGACAGGGTGCAAGAATGTGGTACAAAGAGTCAGTGTGCCAATTTTCAGAGCATGGTAAGAGGTTTGAGTCAGTTTTCAAAGGAAATCAATAGACCTCTTGACGTAAATTTGATAAGTTGTAGATTAGGGGTAAAATGATCTTTAGTTGATTATTTGGTGTTCGAATTTGTTTTCAATCAGTCCAAGATGTTTTGAAGATCAATTTGCAAAGTCAGTTGTTTGAAAATGAAATTTTTTTTTTAGTCGGACCTGTTTTGGGGTCCGACTGATTGCTTCAGACTGAGGGATGTCTCGAGATCCTAAAAATGCCTTCAGCTTTAAAGTGATATTGATTTATAAAGAAGTAACATGAGGATCAAGTGTAAGTGGGTAATATATATATATATATATATATATATATATATAGGGAGGTTAAATGTGTGGAATGGTATCCATAATAAAAAGAAAGACATGTCATTTGATTTATAAGACAATAAAATATGCCAAAGGTTCCTAAAATCAAGTGAATAATATGAAGTTTTTATGATCAATAATTTGATGCCCATACTTCACCATTCATCAATAGTTAAATTTCATGCTGATGCTATGTTAGAAGTTTCCCACTCAATGCTTGATTAGTTTGTAAAGAGGATGAATGATTTTAGATAATGGACCTAATGTCACAATCAAATTTGACCAAAGGAATATAGCATGGAAAACACCATTTGAGATTTTCAAATAATAGTTTGATTAGAAAATCTCCTTCAAAGACAGGGTATCGATCCATAACATAAACACTAGGAGGATATGGATTGGTATCATGTAAAATCAAAGAAGACCATCCCCAGGACAGCAATCAGGAAAGCCATGGCTGAAATAAAAAGAGAAGGATGGGGTTGGAAGCCATAGTCCTTGCATTGGAATTCATACACCTTTGCAGTCATGGGCATCACAAGGTCGGCTAAGATTTAGATGGCAACAAGAAGGCAACTCACGTGAAGAGAAAGACTCTTAATGCCTTTCAATGTTCCATGGGAATCGTACCTCATTTAGAAAAGTTATTTTCATGACTAGTAGATGCTAGATGCATGCATTGTGATTCACCCTTATTAGTAAAAAGAACAAGCGAGTAAATAGGAGCAAAAGCCAAGCAGCTCACAAAGTTTTTGGTGGTGCAAAGTGAAGAGCTTTCTCAGGGTCATGTTACAAGATGAGTCGTAAAACTAAAACTAAAGTTGAAATTCATGAAAGATATTGATGCAATGTTGTTACCTATCATTCCCTTGTACATATACATGGAATCTTCAAAATTTCGTACTTGGTGAGCATAGTTTGAGGCCATTGTGTGAAGTGCCAATGGCAGTAAAGACTTGCAGTATTAGTGCCTGCAAAAATTTTGCTATGATAAATACAGAGGATCAGTGGATAAAGAAACTCAATCTCCAATCAAGGTTCAGTTGAGGCATCATTTTCAAATAGGGGTGGAGATTCTCTGCCAAATGTAACTCAAGAAATCTGCAAGAAAAACCCACATATGCCAATTGAAGTAAAACTCATGCAATACAAAGGAAGTCGCCAGTTTGTAGCAGCAACTCACGCTATGTTGAAGAAAGTAGAGGAGCAGCTATAAAATATAATGCATGTGAAGTCCGTAAAGATGTAGAGGGCAATAAAAATGAAGCCATCCATGACAAACATGAACAAAGCCCACAATAGACTTCAAAAAGGCAAGCATTCTAAAACATGCACAGGGAAAAAGTTGCAGATATATATCCCACATTTGTTATGTAGAAGGATATTAATATGTTTAAATATAAGTATACACAAATGACTTAATTTCTCTAAGACTAGAGGTTTTTGGATGCCACAGGTGGTTTAGTGGGGTCCCCATATGATGTCAATAGGTGGACATTACAACATAAATTTTGAATGAATGCACACAAAAAGGAGGATGATGTCAACCAAACTAGATTTGCTTGAAAATGGCCGAAATATGGAAAGGCACTATGGTGCCAATGAAAAATGATAGGATTTTCTGATGGTGACATAGTGCCCTACCAAAAAACTTTGAAAACTGGCAAAGTGGGTCTCGAGGGTGATGTGAAGGCATCAGCAAATGAAAATAGGACAAGTGGCAGTCAAGTAGTGATAAGGTGGTGATCTGGCACTCTGGAGTAGGTGATGATGTGGTGAGATTGCAGACAGAACAAGGAGATTGTGATATGTGGAAGATCTTGTGGTGGGCACTATGTCACCATGCAGAGTTGCTTTCTTGATAACCATGGTGACACAGTGCCCTTGCTGACATGGTGACTTCGTCAGTGATGAGGAGGAAATTTGTGAGCTAGTAGGGAGCTTCCACGTGGTGACAGTGATGGGTTCAAAGGTGAATGCCATGTGGCGAGGGTGGAGGTGGTGCTAAGACATGTCACCAGGCCTAAGCAGATGGTGATGTGGCAGTTCAGTTGTCCAATGGTAGAAGTGAGTCAATCAAAAGATGGCACATGGCACCGGTCAAACTTAAGGTTGACCTCAAATTCAAAGGGTTACGGCAATATTGAAGAGTTAAAAATAATAATATTTTATTACTATTTTTGTTGAAAATGCCCACGTCAAGTTTTTAAAATCTAAAGTTTGACTTTAGAATATTTAAAAATTTTCAAAAATTTAAAGACAAAGATGTACAGACATGATTTTTATATCAAAGGGGGCATTTTTCAAATTAAGATTCTGGGGGTTTCTGATATCGAAAATGGGCACTTCAATATACCACTGAAATTAGAAAAGAACAAACTTTTTGATTCTGTATTTAGATTTTACACAGAATGCGATCTATTCCTATAATAGGGGGTTTTCTATCAAAGGTTGGTTGGAGTGTTTTATCAGATATTTTGAGTCACCAGTTGTAGGATTCAGTTAAAAGACACCTAGAATACATTTAGTAACTTTTGTATCTAATTATTTTGAGTTTTTGTGATGTTTTAGATCCACATTGATAAATTGACACATGCCCAGGTTCAGTTATCAGATTTTTGGTGACTCATAGAGTTTTCATCATTCAAAAATAAACATTTGCAAATTAGTTACAAGGTAATAATGAGATCAAATCAGATCAAATGGGGGAAGGTAGAGAGAGGCGTTACAACTAAAAAAGGAGATGGAATTCCAAGTGGACACTTGTCATCTTCATAATAAATTTGGGAATTCTTTCTTGTCTATATCTTTCTATCTTTCTTCCATTGTAAGGGTTCTAGTCTTTGGAGAAAAAACCACTCACTACTGTGATACCAAGTTTTGGATCCAGTTTTGATGTGTTCCCATATTGTGAAATTACATTCTTTTAGCAAATTTCTCTTATGTGAACAGCAGTAGGAAGGTTAATACAGCAAATTTTGATAAGTTAGGTTTCTCTATGTTTTCATGTCATGCCTATGTTTGTATTGTTTTCAAAGAGATTAATGCAAAGAACAGCAAGATTTCGTCAGTTTCATCTTGAATCTTGTCTCCATTCTTAGTAAGCTTCAATGTTTTACGATCTTTGAACAAAGAGCCTAGGTCATAGTTGTAGTCCCTTAAGGATGTATGATGTTTTATTGTTGCTTATAACTCAAGGGGTTGTGTAAATGCTTCAGTAAATCAATAGGGTTGCAAGTTTATTAAGGGGGATATTAGGTAAGAATGAGGTTCAGATTGAGCATAAATGTCTATTTGCAAGTTGAATAAATAGATTAGATATTTGAAGATACGCATATGTCTCAGATATTCATATGTATGTTTTTGATTCATGGATTTGCCCAATGGTTAAGGCATTGATCAATTACAAGATCGTTAAGTCTTACTGTTGCATATCTGAGGGTTTGTTGAATTCAACATTATAAATCAAACGTTCTTTCCATTTTATGTTGAAGGACCTAAATAGAATTCCCTCACTCAGCTTGTGAATATTCTAGATTTGCATTTAGCTACTGTAGATCTATGTCATTTCATGAGTTACTAGGAGATATAAGGGTTTCATCTTCTTAATAGATTCAGGGATATGTTTTGCACTGGTATGTATCAATTGAATCTGAGGTTCACCTTCCTAGGTTTAGTAGAGCCTGAAGTAGAAGAAGGGTCATGCCTTATAGTTGGCCTATTTTTAGAAATGGCATTTTGAAAATGGGAGTTAGCTACCCCTAGATGAGTCACTTTCTGAGTGGGGTAATTGAAAATCCTCTAGCATTTTCAAACACCAACAAGTTAGTTAGCTTTGCATTCAACACTGCTTATGAGACATGGAAAGCCACATGAATTGAAACTAGTGAAGACTTTTCTTCCTAATGTGGCATGTGCTCATTAGACAGTTGCTTTTTTTTTCTCCTACTTATTTACTTTATGCATTTTAGTTAACACAGTTGTGTTAACTAAAAGACAATTTACTCTTGGCAGAGTAATTTTGGATAATTATCCAGCCCTATTCTATTGAAATATGTAATAGGTCATATCTAATAAGGGTTCATCTCTCCATAGACTAAGACAAAAATACTTTTGTTTTAAAGTTCTGCACTTTAAAATTTTGAGTACAATATATCCTAGGTTAGCAGCAAATTTATGTAAAATTCTATAGTTTTATGTGCTAAAGCTTTCCGAGGTAGATACTATTGTCTGATTTATGATAATTTGCAATCTTGAGGGTGTATGTTATACATGAAAGTTAAGTTACATTTGTTATATATTCTGAAGTATTTTCTTTAATCTTAAAGGTTATGGGAGGTGAAATTCATATTATTCCTCTATTTATTCTTGTTTTAACATTCAATCATGTGGATGATATTGATTGTTAAAATCAAGTGGTTTTTTAGTATTCTCATTTATCTTGTATTCATGAGGTGATTAAAACTTTTAAGTATTTTTAGTAAAATACTCATTGGGAATATTTTCCCTCAATAGAGGACTTAATTATTATCTTTTCATTGTTGGTTAGCTGCACCTTATATAAGACAAAAAAATTTCAAGTAGAGAATTCCTTATCTGTAATTAGGAATTCAATTTGTTAGTTTACAAGCATTTTCCTATTCAAAAGTATTTAAAACTTTGGGAAAAAATATTTACTAACAACAACCACCATCCACAAGGCTATCTGCCCCTCATGATCTCTTCTTTTTATCAAGCAGTGGATACCAACCAACACAAATATCCCTTCAACCCAAGTCAATGCTCCTATTCCACAAAGTAATCAACACATCATCATTCAACCCTTAGTCCAAACCATATCCCAACCAACCACAAGTATACCATCTACATCTACTTCTACTACCCCTATCCCCATTTCACAATATACTCCTTTTCCACCTAGTAACATTGCATTTTCCCTTCCATCACAAACCACATCCAATCCATTCAAAAGTGCCACAAAAATCTAATCCACATCCCAGTACACTATAGGAATGCCTCCATCAAGGTCGATTACTTCATCTTCCATCCCACCCAACATCACTATCAATCCATTTGTCACTAGGAAAAGTACTCAACCTCCTTTCCACTAGGACCTTAGAGTTTTGGTTAGGCACAAGGGTCTACCACCAGTGTTCCTTTTAGTACTATATCCATGCCTATGTCCCAATCACATCCATCCCTTCCACCTCAAGTCTATTTGTTACCACCCATTACCAACTACTTTTCTATGCCACCCTTAGGAAATAGCCAAGTCATCCCTCCAATGCAAAACTTGGCTATAAAATCCCTTCCCCACATCAATTACTTAGCAACCATTAACACTCAATTTATTTCTCAAGTAAAAGTCCAACCAACATATATTGGGCAAGCTATACTTCTTAGAGCATGGCCCATGTACTATCCATGCTACTACCTTTTCAACTAATCCTCACACCAATAGTATGTACAGGCACCTATGTAGATTTATCTAGCTAGGCATCAAACCCATAACTATATCTCCCAACCACCACTCCCCCATTAATAGTCTACCTAGTAGGTACAAAAATATGCTCAATCCCCATTCCAACAACCAATAGCATCCATCCCAATAGTTTCACAACCCATATCTCAACCATCACCATATGGAAACCAAGGGTTTTTGTATCAATCTACATCATCCACTACTTTCCTCAAACTGGGGGCACTAGGATTGGGGGCACCTGTTATCCCACCTACTGAATGGGAAGAGATGAAAAGTTCTCTCAAAGCCCTCAAAGATGAAATATAATCCAAAATTTTCAATTTTGAAAATGATTGTCCATACCCATTTGCCAAGACCATTACAATGATGCCTTTTCCTGAACATTTTGAAATCCCAAAATTTAATAAATTTAGGGGGAAAGGTGATTTGATCACACATGTTAAAGAGTTCTATATGCATTGCCAGGAAGTGGCCTATAATGAAATTTTCCTCATACACCTTTTTTCCCAAAATTCTAGGAGGCCCCACCCTTGAATGGTTTTTTCATATACCCCAGGGCACAATTAAATTTTTTCTCAATCTCTCTAAAGCCTTTGTGGCTCAGTATGCTCATTTGGTCAAGATCAAGTTATCTGTAGTATATCTAGTTCATACCAAATAGAAGGGAGGAGAAAGAATCATTTAATACTTATAGTAATGGAAGACTCTGACAACCCAGATTTCATGCACCATCCCCAAACATCACCTTGTCAAGATTTTCACTAACAATGTGAATCCTAGTCTTTCCTATCACATGCTTATGAGTTACCTACAAACATACAAAGAAATTAAGGAAAAAGGGATGGGACTCAAGCAAGGGCTCATTAAAGATAGTGTCATAAAGCTTTACAAGGAAAACATCCAAGATCATGGTCCCAATAATGACAAACCATGATACTAGAAAAAAAAAAAAAGAACATAGTTACTGATGGAGTCACCAACACTCGACATGTTCATGTTGTTGGAGCAACATCTAATACCCTAGAATATTTTGGCAACAACAACCTTATCAACAATATTCACCAATATATCAACAACCACTTGTACAAAATAATCAACACAATGTCGAAGTGCCTAGCCATAAAAATTAGACTAACACTATCACTCTTTTGGCTAGACCCAAACCATGTGTTCAGATGCAACCATGTGTATACACCTTGTTAGATGAACCCCTTGATACAATTTTCAAGAAACTAGCCAAGGATAACCTAATTTGGCATCCACAAACACAAACCTTAGAACATAACTCAATATGGGGCATCCTGGTATAAGGATAATGAGTTTGCAAATTCCATCATGTTGAGGGACATACCACCCTCAAATGCATTCAACACAAGGACTATGTCCAAGACCTTATTGATAAAAAAGAGATCACAACAAGAGCACAAGCCTCACCAAATGTTGTGCTACTGATATATCAAAATGTTTTCCCTCCACACAACACAAACACAGGAAAAGCTTACAAACACTCTTGTCAACGAAAAACCTAATAATGCTAAAAAAAATAAGGTGATAACTAAGAAAAGTCTTAGAATTATACCTCAGCCTACTTAGACTATGGAAACCTCATCGGATACATATCCAAAATTGAGCCTTCTATAAATGTTATAAATATAAAAGCCCTAGAAGCCCAATGTGTGACCACCACTCAAAGAGCTCGACTCAACATAGCTAGCCCATTTGTATCTACACCATCAAGGCCACCTTCATTATGACCACCCACAATAGGACTACAATATAACATCTTGAAACACCTTGGAAATATGCTAACTCAGATTTCCATTTTAGATCTCTTACACACAAGACCACTTTATCAAGAGATCCTTGACAATACTCTCCATGAGTCACACATCCCTACTAACATCAATTCCATCAAGTTCTATAACCTAGTCAACCACCTATCTACATTATGTACTCTTTCCTTCAAAACTTCTAACATCCCATCTATTGAGCCTGATCATATACTTCTACTTTGCATTGCTATCATGGTTTCCAATATTGCAGTCAAATGGGTGATGATAGATAATGCATCGGCTTTGAATCTATGTACTTTAAAACTCATCAAATATGTTGGCTACACTAAGGAAAATATCCTCAATGAGGTTATCACCATCAAAGTATATGGAAACTTAGAATGCACCACTAAAGGAACCATCAAGTTACCTCTTAGAGTTGGTCTAGCCACTCAAGAAATAGTTTGTCATGTAGTTGATCTTAAACTTCCATAGAACATCCTTCTTGGTCAACCATGGATTCACACCATGAAGGTCATTTCATCCACATATCATTAGTGCATCAATTTTCTACATAATGGCACTACTATAACCATCCACATAGATCCTAAACCCTTTGCTTATTGTAATATGGTAGAAGCTTCATACACTAACCATTGTCCTAGAATTGAAATTGGCAACACCATGGCTTGCTCCTTTGGCACCTACCATGATTTGGATACCATTTTACCCTCCACCCTTTCCTTGGTTAAGATCAACTACCAAGGTTGTAAAGAATATAGTCTTTCAGATGCTTTTTCTATTGGTGCTTTACCAATAGATCCACATACTCAAGGGCACTTGACATATCAGGGGCCAAAGCTAGATATGACACCTCAACTCAAACAACTTAGACCTACCGCATTTGTTACCAAAGATATCCTCAATAGAGAGGAAATAACTCCTAAAATTATTACATGGCTATACAGAAAGCCACCTCCAAAAAGTGAACTTCTTGATCACTTCAAACAAAAATACCCATAGTCACATCACCTTGCTACCAAGAAATGGGATTATCAAGGAGGTGGTCTAAGTTGTCAGGAGTCAAGCATTAGGTAGCCTATGGAAGCATACAAAGAAAAGAAAAAGAAATGCTTAGGTTATGGACTCCTCGTAACTAAGACCACCATGAAAGATGGTCATACCTTCATAAACATCCAAAACAATCCTATTAAAGTCAAAAACATTCCTGGAGAAGTAGAAAAGAAAGCCTATGATGATATCTTCCTTGATGAAATTATCCTAGGAACCTTTGTGATCTTCTAATTATCCCTAAATCTTATATATTTACCACTCATGATGAATTCTCCATAGAGCATGTGCTCCTTCGATTCATGGGGGTTGAAACACCACACAAGAAACAACCACCATAGTCAACTTATGTCTACAAGTTAGATTCAAAAGGTTACTTTGAGGAGGAAATATCTAGTTGTAAAATTGAACATAAAAATGAACCTAAAAAGCTAAAAAGAAAAGAAAAGGCATCCTTTGGTGAAAACTCTTTTGGAGCACCATTTAATGACTCAAAAAATGAAAAGAAGATAAAGGATGCATCCAATGGTGAAAACCTTTTTGAGGCACCCAAGGATGGAGATTTCATCCTTCCCCATAAGATCACAGGCCTACAATATCATCAGTCTTGATAGAAGAAACTAGGCTGGTCAATATCAATCTAATAGAGATACTAAAGATCACATACATTGTGGCATCTCTACTACTTGAATAGGAAAAAATTCTCATCAAAGTCCATGAAAATGTTTTTCACTTTACATGGTCTTTATCAAGACATGTTGGGGTTAGACCTCAAGTTAGTGGTACACTATTTGGTTGTGGATCTAAAGGCTAAGCCTATCAAGCAAAAACTCTGTAAGATGATTCCTAAATTTGCTTTATTGGTTAAAGAAGACCAAGAAAAACTACTAGAGATGAAGATTATTATCCTCATTGACTATTTAGAATGGATCTCTAACATGTTACCTATTACAAAGCCTTTTGGTGATATAAGGATTTGCATAAAGTTTAGAGATCTCAACAAAGCTTGCCCAAAGGATGATTTCCTACTACCAAACATAGACATGATTATTGATCTCACTACAGGCCATGAGCTCTTATCACTCATGGATGGTTTCTTGGGATACAATTAGACTCAGATAATAGAGAGTAATCAACATAAGATAACATTTACCACCCCTTGGGGGACATTTTGTTATAACATGATGACATTCAGATTAAAGAACACCAGGGAAACATATTAGCATGCCATGATGGTCATCTTCCATGACCTAATTCACAAAAATCTTGATGATTATGTGGATGATATTCTAGTAAAATCTCTTAATTCACTCAATCACTTATCTCATCTTGAGGAAGTTTTTGATTGATTGGCTAAGTACCATCTCATGCTCAACCCCAAGAAACATGTCTTTGATGTTACATTTGGAAAATTCCTAGGGTTCATTGTATCATGGCATGGTATTGAAATTAACCCTAAAAAGTCAAAGCCATCATGGATATGGTTCCTCCTAAGACACTCAAACAACTTTTCTCTCTCTAAGAGAAACTATAGTCAGTCAGAAGATTCATCTCCCAACTAGTTGTTAAGTGTCAACCATTTACACATTTACTCAAAAAAAATTCAAAACTTTAGGTGGGATCCCATTTACCAATGTAACTTTGAATTGATCAAGTAATACTTGGCTAATCCACCTATCTTGGTTCCTCTAGTTGCATGACACCCACTCATATTATACATCACAACTATCCCAACAACACTAGGTGCTCTTCTAGCACAACATTATGATGAAGGGAAGGAGAGGGCTATTTACTACATCAATCATACTCTAGTCAAGTATAAGCTCAATTACACACCAATGGAAAAGCCTTGCATGGTTGTGGTATTTGCCACTCAGAAGCTGTGCCATTATATGTTAAGCCACAATATGCAACTAATATCCAAAATTGATCCATTAAAATATATGTTGTCACACACAATAATCACATGGTGTCTGGCTAGGTGGGTCATGCTTTTTAGTGAATTTAGCATCCAATATGTCAATAGAAAAGATATTAAAGGTCAAGCTATAGCAAATCACTTGGATGATGTGCCTTTGGTTGTTGATTATCCTCTCATTATGGAGTTCTTAGATGAAAATCTTTGCCTAATAGAGGAACAAACATCCTAGAAGTTATACTTTGATGGATCTTATACATCCAATAGCCTCAAAGCTGGCATACTCTTGGTCACCTCTCAAGGTGATTACATTCCTAAGTCTTTTAAACTCTAGATCCAGTGTACCAACAACATCTCAAAGTATGAAGCCCTTATTATAGGGCTCAAAATAGTATTTGAATGTAACATCATAGAGCTATAGGTCTTTAGAGATTCATAACTTATCATCAAGTTGTAGACACCTAAATTTGATTACACTATTTTAGTAATCCTATTTAGTTATCTAAAAAGGCATTATTAATTAAATTTCTATTTAATTAATCCTTTGTCATCCCCTAGTTGATTAATTTAATTAATCATCTATAGTCCTAATTGATAAATCAAATAATCTATTATTTATCAATTAAATCCTATTCTTCTATCTAATTCCAAAAATCCCCATTTATTAAATAAATCTATTTGATAAATGAAATCCTCAAATTCAAAAACTCCTAACCTATCTCTAATCCTCCATTTAAGCCTAATCCACCCCATCCACCCATACTAACCAAGCTTAGCCACTAACTCACCCACCCTCATTAATGCCATCCACTTGCACATCTCTAACACTCCTAATCTAATCCTAATCCCAAGCCTAATCCACCCCCTAATGTTGTCACATTCCTTAAACAAGTTTAAGACTTTCCTAATCCAAACCAAAGTCTCCCCTCAAAAATCCCAACCACTAAGTCATGAGTGCTCTTACAAAACATAAAAGACTCTTACAAGCCCACTCATGACTCTTACACCCACCTTCCACACTCTTCCCTCTTCCACACTCATTCCTCTTACATCCCTCTTACAGACTCAACCCCACTCATCATGCCTTTAACCAACCCTTTACCCTACCCTCTCACACTCATCCTCCTTGTGACAAGTGTCACCTTCCCATTGGTACTAAACAAGCACAATCCATGTGCTCCCCTTTGAGTGCATCTTAGCCCTCCTTAAGCCTTCATCCATCCTTGCATCTAAGCCCTCCATCCCTCTACCCCTTAGCCTATAAATTGAATCCCATCCCAAGCCATTTCATCAACAATCTTTGAGCTAAAGTTACCATGCTATTTTGAGAACCAAAGCCATCAACCATACCCTTATAATGCAAAATTGAGAGCTCACAAAGCTACCAATTTTCCATTACCCATCTCCATTGAAGCAGCTTTTGAGCATCTTGAGCATACATCCACAGCAAAAGGACACATCTACAAAATCAAGAAAGCATGGAGTGCTTTTTCTTGTGAGGTTTGCACTTCTTGTTTTCTTCCTTTGTCTAAGCATATATGTGAATTTAGTTTTTGGTTTGTGAATGTTTACGTTATTTGTTAATGTTCTTTGCATGCTGATTTTGGTTCTACATTTTGGCACGCCCGGTGGGACCCCACTATGGGTCATTTAATCATCTATTTTCATCTATATGTCATTTTTCTAACCATCTAATATTTTCTGTTGTTTGAGTGTGTTGTGAGGGTGTTTTGCTTGTTTTTTCAGGTTAAATAACGCACTTAGGAAGAAGAAATACCATCTAAAAAAAAAAAAATTTGCGTTTTTCAGCTTTTTTGGCACAGTTTTGGCGTCTGCAACCTATTCTGTCTGCAAAAATTGACGTCTACGAAAATCCGTGTCTGCGCAAATCGACATCTGCGAAAATCAGCGTCTGCGCAAATCGACATCTGCGAAAATTGACGTCTGCGAAAATCTGTGTCTGCTCAAATTGACATCTGCGAAAATCCACGTCTGCGAAAATCCGCATCTGCGCAAATTTTTTTTCCCATAGTTAAAAAAGTTTAAAAAAAAATTCCCATAGTTAAGCTCTCATTTTTGAAGATTTTGGCTAACTAACTAAATTGCTTTTTTTTTTTTTTTTTTTTTGTCTCATTGCAGGTTGGAGCACATATGGAACCACTAACCATGTTTCTTGCAGGTTTTCATGTTGCTAAAAAATGAACTTGAATGTTTAACCATTTGTGTTTGAATGCATGTTGCTAAAAAAATGAACTTGAATGGTTAAACACATTTTCCATTGAATGAATGTTGCTCAAAACACACTCTTGAATGTCATGGATTAAAATCAACTTTCCTTGGAATGCATGCTTAAAACAAAAAATCCAATCTTGAATGCCAAGGATCAATTAACCATTACAATATCAAACACTTCATTTGGAGCTTCTAAAATTGAACAAAACAAATCTCTTTTTCACATGCAATCTAGGTAAAGTTTGATTTTTGGACATTTAAGAAACTTTGTTAAGTTAAAATACAAATTTACAAAAATCAATTTGAGTAGTTCCTTGGACTCACCTCTTTTCTAATCACCCATCAAATATTAACCATTGGTTGCAATCTCAGCGCCATTTATGGGGATGGGTCTACTTGAAAAAGGTGTTAAATGTTCCACAATCTAACTCACTCACTTGGTCTTTGAACGTTTGCTTTAACTTTATCAAAATTCTTAAATGGCCAAAACTCTAGATTAAATCGATCACACTTCAAGTTTGGGCACTAAAATTGAACAACAACTGACGTGGAGAGCCTCCGGGTGCGCGCTTGAAATCGAATCTCACACACTTTTGCTTTGGGCTTAAAACAAACTCACACTCAATCTTGAATGCCTTAAAGAAAATTAATCGATACTTGATGTGGAGGGCCTCCGGGCGCGCGAGTTTTCTTTTGTTGACCCTAACTCTTCTTATTGTTTGCATTCTTCGATTGATTTACTTTTGTTGGCGCTTCAAGTTGGAATTGAACATTGTCTCTTAAACATGAGTGCTTGCAAAGTCTAGATTAGCACACATAAGAGTCAGTTGGTAAAAGAACAAGCGTGTTTTTTAGCCCAAGGTCATCCGAGTCTTCTCTCCCCTTGTCATCTTTCAAGGCCATCTTGGGTGCATAAGATTAGGATCCAAAACCTTGTTTCTTTTTAGGAGGCCTGCTTGGGGATTTCATCACCCCTTGGACAACCTCAACTCCAGCGCTCTGGCAGAGTATAAGAATCGGGAGGTGAATCGAAAGACACCTCTCTTGGGATCAAGATTTTGTCATTCGGGCTAAGCCTCAAGGAACTTTATACCCTTGAGAAGTGAAAGAGGAGAAGTGGGTTACCGCTCCTCTCGGCTGTGTGACATTCTTTTGGTCTAATCTACAGATTTGAGCCTCACGTACCTTGCATATATCGAGGACTCCCTAGCTAAACCAATTGTCTGCCTTGCAGAAAACCATCTAGGATGTTAATGTGTTTGGAGTGACTGATCGAAAAATTTTTAGAACATACACACTCCTTGGCGCAAGTATCACATTCTGAGAACCACAAACTTCTATTTGGGTGTTCCTATCTATTGCTTGTTTTTATTTTACTTGTTGAATGAATGTTTGCCAAACTTGGTCAATCCTAGCTTAGGGAACACTTAGCGTAGTCACTGCCTATTTTGGAAGTTGAACAAGTTGAAGCAAAACAACTGAGATTTTTCCCAAAGCCAAGCAAATTCACGAATTTATGTCGGAACAACCCAAACCCAAATAGAAGTTTCACAAGGTCAAACTCAAGCCATCTCTAGCATACCAAGAACTTTCAGCCAAGAGAAAAGAAATAACACCAAGCCCACGAATTGCCAAACTCCAAAAAGCAGAGGACAAAACTACCGACGAAGCACTTCAAGAGGCCTGGTTAGAGCGCACCATCAAATTTAGCCAACATCCAGGAGTTAATCCTACTTATGCCTTACCAACTAGGCATGATTTCTATGATTAGACACCCTTGTTTCTCCACATCTTCTTGGATAAGCTTCACTTTAGAGTCATCTTTGTAGAAAAGCCAGCCATCTTAGGTTATCCCCTTAAGCATTATTAGCTCATCCATCTCATTTAGAATCAAACCATCTAGCCAGCAATCCAAAATCTACACATCTAAGCTTTCAAAATTGTTGTCACCTTGCTAAAAGTTTGCCATTCCTAAAATCTTCCAAATCCACCAATCTCACCAAGGTTATCCCTTTGACAGAGCTTTGTCTAGGGTAATCTAGCTTTGTCACTTGTTATCCCTCATCACCTTGAGCTAAAGGTTGGGATCCGCAAGTGGTCAATCTTGTGTTCTTCCTAAAGGATCATCAGTCTATCCTTAAGTTGACACAATCACCACCAAGCTTGCACATAGGAAAGCAGACCTTTTGTGCTTTGACAACATATCTTTGAAGTTAGAATCCCCAACCCAATCCTCCTTAGGTTTTCTCATATAGCTTTACCTCAACCTAGGAAATCATTTGCATAGAAAATCCTTCCCCCTTTTGCATCCATCAACATTATTGCATCTCATCCCTAGGAGCATTTTTCATGCCACCCGTCACTCGCTTAGCCAAGAAGAAAGAAACAATGGAGCCCTATCATTTGGATCGAACAGCCTCACCCCCCTTGAGCACTCAGCCATCCTTCAGCCCAGAGCAAGCTATGCCATCACCTACTGACATTGAAGCTTTCATGAACCAACCAGGAAATGCAGTATTGGTAAACGCCATTATAGACAAAAACAAAGAGACCATCATGGCTAATTTTTGAAGGGACAATGTAGGAACCTTTGACTTTGAAAGACCCCCTCCATTATCAGATCCATCTCACCCATTGTTTGGGTAGCTGCCACCACCCATAGGCTCTTATGATCCAAATTATCCTCAATATATTCCAAAAGAAGAGCCTCCAGCCAATCCATATGACCCAACAGACCCAAACATAGCATCATCCACCCAAGTTGAAATCTCCATGCCGCAAGCCAACCCAGCCACCACCACTCCATCCTTGGTTCATACCTCTCCGCTCCAAACCCCCTTTACTCAAAATACCTCACCGTTCACCCCCTTCACTATTGCTGCTGCTCCCCAACCTAGCCTTCCAAATCCACCCATCTCCCAAATTAGTGCTAGCATCTTTGGCCAACCTCAGCAATATACAATAGGGATGCCACCCATGGGGCCAAGTAATCAACCTTTCATCACCCCCAGCTTGTTCACCACAGCCCAAAGTACAATCCCATCATTTCCATTAAGTCTTGGGAGCTCAATACCACCAGCCACAAATCCACAAGCTACTACCTTCACTCCACAAAGCTATCAAATCCCACAAGCTACTGCCAATCTTCTACCAAGCTCCCAAGTGACCCTAGCTCCCACCACCACTCTACCAAGCTTCCAAATCCAGCCACAAAGCTATCAAACCCCATCAGTTCCATTCCCAAGCTTTCAATTCCCACCACCTCCACTACCAACTAATCCATTACCTCCAATTACCAACTACTTTTCAATGCCACTTCTAGGAGGTAATCCACCACCCCAGCCAACCACCAATTATTTGCAGATACCATCCCAAATGGGGGCACAACCCACATATATTGGTCAAACCCCACAAGCCCTCCGATCCTTTCCCCAAGCCTCACAACCATCTTATACCTTACCTCCACAAAGTAATCCATTTACCCCACAGCTAGCTTATGTTCCTCAATCCCAACCTCAAATACCATATCAATAGCAAGCCTCGCAGCACATGCAGCAATATGCACCACCTCCCCCTCAACAACCTGTCATCCACCATGCAGCTGCCCAAACAATGTACAATCCCTATCAGAAAATCCCTCATAACCATCCATATTCAATGGCCCCATCCAGCACATACCTACCTCAAGGCACTCTTACATTGGGGGCACCCCAACCATCACCTATCAATTCAGAGTGGGAGCAAATGAAGATAGCTCTGAAAGCCATCCAAGAAGGGAATGATCCAAAGACATTCAAGTTTGAGAATGTGTGTCCTTACCCATTTGACAGAGCCATTACCACGACACCATTTCCCAAACACTTTGAGGTACCTAAATTTGACAAAATCAGAGGAAAAGGAGACCCTGTCACACATATCAAAGAATTTTACATGCATTGCTAGGACGTGGCATACAATGATGTCTTCCTCTTGCGTCGTTTTCCCAAAAGCTTGGTTGGACCAGCTCTTGAATGGTTTTATAGAATCCCCTATAGCACAATTAAAAACTTTGCTGAATTATCTGAGGCATTTGTAGCCCAATATGCCCATCTTGTTGAAACAGAGCTATCAATAGTTGATCTTGTCCACACCAAGCAAAAAGGTGGAGAAAGCCTTGCCGAATACCTGCAAAGATGGCAAACCCTTACCACCCGCATATCCTGCACCTTGCCAGAACGCCATGTGGTGAAAATGTTTATTGATAATGCACATCCCAGCTTGGCTCACCACATGACCATGAACTGTTTGCAGACCTATAAGGATATCAAAGAGAAAGGAATGATTCTTGAGCAAGGACTCATCAAAGATGGTGTGGTAAAGATTTACAAAGAGGCCAACCAAAATCAATCACATTCTAATGACAAGTCTAGGTATTGGAACAAAAACAAGCAAGTTGCAACAGATGGGGTTACTGACACCAGACATGTGAATATCGTTGGTCCTTCTCAAAACCAGTCTAACCCACCATATCAAAAAAACAACCAACAAGCTACCAATTACCAACAACGAAATAACCAAAGCTATCAAAACCACAATACAAGACCCAACTTTCAAGGGTCTAACAATCAAGCTAATGCCATCAATGTAGCTGCAGGGCAAAAGCCCAGATTCCAACCTGCACCTAGAAACTATACACCCCTTGGTGAGCCATTGGATGTTATTTTTGAGAAATTGGCTAAGGAAAACCTCATCAAATTTCCTCCTACCCAGCAAATTGATCCAATCCAATCCAAAGTTGCATGGTACAAGGACAATGAGTATTGCAAGTTCCATAGGGTAAACGGTCACACCACCCTCAGATGCATGAAACTGAAAGACTATGTGCAAGACCTCATTGATCAGAAGGAAATCACTGTTGGTGCCCAAACCTCTCCCAATGCAGGCTTACAGATTTATCAAAATGCTTTTCCTCCACACAACAACCAAAATCCTGGAAAAGCACCTATCCAAAACAACACCAACAACCGCCAGCCAAACCAACAGCATGGGAAGAACAATGACCACACTTCATCCTATATAGACTATGGTAGCCTTATAGGTTGTATATCTGAGAAAGAGCCTTCTGTCAATGTTATCAATATCCGAGGACCAGACAATGAGTGTGTGGTCACCACTCGAAGAGCACAATTTAACATCGCAGGCCCACCAGTTTCATCAACACCATCAGCTCCATCAAAAAGCCGGTACAATATCTTGGAACACCTTGGGAACATGCCAGCCCAAATATCCATTTTAGACCTTCTCCACACTAGTCCTGTGTACAAAGACATCCTTGACAGTGCTCTCATAGAATCCCGTGTCCCTTCTGATATCAATGCTACTGATTTTCATAATCTTGTTGGACACCTTTCATCCTCATGTGCCCTATCTTTCAAACCCACCGACATACCCGCGGTTGAGCCAGATCACACCCTTCCGCTTCGCATAGCCATCATGGTATCCAATTTTGCCGTGAAAAGAGTAATGATAGATAATGGATCAGCCTTGAACATTTGCACCCTAAAATTCATAAAACAAGCTGGGTATACTAAGGCAGATATGGTTAGTGAGGTTATCACCATCAAAGCTTATGACAACTTGGAAAGGACCACAGAAGGGACTATTTTGCTACCAATCAAGGTTGGGCCAGTCATTCAAGAGATAGTTTGCCATGTTGTTGATCTAAACCTACCATTTAACATCCTCCTCGGTCGCCCATGGATTCATGCTATTAAGGCCGTTCCGTCCACCTACCATTAGTGCATCAAATTTCCGCATCAAGGCACTGAGGTAACCATCCATGCCGATCCAGAACCCTTTGCTTACTGCAATGCGGTTGAAGCTTCATATACAAACCATTTCCCTAGAATAGACATCGGCACAGCCATCGCTAGCTCATCCCACACTTGTAATGACGTAGAAACCATCCTTGCCTCCACCCTATCTACTGTAAAGATCAACAAAAAAGGTTGTGGAGAATATAGTCTATCAGATGCATTTGCTGTCAGAGCAATCCCACTTGATCCACATACCCATGGACGGCCAACATATCAAAAATCTAAGGAGATTCCACCTCCTTGATACAAATAGTTTGGCCCAACCACCTTTGTGTCCTCAAAAACCCCTCTTCATGAGGAGCTCACTCCAGATATCAACAATTGGTTACATAAGGATGCACCTCCAAGAAATCAAGCACACCTTGATCACTTCAGCCAGAAGTATCCCCAACAACATAAGCTCATCACTGAAAAATGGAACTATCAAGGAGGTGGACTAGGACCAGAAGAAAGGGACATGCAATGTCCCATCGAAGCACATAATTGGGAAATGAAGTCAGGTCTTGGCTTTGGCATACCCACAACTGGGGGCACCAATGAGAACGGTCACACTTTTTCGAACATCCACCGCGACCTTGTCGAAATCGAAGACATTCCTAAGGAAGTTGAAAAGAGAGCCTACGACGATATCCCAGACCAAATCTTCCTAGGAGACTCTATTCTCCGAGAACTATCCATCCATCTCATTGACCTACCAATTGCTCATCCACAACTCATAGATTGGGACCAACCAAGTGTCATACATATTGATGAGTTCGCATCAGAGGAAGCACTTCTAAGATTCATGGGAGCCGAAACTCCTCATAAGAAGACAAAGCCAGATTCTGCCTACATCTACAAGCTAGATCCCAAGGGGTATTTTGGAGAAAATCCCCAACCTAGTTTTGATACACCCAAAACTGGAACTAAGGTAAATCTGGGACTAGCTAAGGCAGCGAAGAGAACCCCTCAGCAAGAAAATCTAGAGCCACAAGAAGAACATGAGGATTTAGTATTGCCTCCTTAAGATAATCGACCAGAGGTGTCTTCTATTCTAATAGAGGATACTAGAGAAGTCAACATTGGTTCTTCAGAGATCCCTAGAATTGTTCACATTGCTGCATCCCTATCACAAGCCCAAGCTGACCTCCTCTTTGAGGTTTTATGAGAGAACATTGGCCGATTTGCATGGTCATATCAGGACATGCCAGGACTTGATCCAAAGCTTGTAGTTCATCATCTTGCAGTCGATCCAAAGATCAAGCCCGTCAGACAAAAGCTTAGAAAAATGCACCCCAAGGTGGCATTACTAGTCAAAGCTGAACTAGAAAGAATGTTAGCTGCTAAGGTTATCTGACCTATCGACTACTCAGAATGGATCTCCAACATGGTCCCTATCACTAAGCCTTCCGGTGACATCAGAATCTGTACTGATTTTAGAGATCTTAACAAAGCTTGTCCAAAGGATGATTTTCCCTTGCCCAACATAGATATGATTGTAGATCTTACAGCTGGACATGAAATCTTGTCCCTTATGGATGGATTTTCTGGGTATAATCAGATCAAGATTGTAGAAGAGGATCAGCATAAGACAACATTCACTACCCCCTGGGGAACCTTTTGCTACACCATGATGCCTTTTGGCCTAAAGAATGCTGGGGCTACCTATCAAAGAGCTATGAAAGCCATTTTCCATGATCTTATCCATAGCATTTTGGAAGATTATGTGGACGATATCCTGGTCAAATCTCACACCTTCATGGATCATCTTGCTGACCTGGAAAAAGTCTTTGATAGGTTGGCCCAATATCATCTCATGCTAAATCCCAAGAAGTGTGTCTTTGGGGTCACATCTGGAAAGCTTCTAGGCTTCATAGTTTCTAAACGAGGTATAGAGATTGACCCCAAAAAGGTCAAGGCTATCTTAGACATGCCTCCTCCCCAGACACTGTGACAACTTCGCTCTCTTCAGGGAAAACTTCAATCTGTCCGGTGCTTCATCTCCCAACTTGCAGATAAGTGTACACCATTTTCACACTTGCTAAAGAAGAATGAGAACTTCAAGTGGGATCTTTTATGTTAGCGCAACTTCGATCAGCTCAAGCAGTATCTCACCAATCCCCCTATCTTGGTTCCACCAGTTCCTAGTCGTCCCTTGATATTGTATATATCAGCAACACCTACTGCTCTAGGGGTACTTCTAGCACAACATGATGATTATAGCAGAGAGAGAGCCATCTACTATATTAGTAGAACCCTAGTTGGTTATGAACTCAATTACACTCCAATGGAAAAAGCTTGTTTGGCAGTTGTTTTCTCAACTCAAAAGCTTCGCCACTACATGCTAAGTCATACCATCCAACTAGTCTCTAAGATTGATCCTCTCAAGTATATGCTCTCTAGAACAGCACTCATAGGACGGCTAGTGAAATGGGTTATGCTACTAAGTGAGTTTGACATCTAGTATGTGGACAGAAAGGCAATCAAAGGGCAAGCTATAGTAGATCACCTAGCTGATGCACCTCTAGTAGATGCATATCCTTTGCTCACAGAATTCCCAGATGAGCATATCTGCCTAATTGAAGAATAGCCCCCATGGAAGCTTTATTTTGATGGCTCATACACCTCTCATGGATCAGGGGCAGGAATATTATTAGTTACACCTCAAGGAGATTACATTCCAAAAGCCTTCAAGCTACAATTCCCTAGCACCAACAATATAGCAGAACATGAAGCTCTTGTAGCAGGATTAAAGATAGCTGCAGAATGGAATATCACTGAGTTACAAGTCTTTGGTGATTCCCAGCTCATCATCAAACAAGTCTTAAATGAATATCAAACCAAAGATGAAAAGCTATTACCCTACAAAGAGCTAGTTGATCAGCTGACCCAGCATTTTACAAAGCTTCAGTTTACACAAGTGCCTCGAATGCAGAACAAGGCAGCAGATGCCATGGCCACTATCGACCCGCTCTTGGAAATTCCCCAAGATGCTACGCAGTATGAATTTTTAGTTGAGTAGCTCCTCACACCCGCTTATGCGAATGAGGATTCAAACCGTGTTTGTATCTTGGTTAGTCCCCAATCCCCTTGGTACCATGAAATTCACGCTTACCTTAACGATGGTATCATATCCCCTCACCTCACACGCACCCAATGCCAGAACCTTATTCAAAAATCATCCCACTATGTTATCATAGCCAATACCCTATATCGTTGGGGTTATCACGATACTCTCTCTCGATGTTTAGATGAAAATGAGGCTGCGATGGCATTAAAAGAAGTACATTCCAGACTTTGCGGTGCCCACACGAGTGGTATTGTCCTAGCATGACAAATCCTTAGAGCAGGATACTATTGGCCTACCATTGAAGAAGACTCTTGTGACTTTGTCAGAAAGTGTCTCCCATGTCAGCAGCATGCAAATCTTGTGCACGCTCCAGCACAGGATCTACAGCCTATTGCACCACCTTGGCCTTTTGCTTGTTGGGGCCTTGATCTAGTTGGAACTATCACACCTCTCTCATCTGATGGACATAAATGGATAATAACAGCTACAGACTATTTCACTAAGTGGGTGGAAGCAGTCCCCCTAGTCTTAGCTACAGGAGTTCAAGTCTCCAAGTTCATCTTGTACCACATTGTTTGCCGCTTCGGCATCCCATCCACCATCTTCACTGACCACGGAGGTAACTTTGAAAATCTCAACATGGAAGAATTATGCACTTCCCTCCGCATCCATCACCACTTTTCTAGCCCATATTTCCCACAAGGTAATGGCCAGGCAGAGGCAACTAATAAAACCCTCCTCAAAATCCTAAAGAAAGTTGTCAATGATTCTAGCCATGATTGGCACCTTCAAATAAATCCGGCTCTATGGGCCTATCGAACTTCCTTCGATACATCCACAGGCACAACTCCATACTCCCTAGTCTATGGTGCCAAAGCGGTATTACCTATAGAAGTTGAACTTCCCTCACTATGCATATCTTTGCGAGGGCAAATCTCAGATGAAGAATACAGAGTAGCTCGACTCACCTAGCTAGATCTCTTAGACGAGAAGAGACAACAAGCCTATGACCATCTCACGGTCTACCAAACTCGTCTCAAAAGGAATTTCAATAAGAAGGTGCTCCCATGACACTTTCAGCCAGGTGATATGGTCCTCAAAGAAAATATGAAAGTCCAAGCAGATCGAGAAAAGAAAGGCAAGTTTGAACCTACATGGCTTGGTCCCTATGTGGTTACTGCCTCCTTTGGCTCTGGAGCCTATCAATTATCTACACCAGAAGGAGAACTCTTGAATGATCCCACTAACATCATTCATCTCAAGAAGTTCTATGCTTGAAGATCCTTGGTATACCCAGCTTTTAAAAAATACAAGAAAAAAATAGTAAAGAGAAATAAGCGTCCAATGGTGAAAACTTGGCAATTCAAGCGCCTTGGATAGGTACCTTGGTGAAAACCTGGTAATTTAGGCACCTTGTGTGCTAAAGACTAATCCATTATCTATCACTATCCTATCCCTCATCCATCCACCCACCATCCCATAAAACACCTGCTTGTTCCCTTGGTGTTCCAATCAAATATCCAAAATTTGATGGAGCTTGTCAATACTTCCTGTACAGCTTGTAAATCTTGTACCAAAGCTTGTATTATACCTTGTAAATCTTGTACCATACCTTGTATATATTTGAATCTTGTCCAAAGCTTGTACCATATTCCAGCTTGTAAATAATCTTGTATCCTAGCCTGTATCCTATCACATGCACACACAGAATCCCATTTTCCTTAAGCTTTTCACAAACCATCTACGTATCCACCTATCAACTATTATAGACATCCCATCCTTCACAAAAATTTCCATCTCACAAAAAACCAAAACATGAACAAACTTGTACATTTGTAACATATCTTGGTCTGTTAGCTTGTACATCCTCTTTAGCTTAGTATTATTGTATCTATCCGGCTTTTGTATTAGTTCATCCTTGGTCAACATCTTACACATGTCGCACACCTTGGTTAGATATTCCAATGCATCCTTTAGCTAGATCTCCTGTCACCAAAGTGTTATCCTTCTTAGTTCAGCTTGCCAGACGCATCACTCATCCAGATCCATTAGCTTAGGTGCTCTCTGATAGATCCTTGCAGGATATAGCTTTCCTCATGTCTGATCTTGGTCCGTTAGTACCTCGTCCTACCCATCTCGTTGGCAAACAGTTCTCTTTTGGATTTTTGCTTTCTTTTGATTCGGAATCTTCCCTTTTGGGTCTTGAAATATCTTTTCCAAGCAATCTCCTTGTTCCCTCCTCAAGGTTGCCATGATCTTCCATATCATGGTATGCTGCGAATGGGGCAATTAGAGCGTAAGGTCTTGATCAGGTCTTTTTCTTGTTTTCTTTTTTTGCTTGTGGGTTACCTAGTGTCGTTTCCACGCTGCTTCCTCTGGGATTCATGTGTGATACTGGGGCAATCCTTGTGTGTTTGTTTTGAGTGAGTTCGTCAGTCCTCTGGACATTTGGTGAAAAGGCCTTGATGTTCTTGGTAACCTTGGCAATTAATCAACAGTCCTATAGCAAATCTAGTGCTCAACTACATGGTGGTACTTCTCTTTGAAGTATCCCCTCGCTCAAAAAGCTTCAATGAATTCCCTTCATCTCCATTATCCACCATCCATATCCTACATTTGTCGCTCCTACCCCAGCTTATGTATCAGTATCTCTTTGAATCACTCCTCACGCTTAGCTTTAGGGATCCACAATCCTAGTCTTAGGGATCCACCAATCCAAATCAATCCACCAAGCCTCATCTTTCGAGATCTACAATCCTAGTCCTAGGGATCTCCGAAACCCATCTTTCACCAATCTGACTCTTTGAAATCCTATTGCATTAGCTTTTTAATCCCCTCATCCATCTCTCCATCCTGGATTCCTTTTATAGTACTTTTCAAGAAGTCGTCGAGCCTCATTTCTCTCCCCGTCACCTTCTTGAGGGGGCATCATCTAAGTCTAGTCTCTCCTCTTCTTATCCGAGACTGGGGCAACCTTGTTGCTAAAACATCTTCCTCGTGTCATCTTCATTCAAACTTCTTTGAAATAGTGTTGTCTCAACACTATGTCAAAGAGGGGCAAAATGTAGACACCTAAATTTGATTACACTATTTTAGTAATCCTATTTAGTTATCTAAAAAGGCATTATTAATTAAATTTCTATTTAATTAATCCTTTGTCATCCCCTAGTTGATTAATTTAATTAATCATCTATAGTCCTAATTGATAAATCAAATAATCTATTATTTATCAATTAAATCCTATTCTTCTATCTAATTCCAAAAATCCCCATTTATTAAATAAATCTATTTGATAAATGAAATCCTCAAATTCAAAAACCCCTAACCTATCTCTAATCCTCCATTTAAGCCTAATCCACCCCATCCACCCATACTAACCAAGCTTAGCCACTAACTCACCCACCCTCATTAATGCCATCCACTTGCACATCTCTAACACTCCTAATCTAATCCTAATCCCAAGCCTAATCCACCCCCTAATGTTGTCACATTCCTTAAACAAGTTTAAGACTTTCCTAATCCAAACCAAAGTCTCCCCTCAAAAATCCCAACCACTAAGTCATGAGTGCTCCTACAAAACATAAAAGACTCTTACAAGCCCACTCATGACTCTTACACCCACCTTCCACACTCTTCCCTCTTCCACACTCATTCCTCTTACATCCCTCTTACATACTCAACCCCACTCATCATGCCTTTAACCAACCCTTTACCCTACCCTCTCACACTCATCCTCCTTGTGACAAGTGTCACCTTCCCATTGGTGCTAAACAAGCACAATCCATGTGCTCCCCTTTGAGTGCATCTTAGCCCTCCTTAAGCCTTCATCCATCCTTGCATCTAAGCCCTCCATCCCTCTACCCCTTAGCCTATAAATTGAATCTCATCCCAAGCCATTTCATCAACAATCTTTGAGCTAAAGTTACCATGCTATTTTGAGAACCAAAGCCATCAACCATACCCTTATAATTCCAAATTGAGAGCTCACAAAGATACCAATTTTCCATTACCCATCTCCATTGAAGCAGCTTTTGAGCATCTTGAGCATACATCCACAGCAAAAGGACACATCTACAAAATCAAGAAAGCATGGAGTGCTTTTTCTTGTGAGGTTTGCACTTCTTGTTTTCTTCCTTTGTCTAAGCATATATGTGAATTTAGTTTTTGGTTTGTGAATGTTTACTTTATTTGTTAATGTTCTTTGCATGCTGATTCTAGTTCTACACAAGTAAGTTCTAGATGAATATCAAACTAAGGATGACAAGCTTTAGCCTTACAAGCAATTGATAGATCAGTTGAAGAAACACTTTACTCAAATTTAATTCACACAAATACCTAGATTACAAAACAAGGCTACAAATTCCATGTATACTATTGGTTCACTTTTGGAGATCCCTTAGGAGGCTACACATTATGAATTCTTAGTTGAGCAGCTATATGATCTTGCATACAAGAATGATGAATCAACATTAGTATGCATTTTGGTTGGTCCTGAATCCCCATGGTACCAAAAAATTCATTCATACCTACTAAATGGTATCATATCTCCCCATATAACATGAACACAACACTAGAACTTTATCTGTAGAGCATCTCATTACACTATCATAGCTAATACCCTATATTGTTGTGGCCATCATGAAACTCTATCTTAGTGTTTGTGTTGGCTCCTGATTTAATAGTTTTAAAAATAACCAAGAAACCAGACCAATGCATCTACGGCTAGCAAATTCCTATGATAGATACATTTGGTTGTAGTCTTGGGCCAACTATAAGGCATAACTCCTTCTTCACTTCAGGCTCTGCAAGACCTAGGTGGGTTAACCTTGAGGTTCAGAGATATGGTTCCAGTGCATTTAAAACATAAATCTTAACCTAATTATAGCATATGCAACCCCTTATATCTCCTAATAACTCATGAAATGACATAGATCTATAGTAGCTAAATGCAAATCTATGAATCTCATAAGTTGAGTGAGGGTTAATTCTTTTTAGCCCACTACAAAACATGAAAAATTGAACTAATTTTGACTAAAAGATTTTGTGCAAATGACATTCATATCAGCTTGCATCTGATTTAGTGATCAGTGCCTTATCCATTGAAACATAGAGTCATTACCATCAGGATGACCTAACTTGTTTTCATTACAATCAAGTTTATCAACTAAAATCCCCAAATCCCATTCTTACAAAATATCCCCTTTGTACACCCATAAAACCTATCAAAACACTGAAGCATTTACCTAATCTCCTTGAGTCAGAAGCAACAAAAAATCTAATACACAACTCATCCAAGCTCTCTTAAATTGAATAAACTTTATTTACTCAATTAAAAAGTTAATGGCATATGAAGAATCAGGAGACTATAATAAGAAAACCTAGATAATTCATTGTAAATCCCCTTTTGTATTTATCCTTGGAAAGACCAAAATACATAAACTGGTAACACTAAATGAAACTCTAGACAATTCACATAATCCAACATCAATCTCCATTTATCTCATAAAACAATACATGAGAATGAACTAAAAATCTGCACAGGTGCAGGTGTGTGGCCTTCACTGCTAGAGCTCAACTCAATAAAAGGAAGCAAAACCAACCACATCCATGGTTTCATAGTAGAACACTAGAACCTTGCTGGTATCACCCAAAGAAAACTGCCAACACTTACAATGAAAGAAAGAAAGAAAGATATAGGAGAAGATGAGTTCCTGGATCTGATATGCAACTAACATCTATCCACTTGGAATTCAATCCCTTGCAACTGAAAAACCTCTTTCTTCTCTCTACCATTTTGATCTGATTTAATTTCATCATTACCTTGTAACAAATTTGAAAATATCTTTTTTTTCAATGATGAAAACTTTTGAGCCACCAAAATATCTGATATGCCTCATGAAATGCTGGTGAAATTTTGAGCTTTTACTAAGTGAATATGATCAAAATTTGACCCAAACTGCATTTTCACTACCTTTTAACCATATTTTAGGTCATTACTATGTCAAAAAAATAGTTCCAAAGTTGTCACCTGAATACAGTTGCACAATAGGAATCTGGAAGAAAACCTCCTATAGCTTGAACTAGTGGTGTTCTATGCAAAAACTAACTCTATATTCAAAAAATTTGTCTTCTCACAATTCCAGCAATATATAATACTACTATATTTGCCTCTCAAAAACCCCAAAAATATCAGTTTGAAAAACAGTCCCCCCCTGCTACAAGGTTCAAGTCTGCACTCTTTGAAATTTAAATTTTGAAAAAATCAAAATACTCTAAAGTTAAAACTTTAGATTAAAACCCCTTTCTGAATTTAAAATTTAGTGACATGCATCCTTATTTTGAAAAATAATAAAAGATTGACATTTTAAATATTTTATTATTTCCCTTTATCCTCCAATTCTAGGGTCAACCTTTGTTTGACCAGTGCCACATGGAACTCTGTGATTTCTCTTGGAACTTGCACTGCCATGTCATCGCCTAAGTAGGACCCACTGCCACGTGGCACTTTCCCACTTTCCCGCATGCACAATTAGCAGCTACTGACTATACAAGTGCCATCGTGACACATGTCCCTATGCCAGATGGCATCTCTGGAATCCATGCCACTTGTCACTATTTGGTTCGTTCATCTTGTGCCACATCATCATGCACTGTGGGCCCTCCTACCATGTGGTGATCACTTGTAATCCTGCATTACTTATCTCCCGAGCATCTTGGTTTTTCTGGCATGCACCTACTACTGGATTTGGACACTTGGCACGATCCTAGCAAATCTTGCCACATCAGAGCAACTATTTGTTCATTTAAAATTTTGTCTTGGTATCTTAGCTGATGTCATTAGGCCCCACCTTGCACCACATGGCTTCCAAAAGCCCTTTCTCTTAACACATTATGTTTATGGTGTGTAATTTTATTTAGAAAGATAAAACTTCACCCCACAACCCATGTGGGATAAAATAACTTTTCCAAGTCACTGGCCTTCCTTAGCCCTACATTGTTTGAATGTATGGCAAGCTCCTATTTTATTTTGATGCTCATGGCCTTCTTTCTTCTACAATAAGCCTCTTGCTTCTTTCACATGGGATGGTTCGTTGGCATGATGAATGCCTCCCTTCTAGTTTTCACCCTATGGCTTAATGTTTTTGTTGACTTACTTTGTTTGACTGCTATATGTTTTCTTTTCTTTGGTGGTTCTTTGCTCTTACGTGGGAGTGTACTTTGACTAGGCAGCTTTTCTTACCTTTTCTATGTGGCAACCTTTTAAAGGCTTGGTGGGCTCTGCATTGATGCAGGTTGTGATTTTCCCCTTCATTCGTCGACTGTTTACAAGCAGCAGCTTTCCCCTTTTAAAATGCATGGATATCTCTTATGGTTCTACCTTCACTATGTTGGCATGGACCCCTACTTTCTTTTATGTGTACAAGGAGATGCTCCTTTGAATTGCCTAGGATGATCCTTCTTATTCACCTGCATGGGTTACTCTACCCATAGCATGAGTTTCCTTTGATGGAGGCTTTCTTTTTAAGGTGTGAGGTTCTCCTTTTGTTTTATTGGTGTTGGGTGCTCTATGCTACATGCTCATGGGCTATTCCCTGCCACACATGGAGCTCTTTTAATCTACTATGTATCTTCTTTCTCTTGCATATTTTTGCACCTTAATGCTGGCATCTCCTTTTCAATGTCATGGACATTTTAACATGCCCAGCTCCTCCTACATGGGCTCTCCTCTGCTAAGGCTGCCTCAAACCTGCTCCTCTGACTTTTAGCATTAACTATGCTTCAAATTCACTTGCATCCTTTTCTTACAGCACTGCCTCTTTATTGGAAGTGTGGGTCTACTACTTTTTCTTCTTTTTTAATAGTGTCTCCTTATCACACATTTTTCTCCTCTTTAAAGCCACTTTGGACTCCTTGGTGACTCTTCTTGGTCTTGATGTCCTTTCATCTCAGTCTTGTACCCACTACTCAAATCCATCCTAGAAACATCTTTTTTCCTTGAGTTCCATGTACAAAGAAGAAGTAGAAGAAGAATCTTCATTATATTTAGCACATCTAGAGAACAAGCTCTTGAAAGAGTAGTTTTGGAGGAAGCTTCATGGTGATGAAGAACAATTTTTGTTAAAATCATGGGTTTCATCATGAGGGTTACTGTTTCTTTGTTGAGGTAAGGTTTTTTGAGAAAAGGAATGAAGGGATTTTACTTTGAGGCACAGGCTTTTGTGTAGGACGTTCTCTTTTCTAGATACTTTTTCATTAATAGGCCCATTCAAGCTTTGCAAAAAGCATTTATATTTATCCATATTTGAAAAAAATTAAATGCCATCCCTTAAAATGCATTCCTTACATTTCAAAGGCTTCCAAACTTCAATTCAAATTTAGCTGGCTAGCATTAAAATTCACACCTTAAGTGCATGTGTACCAAAATACCTAGTTGATTCAGAATGACTAAATCTACTTACTGAGAATTTATAACTGTTGCAACCATTATAATCTCCACTTAAAAACAAAACATCTTGAAACATAATGCTTTAGAAATTTGATGGAATCAGCCAGATCCCAAAGTTGGTCCAGCTATTAAAAATTTCATATACAAACACCTGAACCCTCGAACTAATCCACTGATTGCCTAATACTGATTTGAAACACATTCAACCACTGAAAAATCATTCAAAACTTATTTTATCACCTATTTGCAACTTTCAGCTTTCTGCTAACAGGGCCTCTCGGTTGGCCTTAAAAATTGACCTAAATAGATAACCAAGCTCTAAAAACTGACACACTGATTCCTTGTTCCTCAGTCTTGCACCATGCTGAATCTCATCTCATGAAGAATTTGAGGTCAAAAGATATTCGCTGTCAAAATTGACCCTTCAGAACTGTCTGCAAGAAATGGCCTTGAAAACTGGGCAAATGGACACTTGGGAAAACAAAAACTGGGTTGTTGGTTCTTTGTCATGAGGAAATTATGGATCTACAATTTGGGCTCGTGAAGAAAAACTAGACACAAATGGCGAGTGGTCAAAGTGGGCTACTCAAATTTTGCAAATTGGAAACAATGACAGAAAAGTGATTTTTGCAAATGGAATTGACTTGGAAAAGTGTGCATATGGATTTGTTAAGATTTGAAAATTGACACACATAAATTATTTTTAGAGTACAACATAGTGTTAAAATCCATTTGATCTCACCTATCATGGATCTCAAGATATGACATCACAAACAGGGGTTCTAACAAATCTGCAAATGCTGACACCAGTAAAAAGATAGAAATTTCATTTGGAATTGCATTTGTAAACTGATCAAATGAATTTTTCATGAGCTAAGACTTGAAACATAACAAGTCTCTGATGTCTCCAATGTAACATAAAAGGAATTTCAACATTTTGGTCAACTGGGTAAAAGTTATAACTTGTCAAACAGGGTCTTCCAGAATTATGAAAATTTCATATCAGCATGACATTAATAACTGACCAACTTTGAGAGATTCAAAACCTAGGCAAATGAACTTAAAATAAATTGAAATCTCAAACATAGGTTCTCTGGTATGGACACCAAACACTCCCAAAGTGGAAAGTCACAAAACATTTTTGGGTGCGATATATTCACTTGCAAACATAGCCTCCTATCACTGTTTGACACTTAGGTGAAAATGCAGATTTGGCAATTTCTCAAAATGGGACTACATTGAATGGCTCAGAATCTCAATTTAACTTCATGGAACAAGTGGACACACTGAATGGAAGGTGTTAGAAACATCAAACACCTCTTGGGGCTCAAAAGTACAACCGGTTACAAAGTCATCCAAAAGCATTTTTAGGGCTTAATTTCTCAAAATTTTCAAAATGTGACTCAAAATTAACCATGCAAATTTCAGTCCCAATAATTTGGACCAAAATGTGGCTACAATGTCTCTGAAAGAGGTACAAAATAGACTTTGTGGTGCTCACACGAGTAGAATGGTTCTAGCTAAGTAGATACTTCAGGATGGATAGTATTGGCCTATTCTAGAGCATGATGCATGCAACTTTGTCAAAAGGTGTCTACCCTAGCAGCAACATGCCAATATAATCTAAGCCCCAACTCAAGATCTTCAACCTATTGCACCACCATGGCCATTTACATGTTGGGGGTTTGATATTGTTGGTGTTATAGAACCTCTCTCTTTAGAATGACACAAGTGGATAATCATTGCAACTGATTACTTCACTAAGTGGGTAGAGGCAGTCACACTTATCACTCCCATAGGAGTTCAAGTTTCCAAGTTTATCCTCTATCATATCATATGTCACTTTAGCATCCCTACTACCATTTTCACTGACCATGGAGGTAACTTTGAAAACCTCAATATGGAAGAATTGTGCACCTCCCTTCATATCCATCATGGTTTTTCTATCCCATACTTCCCACAAGGTAAAGATTAGGTGAAGGCAACTAATAAAAACCTACTCAAAATCCTAAAGAAAGTTATCAATGATTTCTTCTGTAATTGGCATCTACAAATCAATCTTGCCCCATGAGCTCACCACACTCCATTCTACACATCCATAGGTATAACCCCATACTCCTTGGTCTATGGTGCTGAAGTAGTATTAGCTATTGAGGTAAAAACCCCCCTCCTCCACATTTTTTTGTGGGGATAGATATCAAATAAGTATTATAGAGTAGCTAGACTCACCCGATTAGATCTACTTGATGAAAAAGGCAATAGGCCTATGACCATCTAATGGTCTATCAAAATCACCTCAAGCACAACTTCAATAGGAAGGTCCATCTATGCCACTTTCAGGAAGGAGACATGGTCCTCAAAGAAAACATGAAAGTCCAAGTTTTTTAATAAAAGAAAGGCAAGTTCAAACCCACATGGCTTGTTCCTTACGTGGTCACAACATCTTTTGGCTCAAGGGCTTATCAACTATCAACAATTGAAGGTGAAGTATTGAATGATCCCACCAAAATAATTCAACTCAATAAATTCTATGCCTAATATAATTAGTGTATCTTGCTAACTAAAAGAAAAATAGTAAAGAAAAATAAGCATCCAATGGTGAAAACTTTGCAATTCAAGCAGCTTGGGTAGGTACCTTGGTGAAAATATAGTAAATAAATGCCATGAGTAATAAACCTCTTCTTTATCTATCAAAAACCTATGCCTTCCCCATCACCCCTCCACATCTCCTCACTCATTTTCCCATTTTCCAAAGGTGTTCCAAGGATTCCACCCCTGGGCTACTGCAAATCATGTCATCTTATCATTATCCATTAGCTTGGACAACTCATTAGAATAGTGTATTCTACCATGGCTCCACATATATCCTACCACTATACCTTGCCATGTCTATCTTATCAGTTGTATTTAATCTCTTGTACCATTCTTGTATATCATACCCTTGTAACAATAATAGTACTATATGTATCATACTACCTCATCATCATGAGCTTATCCCTATCATATAAAACCCACTACCATATTTTACCACAGTTTCTAAATCATTTGAATGTTTTTATAGTCACACTTGTAGATTTTGAATCTTATAGCAAGACCCTGCATCACCAGTAGGTTGTCTGTAGAAAGTTATAGTTTTCAATTGTGTCATAGCCACAAATACTATCGCTAGGTTATAACAAGATACATCCTTCCTCATACCTCACATTGGCCTGTTAGTATCAAGTCATACCAATCTCTTTGGTAAAAGGTTACTTTTTCATGGATTTATTCTTTCTTCTAATGTTGGTTTTTTTGTAGTTTCTTCAAGTGGATCTTTTCCAAGTAATTTAGTTGTTCCCTCCTCATGGTCACCATGACCTTTTATATCATGGTATGCTTTGACTAGGGCAATTCAAAAGTAAGGTTTTGATCAAGCTCTTTTTTCTACTTGTAAGTCAGTCAAATATGACCTGTGCATATTCCAAACATGTTTTAATTCATGATCACATGATGCAGTGGGGAAATATCATTTTCTTTTAGATCACCTAGCATCATTTCCATGCTAATTTCTCTTAGACTCATGTGTGATGCTAGGGTGATCCTTGCATGTTTGTTTGAGTTAGTCCTATGTAATATTGGGGTAAAGGCCTTGATGTTCTTAGAAACCTTCGTGTATCCTAATATTCCTACATCAAATAAAGTGCTCACACTACATGGTGGTACTTCTTTATGAAGTACCCCACCCTCAAGCTTCAAGTGTATCCCAACACCCTTATCATTTTTTCCCCATATAGAAAACTACTTGTTCATACCTCTTTTTCACTCATCCATACTATCCACATCCTACACATTCTCCTCTTATCATACACATCTATCCTATCTACCCACCCATTCCTCCACAAGCTCCATTCTACCACATTATCACCTCTACATTTTGTCTCAATCTCCTACCCAATTCCATCTCCATGTGTCTCCTATAACCGTTGTGTTTAAAGTTGTGAATTTTTTTTTTCCCCTAGACCAAAGCTATGGTCAATCAATGATATGTTACACTACCTTCATACAACCCACATGTGTTTCCATGTCCTTCTATTTTCATTTCATATCATGTCCACTCATCTCCCCTTGCATGCCCATAATCTCTTTTCCTTGTTTTAGTCATCATTTGCATCATCTTAATTCTTTAAACCCCACGTCACTTGTCATTTTCACTCAACTTGATTTGTATGGTTCCTTCCTGGGTCATCTTTGCATTATCATAGCTTTAGATCTCTCTCTTATTAGAATCTCTCAATTCACTTTCCCTCTCCTAAACATTAAGTACATCTTCATTATCATAACCTTAAGAATCATAAAACCTAGGCTCATGTTTCATCATCATAGTTTTATGTTCATTTTAGCATATTCATCATCATAGTTTGAGTTCATTTTATCATGTTTCATCATCATAGTTTTATGTTCATTTTAGAATATTCATCATCATAGTTTGAGTTCATTTTATCATGTTCCATCATCATAGTTTTATGTTCATTTTAGCATATTCATATTTCGTGTTCACTTTAGCATATTCATCATCATAGTTTGTATTCATTTTATCCTGTTTCATCATCATAGTTATGTTCATTTTAGCATATTAATCATAATAGTTTGAGTTCATTTTATCATGTTTCACCTGCTGGAATATCTTATTGGAAAGAGTGCTTCTGAGAAGGGGGGGTTGAATCAGAAGTATTGTGCTTTGACCTTTTAAAACTTCTTAACTGAAAGTAAATTGCATGCATATAAGCATTAAGCAATCATAAGAAACAAATATGCATCACTACATAACACTTAAGATTTGGTAACCCAAAAACCCTCCAGGAATAAGAAGGTAAAACTGGGGTGGGGATGATACCCACAAAATCACTATAGTAATAATGTTTAACCACTTTTGATGGTCTTCTCTGTTAAAGGCCTACCTTGTCAAAGGCTTTACACTATATCAATAGTGACCTGGTTAAAGGATTTACAAACACTTTACATGAAGTGTCACCCTATTAAAGGATTTAATCACCTAGTCAAAGGATCTACAAAATAGCTGCTAAGCTAACTTATTATCATAGGATTTTCTTTCTAATACAATGGCTAAAGAGTATTAGGTATGATAAACCTGATGGCTTACAATCCTTCAATTGCTGAATACAGGCACTTGATTTTGCTCTCTCTCATCTTGATCCTCTATGATCTAATACTCTTTTCTTTGAAATAGTTTTCCTTTTAACACCCTTGTATATCCACTCACTCCTCTTTACAATGAAATTTCATATTCCTTATAAAGACATTCAAGGATTTAGGGTTAGGTATGGATCTACGATCCATATTCAATCTCTATTTCCCACTCATTGTTTGCACTGATTCCATTGGTTGCATGCCTTCTCCATTTTTTTTATTGGTTGCATGTAGATTGCATAGGTGTCATGTCCCCTTTTCAAATAATTAAAAAATAATAATCTTTGCTAAGGCAAGCAGGCCCAAGAAAGTGAAGTTTCAGAAAAAGGGGTTAATCTTTGAAAACCGTTGGACTAATAAATGAAAATTATTATTAAAATATGTTTCATTAACCTCTCTTGGACATGAGTTACAGTTATGCCCTCTTTTAAGGGGTTTGGAGGCATTTTGGGGGGATTGCAAAACTTGATTTTTGCTCATTCTTTGTTATTCTTCAGAGGCTGCCAAACCTGTGGAGAAGGAGACCCAAGAACGGGAGTTTGCAGGTTTCCAGGGAGACCCAAGAATAGGAGTTTGTAGGTTTCCAGGAAGGCTAAGGATGGGAGTTTGAAGCCATTCCATGTGTATGCTCATACAGAGTTTTCCTTTGTGCTGAACAGTGTAGATTTGTGGGTTTTTGGATTTATAAATAATTGGTGAAGCTATGAAGCTTTTGGCACAATTTCTAGCATACCCGATTTCGGGTTTGTTGAGAAGTTTGGAGGATCTTTGTGATATCAGTTGTTTGATTTTGAAAATCTGATTAGACGTGTGAAATACCATATCAAATCAGAAAAGGGACATTTCAGTGGTATCAGAGCCATGATCTTGCCAGCCTGAGGGTATGTAGAAGTTGTATGTCAGTTTTGACAACTACCCAGATCTTGCATTTCAGTTTTGAGAACTACCCAAATCTTGCATGTCATAATTTATGATTGCATGTTGCTTCTAATCAGCTGCATGCCAAAATTTATGGTTTCATGCTACTTCTAATCATTTTCATGTTATTTCCTGGTGAATTTGGTGGTTGTAGAAGTTTGCATGTCAGTTTTGACAACTACCCAGATCTTGCATGTCAGTTTTGAGAACTACCCAAATCTTGCATGTCATAATTTATGATTGCATGTTGCTTCTAATCAGCTGCATGTCAAAATTTATGGTTGCATGCTACTTCTAATCATTTTCATGTTATTTCTTGGTGAATTTGGTAGTTGTAGAAGTTTGCATGTCAGTTTTGACAACTACCCAGATCTTGCATGTTAGTTTTGACAACTACCCAGATCTTGCATTTTTGACAACTACCTAGATCTTGCATGTCATAATTGATGATTGCATGTTGCTTCTAATCAGCTGCATGAAAAAATTTATGGTTGCATGCTACTTCTAATCATTTGCATGTTAGTTCTTGGTGAATTTGGTGGTTGCATGTTGCTTCTAATCAGTTACATGTCAAAATATATGGTTGCATGCTACTTCTAATCATTTGCATGTTAGTTCTTGGTGTTTGAAGAAGTTATATCCTATTGGGGTTACACTCTACTTTATCCAGAATGGACAGGTATAGTACAGAGTCTCAAAGGACACGATCTTGGACAATTGATATCCAGAGTCAAAACAGTAGAAAGGATGGTTATTTAGACATTCGAGATAAACTTATGAAAATAAGCCATGACATGTCTGAACAGTTGATTGAGCACCACCATATAATGAATGACATGTTGTCCAACCCAGCTAAGGTGGATAAGTTGACTGGATTTCTATTTGGCAGATTTTCTCACAGGGCAGATGACACAATTACCAAGAATTTGCATGAAGAGTTTTTAGAAACTAGCTGATAGCCAGGTAGAGGTCTTAGATTCTACTCTGCCACAGGAGGTGGTGGGAAAGGATATTACATAGCTTGATAGTAATGGTCAACTTGATACTCAAATTAAGACAATTGTTTACAAGTCAGCAAAGGGTGATGCCATAGGTATTCAGGATGGTATAGTTACAACAGGCAATGACTACAGTGTAGTGGGTTCAGATGATGATTATGAGGATGTTGTTGTGCAGGATGGTGAGATACTTGGTAGAGATGAGAAGACATTGAGAATTCATGATTTTGCTGAGAAAGAGTACCAGGCACAGTTAGATGCTTCACCACATGAGGTTGAGGCTAGTAGTACTTCACATGATTTGTCTAGCCAGCTGAAGGTGAACAAAGATAGTATTGTGACTTCATTATCTTATCATGACAGTTATGTGGAGTTAGTTGGTATTGATCATATTACTCAGGTGAGGAGTTTGTTTCAATTACCAGTTGATTCTAGTTTACGGATATCAACTCGAGATTGTTATATTGGCATTTGGGATTCAGTTGACTGGGGATCTTTAACACTTTTTGGTAGCAGTGTTTGTTGGGTGCTATCATGGATTTGATTAGCAGATTACATGGTGTTGTCTTTTCTTGTGCCAGTATCTTGTCTGATGTTGGTATTAGTTTTTATACACCGATGTTGGGCTTTGTTCATATATCCAATCGACCATATTTGCTGGAATGTGTTGATGATCTTTCATATTTGGCAGTGTGTACAGATGAGTCCCAGGATCATATTGGCATTGATGACATCCAGGAGGATGTAGTGGGCAGTTTTGAAAACTTAGTTTCCTTGGGTGCAGAGGAGTTGGACAGCAGTGCTAATGTTTTTGATACTCCGTATGTTGATATGAGCTTTAGATTTGATTCATAGGATATGGATTGTAATACTCTAGAGACTAGTGACTTTGATTATACTCCTTTAGACAGTGCATCAGAGGAGGTTTGTAGGAGATAGTCAAGCCAGTGCCATCATGTGTCTAATCAGTTGAGAGTTAGTGACCGAGACATTGCTATCACTTCCCAACATTTTGATGTTGCTCATCAGTTGTTAGCAGTTTATGGATGGGGTTCTCCTACTAGTAATGAGCAGGAAGGAAGTTATCTTTCCTTGACAGAGATCCACTCTTTATGGGAGGCTATTCGGATTTTGAGACAGAATTATATGCAGTTGGTAGCCGACAGAGATTATCTTATGGAGTGGGGTAGTACAGCATATGATGAATTGTTGGCCAAGGAAGATGAGGTGAGTGAGCTTACTGAGCAGCTTGAGGTGACTTCTGAGATTCTTGAGAGTACATAGTTGGCTTTCAAGGAGTCACAGTTTCATTTGGCTAAGGTGACCATGGAGTTAGAGCGACTACAGTCTTTACCTAATTCTATATAGTCAGAAGCTATGGTGTTTGGTGATTCGAGGATGTCCATGGCCGAGATTGTCAGAGATAGTGGAGATGGGGATGCATCCATCCTTGATACTAACATTGGCATATCAGGTTCATTCCCACTAGAGTTAGGTTTAGTTGAGTTGGGTGTTGTAGCAGATTGTTGTATGCCTAATAGGGTGGTGGCCTCTAGTACTGAAGGCACAGAGACCAGAGATGTATCAAAGATCATGTGTGATGTTGGTGAGTTGGCAGTTGGCATGGTTCCTGCTAGTAATACTACTCCCTTGGTGATATCTTCGGAGGTAGTAGTTAGTTCCAACATGGTTAATGATCAATTGCAGTTAGTTTCATCTGGATTACAGTCTGAGCCACTGACTGAGATTGGCGCATTCTATCGGCATTACACTATGAGGTACACTCATCAATTTACCTTTGATGACCATGTTGATGAGATGATGATACAAAGATGTACTTTGGTTCCTAGTGCTTGTCATCAGTTATGGGATAGTTTGACACCTCAGGATGAGGGTTGTGATGGGCATGACATGGTGATAGGTTCTACAGTTGATAGCTTGATAATACATGACTTAGAGCAGGAGTTTTGGAGTGATGCTTCAGCAGGTGTTGTTATTGATTCTACTCCTTTGGCTATGACATCTTCTGACTTAGCTAGTGATCAGTCACAGTGGGTTATATCACTTGTTCATGGTGAGCTGTTGACTGAGGTTGGTTTTTTTAATCAACATTATATTGCAGGATGTGTACATCAGTTAGCAATTGATCCTTGTGTTGAGGAGTTGATGGCAGGAAAATTTGGTTTGGGTTCCATTTCTTGTTGTTTATCTTGTGATGGCTTTTCACCATCAGGGGTGCATGGGAGTTATGGTTATGAGATAGTGGCCGATGATCTACAGAGTTGTGTTGACTACAGGAGTTGTACAGTGTGTGGATTCTCCATACTTGGTATAGTTTCATTTGAGAGCATTCACCATTATTGCAGAGTTGGATTGTACATTTCGTATAGGCTAGTGGAATGCATTGATGGTATTTACTGTGTTGGTAGTCCACTTTACTTGGGTTTTGATGTTCTAAGATTTTGTCTCTCGTGGGTTTCTGACTGTGGAAGTTGTGATTTTGGAGTTTGGTTGAGCTATAATTGTCAGTTTGATTATGGATTCCTCTTGGTCATATTGCAGAGGATATTGCAGGAGCCTGTGTTAATTGGTAGTAGTATAGTTCATGACTACATTTGGGATCCAGGTGGATTGATTGGTTTATTGTTCAGCCATTGCTTGAGGAAAAGCAATTTTTTAGAGGGGAGGACTTGTCATGTCCCCTTTTCAAATAATTAAAAAATAATAATCTTTGCTAAGGCAGGCAGGCCCAAGAAAGTGAAGTTTCAGAAAAAGGGGGTTAATCTTTGGAAACCGTTGGACTAATAAATGAAAATTATTATTAAAATATGTTTCATTAACCTCTCTTGGACATGAGTTACAGTTATGCCCTCTTTTAAGGGGTTTGGAGGCATTTTGGGGGGATCGCAGAACTTGATTTTTGCTCATTCTTTGTTATTCTTCAGAGGCTGCCAAGCCTGTGGAGAAGGAGACCCAAGAACGGGAGTTTGCAGGTTTCCAAGGAGACCTAAGAATAGGAATTTGCAGGTTTCCAGGAAGGCTAAGGATGGGAGTTTGAAGCCATTCCATGTGCATGCTCATATAGAGTTTTCCTTTGTGCTAAACAGTGTAGATTTGTGGGTTTTTGGATTTATTAATAATTGGTGAAGCTGTGAAGCTTTTGGCACAATTTCTGGCATACCCGATTTGGGGTTTGTTGAGAAGTTTGGAGGATCTTTGTGATATCAGTTGTTTGATTTTGAAAATCTGATTAGAGGTGTGAAATACCATATCAAATCAAAAAAGGGACATTTCAATAGGAAATACAAAATATTCGATCTTATCATTTAATCCTTCGAGATTCATCACATGTCGGCCATGAAAATGGTTTACATATGAATCAATGAAGTTACAAACTCATATGTACATTCTATGTTACTCAACACTTGCTGATTCCAGATGCTCAGCACTAATAACAAACTAGCTTACTCAGCACCTATTGCATTTTTGTATTTCTCAGCATCATTTGTGACTCGGCACTTGAATATCACTCAACACATATATCTGCTTGACACTTGATTCTGTTTGGCACCTAAAGTCATTCGGCACTTGAATTTCACTTGGCACCTGAAGTCTTTCTTGACTCGGCTCATGTTGTGGCTCGGCATACATGGTGTACTCGGCTCCAATATAGAAAGTGGTTAAGTGTATTGGCACTCAAGTGTCAAAAACCATTATGCGGTTAACAATCTCCCCCTTTGACATGAGTGACAAAAACACTTAACTGACCTTATGAGTACATTCACTAATCTGTTTGGTATATACAGAGTTTAAAGAAAACTTGATCAAAATTTGTAACTTACAATATATACCTCAAAATTATTATAACCCCCCTTGAGTTGGTTGTGCCTTATGCATCTTATAGTATCTCCCCCTTAGTTAATAAGATATTCAAAACTATTGTAACTCCCCCTTTTATTCTTATCTCCCCCTTTTTGACACTTATGTCAAATGGTTTTAAGGGTTGAGACCATATTTTACCAAAAATGTGTTGTTTACCTCCATAATCATCCTGAGAGTTGCATCCCAATTGTTTAAAGCAATTTCCAGTGACTTGTGCTAGATGGCAGTCTCTGCAGTCTCTGCAACAAGATGAATAAGTCCATCTGATGTAGAAAGATTAGGATCTTTCTTGAGAACAGTTTCTGCATAGACTTGTTCCTTATGGAGTAATTCCAAATGTGGGGTAATGGAGGACTGTAGCTGTATCAGTTTTACCTTGATATTGGCCTCATCTGCTATTAATACAACTATTTCTTTCTGAGTGTGAATTGATTAAGCAAAATGCTTCTCACTTTGAGTTGGATCATTTGGTAGCTGTATGCTTGAAATGTTTAAATTTCTCTCCAAGCTCAGTATCTTTTGGCTTGTCTCTTGTGTGAAGTATGAAAAGTCAAACAAATTTTTGTACAATGAAAATATATTCTCAAGTACCTTTTTCACTTTGTCTATTAATTTTTCCAATTCAACCTGGGAAAGTGCAATTTGACTTGATATTTTCTCATTTACTTTTCCTTGAAATTTTCGTTCAGACCATTCCATAAGTTTTGCATTTGTTTCTTGGTCTTCATTTGTCACCTAGCCAACAATATTTGATAGTTGCTCTATGATATGCTTTGACTCATCTAGTGATTGCAAACTAAAGGCATCCATAAAGATGTCCTTAATCTCATGTAGTGTTTACTTTTTTTTATACTCCTTCCTAAGTATCTCTTGTCACCTTCTCCTATTCAGCGCTTCCTGCACCTCATTGATTTGATCAATGGTTATTGTTTTTGAGTCATAGCCTGGTATGACTATCTCCTCATCTAATTCAGGGTCTCCATAGTGAAGTACCCATGCAACTTTTGTAGTACTAGATCCTGGTATAGAGATTTGCAAAGGCTGTTGTGAAGGAGTTCCTGAGGTAGGAAAATTTATCGGTGTTTTTATTGCCTCCTTCTCTTTAGGGGTTTCCTCTATTTTCTCCTCCTGCTGTCTAATTCCTTGATCAATTATAGTAATCTTAGGAAGTGCACCTTGTGTTTTTGCTATAGGATTAGATGTAATAGTCTGTCCTATTTGTTCTGTTCCTTTTTCTATAGCTGCACTCAGCTTCTGCATTGAGGTGTCAATTATGCCTATTGAAATAACTGTGGGCATTTGAGGTTGACCATTAGTAGCTATAGAGATGATAGAAGGTGTTCTTGTGGATTCACCTTATCTCTAACTGTGCTTTCTACTAGTTTTTGCAGTTCATCCATATTGACCAATACTGGATCTGCACATAATATTGCTTGTTGTTTAGATTGGTCAAGGATTCTTTTGAGATCTTCTATAGTTAATGGATTGATTTTTTGACTAGTAGTGTCAGGAACATCAATAATAGTTATAGTTTCTGCAGGTGTGATGGGTACATGAGGAGGGCTAGAGGGTGGCAATTTGTGTCTTGCACACTCTAGTCTGTTTGCTACTCTTGCTCAGTTGTTGCCATTACATCTTGTTTTTGTGTCTCTACCTCCTCTCCATCTTTATTTTCTTCTTCCTTCTTCTCTTCTTCTTCTTTCTTTTCTTCTTCTTTCTTTTCTTCTACTCCCTTCTCTACTGATGTCTTCTCTTCTCTCCTTTCTCTTCTCTCTTCTGGTGGAGCAGCTGCTTCTTCCTTGTATTCTTCTTCAAGAAAATCTTCAATCTTTTTATACAAGTTTTTCCATGATTTCATTGTTCTCTAAACAATTTCTTCCATCTTGTTTTGGAGAATAAAGAATTCCTTGTACTTAGGTGTAAACCTAGTATTATGCCTTTTGACCACTTTCTTTATTTGTTCCTTAGTCAAATCAGGCAATATGCTTGCTAGGGTTGATTCCCTCATCTCCTTCTCCATTTTTAAACAAAAATGTCATTTGTCTTCTACAATTTTTGATAGTTCTTTTGGCAATCGTCCTTCTAGTTCAAGTGGAGTGTACTTGAACTGTGCCATCATTCCATAAATTGTTTCCTCTATCCTATTCTATTCTTCTTTAGTAAACTTATTAAAATCAACTTTATTTATATTACTTAAATCACCATTTCCAATCTTTTTACATATCACATCAACTGAAGAATGACTTACCTTTTCAGATTGATCTTTTTCATCAATATCAGGTTGAACCACATATCTTCTTCTTTTCCTTGGCTCTTCCTGTGTTTCCTTGATTGGTTTCTTCTTTGTAGCTTCCTCTTTAGCCTTTTGAGTGGAGGCCCTTATTGTAGCTTGGGTCATTGGCTTTTGAGGTGATGGCATGGCAAATTTCTTTGGTTTTTGCTGAGCTGGAGGCTGTTGTGTTGCCTTTCTTTTTTTTTTGACTCAGCTTCAGTTGGTGCTTCCTTGGCTTCTTTGTCTTCTGCACCTACCTCCTTGTCTTCACCTAAGCCTTGAGTTAATTCCATTGGGCCTTTTTATTGTTCATCTTCATCATCATTATTGTCATCTTCTTCTTCTTCTTCTTCAGCCTCAATTTCTTCACCAAATTTCTTCTTAATCTTCTTTAACAATTTGTCTTTCTTCTTTAATGTGGAAGCAGTCTTTAATTCCATATTTATTTTCGATCTTACCACATCATAAGTGCCAAAATGTGGAGCACTTTTATCTATCTCTTCTACCAATAATGCATTTATTGTTGCAGATGCCTCATCAACATTGATTTCATATCCAAATGGCCTTAGCCATCTCACTCTTGAAATTGTAGCTTGAATATATGTGAAGTCAACATCAACCAAGAAGCATATATTATTAACATGTTTTTCTACTAAATAAATTGGTATTCTCACCCTTTGCTTCATGGATTTCTTGAAATCTTCAAAATAACTTGTCATCAGGGTATCAAAATTTTCTCCCATCTATTCTATATATTCATTGATTTAGGCAATGATAGTTCTATCATTCCTCCATGTAACTTTTCCAAAAGAGGGAAACACATTTTGAACATAAAAGAATATACAAATTAGAATTGCTCCAAATTCGCATTGAGCACCCTTTGTCCTTCTTATGGCAGCTAGGTTTTTAGTAATCTATTGTAGTTGCAGTTCTGCAAGATCATAAATATGATTCTTTTTCACCAATTTGTAACCTACATCTACTACAATACATGGCACACTATTGAGTCTACTGGATTGATAGAACTTATGGGCAATGACTCTAATAGCAAACTCAATTAGAGGATCCTAAATGGTGTGAATTGTCATTCCTCTCTGTTTTCACTAAGCACCAGTGTTCTTTTCAATAACCTCATTCAATTTACTTCTCAAGGTTTTGAACCGATCTAGGGTAGGGTACCTAGTTACCCTATGTACGATTTCTTTGGTTAATTTGATGGGAATATCTTCTAACCACAAACTTCCACTATGAATTTTGCTTAACACAAGTTTTACCCATTCTGTTTTGAATACAATGGGAAAGCTCAAAACTCGGGTCAAACCCTTTCTTTCAACAATTTTGAACTCATCTTTTAAGACTCCATCTATGCACAATTTCCCATAGGCTTGTCTTATCTCCATATCTCCTAGGGCTCCTATCTTACAATTGTAGCATCTTCTCACGTCTTGAACCATTACAACTTTTGGGGGTATTTGGGAAAGAGCTCCGGCTAGATCATTTTTGTATGCAACTTCAAGAATGGGATGAAAATCAGGTTGCTTGACCTCATTTGACACTAACTAAACTTCAAATGAGTCTTTGTCCTTAGTTTTCTTAGAACTTGACACCATTTATGCAAACCAGGGTTTCCTTTTTACAAAATATGAAACTATGTAACTCGGCACAAATGAGAAATACATCAAGATTGATGAAAACACATTGAGAGATGTTGCAATCTACTTGAAATTCTAGATTCTCTACTATGAAGTTGCTCTGCTCTCTTTCTCTTCTTTGCTTTGTGATCACAATGAGGAAAATTGATTGGAATTGCAATAATATACCCTATTTTCATCACATTAAATGCTCAACTACCAACTCAGCTTCTAAATTTTTTTAACCTAACTCGGCTTGCACTAGATTTTCACTTCACTCAACTTCCATTGGAGTTAACCAACTCACCATCACTTATCAACTCGATCGCTTGATAGGAACTCGGCATGTGTTTTTAACTTGACATCCAAAGATAGCTCGACAACACCATTTAGATTTTGTCTTGACATCTTGTCTTATGCAGATTTTATACTTTGCATTGCTTCTTTGTCTTGGGACTGATGTGTGATATAGCTTTTTATATCAGTCCCATATACTTCTCATGCTTAGTTTGATGAAGTGTGATCACTTGACCCATTGGGTGAAGTGATCCCTCCACTTGATGTGTTGCATTCATCTTTCTTTTTCCAAGTCTTATTCATTTGCCCTCTTATGTTTTCAACATCAATCTTTTATTTGCCCTTATTTTCTTTAGTCTTGGGTGCCTTTGACCTTGTAGGACAATTTCTACTAATATGACCAATTTTCAAACAACTAAAACATGTGGTTTGATTCAACCATCTTTTATAGTTTCCTTTGAAATGTGTTCTTATGCAATTCTGTGGTATATGTCCATATTCCTGACAGTAATTATAGCTATACCTGGTGTTGTAATCCCAATTATAGTGACTTACACTTCCTTTTGATTTTCCTGGTTGATTTGATGTCCACATAGGCTTTGATCTACATTCAAATTCTCTATGTCCATACTTCTTGCAATTATGATAGTGTCCATCAAATTTTTGTGTCCTTGTAATTTTGGATTTGCAATTTTGTGTTATATGTCCTTGCATGTTGCATTTGTGACAGTAGCTCTTGCTCTTGGGCATATTTGGCTGATTGAATCTCCTACTCCTGCAAACATTAGCAGTATGCCCCTTCTTATTATAGTAATGACAAGTGGGTTTTGAATTCTGACCTGTGTCATCTTTTTGCTCAACACTCTTTGATGATTCTCCAACTTTAGTACTATTGTATCCAAGTCCTGATGTATCATGGGTTGATCTTGGGAATTTTAGTAGCTATTCAAAATACTTGATGGCTTCACTTGACTTGTTGAGATTTTCTGCTATCTCCTTTTCTCTATTTAGTTCATTCTGTAATTGTTCATTCTACATCTTCAGAGTAGAGATCTCAATATCTTTCATATTAAGTTCATGATGAAGATTCATTATTTGGGCAAGTGTATCCATCTGCATGTTTGAGATCCTTGTTAATTTAGTACATTTTCCTTTAAGTCTATTTGCAAGATTTCTTTTTTCATCTTCCATCATGACTTTATCCTCAACTGCTCTTTTCTTTTGTTCATTTCACATAACATTATGGCTTGTGATTCACGTTCCATCTTGAGAGATCTTATCTCCTTTGCTTGATCTTTGTTTTTCTCCATCAGTTCTGCTATTGTTGCATCAAACTTTTTACTGTCTCCATTGGCAAATACTTGTGTGGTATCAATCTCCTTGTAGTGTATGTCATTTTAAGCTATGGCTATCTCCTTTCTTCTTTTTAAAGATTTTCTTAATTCTACTCTAGCTTCCTCTACCTTTTGTAGAGCGAGATTCACATCTATCACCTGGTTTTCAATGATCTTTCCAAGTTTGAAGACTTCCATCCTAGATCTTTTCCTCAAAGTTGTTAGACTTTTGTTTGAGAGAAATCATTCTTTGATACCAATTGTTGGAATATCTTATTGGAAAGAGTGCTTCTCAAGGGGGGGGGGGGGGGGGTGAATCAGAAGTATTGTGCTTTGACCTTTTAAAACTTCTTAACTGAAAGTAAATTGCATGCATATAAACATTAAGCAATCATAAGAAACAAATATGCATCACCACATAACACTTAAGATTTAGTAACCCAGAAACCCTCCAGGAATAAGAAGGTAAAACTGGGGTGGGGATGATACCCACAAAATCATTGCAGTAATAATGTTTAACCACTTCTGATGGTCTACCCTGTTAAAGGCCTACCCTATCAAAGGCTTTACACTGTATCAATAGTGACCTGGTTAAATGATTTACAAACACTTTACATGAAGTGTCACCCTGTTAAAGGATTTAATCACCTAGTTAAAGGATCTACACAATAGCTACTAAGCTAACCTATTATCATAGGATTTTCTTTCTAACACAATGGCTAAAGAGTATTAGGTATGATAAACCTAATGGCTTACAATCCTTCGATTGCTGAATATAGGCACTTGATTCTGCTCTCTCTGATCTTGATCCTCTGTGATTTGATACTCTTTTCTCTAAAATAGTTTTCCTTTTAACACCCTTGTATATCCACTCACCCCTCTTTACAATGAAATTTTATCTTCCTTATAAATACATTCGAAGATTTAGGGTTAGGTATGGATCTACGATCCATATTCAATGTCTATTTTTCACTCATTGTTTGCACTGATTCCATTGGTTGCATGCCTTCTCCATTTTTCTTAGTGGTTGCATGTAGATTGCATAGGAAATACAAAATATTCGATCTTATCATTTAATCCTTTGAGATTCATCACATGTCAGCCATGAAAATGGTTTACATATGAATCAATGAAGTTACAAACTCATATGTACATTCTGTGTTACTCGACACTTGCTAATTCTAGATGCTTTGCACTAATAACAAACTGGCTTACTCGGCACCTGTTGCATTTCTGTATTGCTCGGCATCATTTGTGACTTGGCACTTGAATATCACTCGGTACCTGTATCTACTCGACACTTGATTCTGCTCAACACCTAAAGTCATTCAGCACTTGAATTTCACTCGATACCTGAAGTCTTTCTTGACTCGGCTCATGTTGTGGCTCGGCATACATGGTGTACTTGGCTCCAATATAGAAAGTGGTTAAATGTATTGGCACTCAAGTGTTAAAAACCATTGAGGTTAACATCACCATCATAGTTTTATGTTCATTTTAGCACATTCATCATCATAGTTTTATGTTCATTTTAGAATATTCATCTTCATAGTTTGAGTTTATTTTTATCATGTTTCACCATCATAGTTTTAAGTTCATTTTATCATGTTTCACCATCATAGTTTGTGTTCATTTTTATCATGTTTCACCTTCATAGTTTGAGTTCACTTTATCATGTTTCATCATCATAATTTTATGTTCATTTTATGGTTCATCATCATAGTTTACACTAATTTCTCATATTTTATCATCCTAGTTTATATTCATTTTACTATGTTTTATTATCATCATTTAAAAAGTCCATTCAATTTATATTTCTCATCATAAAGTTGAAACACATTACATCCATCATCATATCTTAAATTCATTTCCATTTTTTTAAGCTATCATAAATATCATCATAAAGTATTTCCCAAATCTTATCATAAAGTACATCACATCCTAGATCACAAAGCATTAGTACCATCCACTATCTCATCATACAACACATCACATCCTACATCACCAAGCATTAGCACCATCCAATATCTCATCATATACACATCACATCTTGCATCACAACACATCAATCACATCATATGTCTCATAAAAGTCACATCCTACATAAAACCATGTCAGTCTCTTTTCTAAATCTAACCACATGCATCTCATACAAACATACACATAATAAAAAACTTGCAGCATAGTACTCTATACATCCATATCCCACCCCAAAGAATGATCATATCTATATATCACAGCCACAAAGAATAAAGAATAAATCACCCATCCCTGCAAAAATGCCAAATTCCATCATAGTTCAAATATCCAATATCCATATGGTATAAATGCCCATATCAATACATCAGGTCTATGCCCACAAAAATGCATCCAAAAATACTATGTAAAAGATAACATATCACTAATCCTCTTCACCATGAGACTCATGGGTGTCCCTCTTTACATATGGTGCTACTGCTGGTGGAGGTGGCAGCCTCATCTGTCCTCCTCTAGTGCTCGAGCTCTTCACCTCTTCCCTCCTCCCACTAGCCACCTATCTTGCCTCTAAATTTTCCCTATCATATGGCTCTTCCCTGTGCGTTGAGGCCCACTAGTCCTCTGTAAACCCCTAGTTCTCCATCCACTCTTCCCTCTCCATCCATACCTATATGTCTTCTCAGTTGGCACCACTACATGATATCTCCTTAAGTAGAACCCCTATGTATCCCTCAAATCCTCCACGTCCCCCCATAACCTCCTCAACTCCTCCAATCCTCCACCTACCATCATTAATATATCTATCTCCTCTTGGATGATGTCCATCCTCCCTTGCAACATTTGTCTCTCTAAAGCCATCACCTCCAACCTCCCCTCCAAATTCCTAGACTCCACTCGCAATGTTCCCTACTTTATCCTTGTTCTATCTTCTTGTCCCTATGCTCATCATGCTCATGAAAGAACTGGCCCCACTCTATCCTAAGCTAATCCCTCTCCTACCATGTATCCCATAATAGTTGGCTAGTCACCTTATGTACTTTCTATAGGGATGCATACCTACCAGCCAATCCATCATCCCCTCCCCTTGATGATGATCCACCTCCACCTCCCCCTCTACCTACTAGCCCCTATGGCCCCTGTCCACCTTCCTCCTATGGTCTCCTCTCCTCCACCAGCCTATCCTCTCCCCTCTTGGGTTGTGGTCTAGCATACTCCTATCTCTCAACTCCTCCAACCCTCTACCTCCACCTCAGTGGTGCTTCCCCATGTATAGTCACCTCTTCTCATTGTCATAATGCCTTGGCAACATATCTCCCCTACCTCACCACTCAAGAAATATCTCTTGCCACTACTACTACTCTAGTAAACTAGGCCTGACCTACTAGCCTAGGGTGCTCAAACCCATGTAGTGTTGTTTAGTGTGGAGCCTAATTAGTCCCGAAGTGGGAGATTGTTAGATTGTGCTGACTAATCAAAAATTCTTTGGCCAAAAAAAAAAATTCGACCGTGGTCGACGTTGTAGCCAACATATGGTGGACATATGGCCAACATGTTGTAACCCTAAAATGGCATAAATACTTGTATTAAAGGGTTTAAGATTAGGTATTTTTTATTATATTATGTTGTGATGTGAAATTGGTTCTTGCAGTGGTATTGAGTTATAAGGGATTACGGATTGTAATCAAGTTGTAAGCACTAGATTGTAATAAGATCAAACTTGCTATTTAGTGGACATAGCCCAAGGGATTGGGTAAATGACATTAAATCTTGGTGCCTTGTGTTATTTTATTTGTGATCTATTATTTTCTATTACTGGTTATATTTGCATGTAATTATTACCTTTTGTCTGTGGTTTAATCCTAACAAGTGGTATCAAAGCAAGGTTGTCTTTCAATTATCCTCTGTACAAAAGTCTCACGGTTAAGTGGGAGTCTCACGGTTGATTGGGAACCATGGTAGACAAGGGTAAGCTAAGGGTTGATAGGTTTAATGGGCAGCACTTCCAGTTATGGAAAATGAAAATGGAAGACTATCTTTATCATAAGGATTTATGGAAGTCGTTAAAAGGAAAAGCCAAGAATCAGGGATCTATGTCAAATGATGAATGGGATCTTTTGGATAGAAAGGCACTTGGAAGCATTTGGTTATGCCTGGCACCATCAGTGGCATTTAATATTACAAAAGCAAAGATGACAGAAGAGTTGATGAAAACCCTAGCGACACTATATGAAAATCCCTCTACTTCAAACAAGGTATTTCTCATGAAGTATTTATTTAATATGAAAATGGAAGAAGGTAGATCTATTTCAGATCATTTAAATGAGTTTAATACTATTACTAGTTAGTTATCTTCTGTGGGTATCAATTTTGATGAAGAAATTAGGGCTGTCTTGATTTTGTGTTCTTTGCCTGAAAGTTGGAATGGCTTGGTAATGGCAGTGAGTAATTATGTTCCTAGATCTAGTACCCTAAAATGTGAAGATGTGATCGATGTTGTTTTAAATGAGGAAACTCATAGGAAATCCTCAAGTGGATCTACATCAAGAAGTGCTTTGAATGCACAAAGTAGGGGCAGAATGACTAAGAGAGGAAGTAACTTTGCAAATCATGGGAAATCAAGAGGAAAGTCAAAGGGGAAGAGGTCTCAATTGAGAGGACCAAAAAACTGCTGGTACTATGGGAAACCAGGTCATAAAAAGAAAGATTGGTAGAATTGAAAGAAAAAAGAAGGAGATAAATTAGATGGAGACAAAGAGGTAAATGTGGTAAATAACAAATCTGAAGAGGATGCTTTGCTTTTTTCTTTAGAAAGTTTTGATGATTCATGGGTTTTAGATTCTAGTGCTTCATTTCATGCTACACCTCATAGAGGTTATTTCATTGATTATGTCCAAGGGGATTTTGGGCTTGTTTATTTGGGGGATAATGAATCTTATCAGATTTTTGGAAAGGGAAAAATTAAGATTAAGTTGTAGAATGTGAATCATTGGCTACTACATGAGGTAAGACATGTTCCAAGGCTGAGTAGGAATTTAATTTTAGCAAGGCAACTTGGTGATGAAGGTTGCATAGTTACTTTTAATGATAAAAATTGGAAGGTTTCAAAAGGTTCCCTTGTAGTAGCAAAAGGTGTGAAAGTAGGAACCTTATATCTTTGTATAGGTCATATTGTTCCTTCTACTTTGATTGTTTCAAAGAAAAATGAATGTTCAGGTACAATTGCTACAGTTGAGTAAGAAGAACAAATAGCTGTCGTAGATTCTGATATAGTGCTATGGCACAACAGACTTGGACACATGAGTGAGAAAGGTATGAAAGAAATTCATTCAAAGAAAGTTTAACTAGGTCTAAAATGTGTTAATATGGATTTCTATGAAAGTTGTGTGTATGGAAAAAAAAAAAGAGTGAGTTTTGTAAAGTCTAAGAAGGGAAAAAAAAATGAAAAATTAGAGCTTATGCATACCGATGTATGGGGACTAGCTTAGGTATCTTCCTTGGAGGCTCTCATTATTATGTTACATTTATTGATGATGCAACTATAAAAGTATGGATTTATTTCCTTAGACAGAAATCTGATGTATTTCAAACTTTTAAGGAAAGGAAATGCTTGGTTGAAAATGAGACTGATAAGAAATTAAAATGTCTCAGATCTGATAATGGTGGTGAGTATTGTAGTCATGAATTTGAAGATTATTTCTCCACTAATGGTATTCATAGATAGAAAATTGTTCCAAGGACTCCACAGGAAAATGGAGTGGCTGAACGCATGAATATGACTATAATGGAACGTGCAAGGAGCATGAGGTTTCATGTTGGGTTTCCTTTACACATGTGGGTGGAGGCTGCCAATACTATTGTATATTTGATTAATAGAGGCCCCTCTACTCCTTTGGGCTATGGTATTCCAGAGGAAGCATGGATTGGTAAGAAGGTGACTTATTATTTTCTCAAAACCTTCAATTGTGAAGCATTTGCTCACATAGATTCTGAAAATAGAACCAAGCTGGAAGCTAAGTCAAAGAAATGTGTATTTGTTAGATATGGCATTAATTAATTTGGTTATAGGCTTTGGGATTTTGAAAATCATAAAATTGTAAGAAGTTGGGATGTCATATTCAATGAGAAAATGTTGTACAAAGATCTGTTACAGCAACATGAGAAGAAAGAACATGATTATGCAGTGCTGGATGATACTCCAAAAGCTAATGTTCCAACCATTCCTCATGATGTGCAACAACTATAAAAAAAAATACCACACACACCAGTGAATGTTAGATGGTCAATGAGGCAAATTAGACCTCTACAAATATTTTCTCCCTCTTTGTATTCTATTTTACTTATTAATGCTGGTGAACCTAAAAGTTATGATGAAGCTATGTAGGTGGATACTAAGATTCAGTGGGAGTCTGCAATGAAAGATGAAATGGACTCTTTGCTAAAGAATAAGACATGGGATTTATGCAATTTTCTTGTAGGTAAAAATGCTTTAAAGAATAAGTGGGTTTATAGGTTAAAAGAAGAGGATGGAGGTAAGAAAAGATTTAAAGCCAGGTTAGTTGTGAAAGGATTTACACAGAAAAAGGGAATTGATTTTGATGAGATATTTTCTCCTCACTAATACATTAGGGGTCAATTTATGACATCAATTTGTGAAGACAGGCAAATGCAATATGTTTTTGGCTTTTTTTTTCAATTATAGCTTGACGGCATCACAATTGTGATGCTAACGTGATATAAGAGAAAAAAAAAAAGGAAAATGTTGCTCATTTTTTATACAACATGAACCAAGGGAAAGTTTGAGGCAATGTCGACAATACCAAATGCAATGTTGACAGATGGAGGCAAGGGCAAGTTTGAGGTGAGGTGGCTTTGGTTTTGAGGTGAGGCCATTTTCGGACTGCTTTGGTTTTGCTGGCGAAGGGGAGCAATGGAGCTGCTAAAGAAGTAGACAAAAACCCTTACGACATAAATATACTTCCTTCTGGTTTTCTTGGTAAAGTCCATGAAACCCTTACAACATAAATATACTTCCTTTTGGTTTTGAATCACTCGATTCTATTAAATACTGGAAGAGAGAGTGGTGTGGAGAGCATGTAATCAAAGATGTGAATGAGATCAAGCTTGAGCTAGATATTATCAGACTTGTACAAAATTATCTAGGGTAACACCTAAAACATCCTTCTATGAATTTATCATATATACTATCAACTTCCATTAGATCTAATGTTTCTATGCTTTTATGCAAAAATGGCTCATGTGATTGTTTATCCTGAACAAGTTCCTTTGGTTTGCTATCACCTTTAGATAAAGTTAGAATAATTTTCTTTGTGGCCAATATATCATCCTTCACCATAATATTTTCATTATTAGCCTTCTCTAGCAAAAGACTAGAAGTTTCAAGTAGACTCCCCATGACCATTTCCTTGTTCACCATCTAACTTGGAGTTCTCATCATTGGAAGCCAATACAACACCCTAATTTGGGGTCTTAATGACATGCATCACTTCATCATGATTTTTACCTTTTGCCATGACAACATTCACATGAGAAACAACTGCCACATGCTTCTCTGTATTTTCTTGAATACTATCAACCTTCATTTGTTTGATTTTTTCTTACATATCCCTACTATCCTGTTCATTAAAAGTTTCAATTCCTTTTATTGGGTCTATCAGTGAAGCAACCACCAAGTGCTTCTTTGTATTGTACTCAGCACTTCCATCCTTCATTATATTCTTTCTTCCATTTTCCCAACATCCTATTCATTAGTTGTTTCAATTCCTTATAGTGGGACTGCCAATGGTGCATTAGCATTTAAACTCTCTATAGGATCCATGATAGTGCAAGGATCAATATTAAAGTTTTTAGTATCCATAAGCTGTAAATGCTCCTATTTTGGATCATAATTGTGAGCCCATGGCATGTTTGTCATTGACAAAATCAGAAAAACAAATTTCAAAGATTTACATATTACCATTATCATTATCATTATCCATTCATCATGTCCAATGATACTTTTTATTCAATTGGAGGTGATCATCATCTTTTTTTAAATTTAATAGTTTTTGCATTTCACTTTCCTTGTCTTTTATCCACACTTCCCTTGTCACAAGTCATACAAAAGAATTTTCACTTTTATGAGAAAACCTTCATTTATTATGGTTTTTCCTTGTACTATTGTCCTCTGACCAATTAGTCAAGCATTGTATCAAACAATAGATTAATTCTAAGGTTGCTTCAAGTCTATAAGAGATTTTGAAATATTTTTTTAGTTGATTTAAATCCATATCAAAAGCTTTACCACACAAATATTGACCAGAAAGAGAGAACAGAACATTTTGCTAGAAACACACTGATCGAACCTGATAAATACAACTATATCAATTTGTGAAAGGGCTTCAAGCACCAATACTAGGAAACTAACCATCAAAGAATAATATGCAACTGAATTTAAATTTAAGTCTATGTAGCCAAGTTGAGAGCTTTGAGTAACCTCCTGCATAAAAAAATATGAAAACTGACCCATGATCAAAATATAAATTGCTTCTCTAGACAAGAATACTATTTTATCCTTATTTATTTAATAAATCTAGAATGAGATAATAAGGCTATTCCTTTTCCTGGAAAAGCTTCAACTAGATGTGAAAACTGAAACATGATCAAGATATGGATTGCATTTCAGATAAGAATACTATTTTAAATTTTAAAAGTTATAAGGTATGAATTTTTTAACCAAAAAATAGAATATGTTAAGGCCTACAGCTTGACAATTGCAATAGATCCTTGTTTATTTACCAAATCTAAAATGAAATATGCAGCTATTCCTTATTATTAGGAAAGGTTGCACTCGATCTGAAAACTAATCCTTGATCAGGATATAGATTACTTGTAGATAAAAATACTATTTTTTTTTGAAATATTATTACATAAGGTATATAAATTTAGCAACATCATAGGAGACAATCACCTTGCAATTTTGACAACTGCTTGCTAAATTACCAAATCTAAAATAAAATCATGTGGCTATCCCTTATTCTTTAGAAGCTTGGACTGAGTTTACAAGAACCATTCAACACATGCTATGAATATTGTAAATATATAGAGAAAAGATTTCCAAAATTTCCAAACTACATTGACTTGCATCTCTAGATGTTCAGTGTGTGCTTCTTTCTTTAGATGCTTTGAAACTTTGCTACTTACTTGCCATGTATCTAAGAGCCTCCTTAGATGCTTGGTGTTTTGCTTCCTTCTTTGTTCTACCTATACCTACTCCTACTTTTTCTCCACTAAACAAGACTTGAACTCAATAAGAATTGTTGTAAAAAATAGAAATAATGTCAGCACTAATTTAATCAATTTGGAGTATTGAACACATTATCTTTAAATTAAACTTAATATAATTTCCATGGGGATGTAATTAGAACCAATTCATTTATTATGCACTATTTTCCTTCTATAAAGGCCAGAAACCTAGCAAACTAACCTCCACAGTAAATTGGAGCTCCATTGTCTTATCCAAAAGAGAATTAAATTCCACCTGAGAAATAGCTAATCATAAATCTAGCAGCTAACAAGATACAAAGACAATCATGATACAAAGCAAATGATAGTGTGACAAATCCCAGTTGAATACCTTTGTTCCACATTTCATTAAAATTTCTTGTAAAACACCCACAACATTTGAAGCATTGAGTATGTTACCTCCTCCTGGATTGATATTAGTTGGCACTTTGTTCATGGAAGATTCTTCATCTTCCGATTAGCTCAATCTAAATAAGACCTTTAGTTTAAAAAATCCACTAGCATTTTAATATACAAGTTAGAACTAGAATTTGCATTATAATTGCATATACATTAACTTAAGCTTGTCAAATCTCTCTCTGAAAATAATAGATAAATTTTGCAAAACTTGCAATTCCACTGAATTTTTACTTCACATTTCATCTGCCATTTTTTCTATTTCTGACACCTAATTTATGTCAAGCTTGGCACCAATTGATTTTGTGTAGCTTTTTATGGTCACTGCCTCGTGAAACACCAATTTGGGGGAGAGACCCCCTCTACAGGAGTCCACAAGGGGATATTTCATTTATCTATTATTCACCATGTTGTATAACCTTAACCCAATCCAGACTCAAACCAAAGATCTCCAGTAAAGAGGGTGTGCATATTCCTACACTGCTTGATCAACATAGATATTTTTCTTCTTAAGAGCAGTTATGTTACCAAGCTCTCAAAAATATTAATTTAAAGGTTGAGCCAAGTTATTAGAGGATGTCAAAATTAGCCACATGCTTCACATCCAATATACATGCATGGATACATGGGAATAAAAATATAAATTTAAAGAATAAAGTTACTAAATAATAGCAATCAAAATTATAGTTATTAGAAGAAGAATTTTTCTATATTTGGGCAAATATTAAAATCTTTCCTAACAAATAAATACCTGAATGGGAAAATGAATCTAGAACCATATTATTACTTTTTACTCTATCACCTCCAAAAATTCCCTACTGGAAAGGAAATTTTAATAAGCAAGTCCCTTACAAACAAATTCATTTTCAAATAAATTGCAAATACATACTAGTCAATACATGAATATAGCAACAATTAAAATGCCCACCTCAGAAAGTCACCTTTTAGCCTTGCCTAGACACCTATCAATTGCAGGAGAATTCTCCACACCATGATTGAAAGAAGGCTATTGAATTTGTTTTACTAAAGAAAGAGAATCGGACTGAACAATTAGTCCTTGAGTTGGCCTTGTAAGTTTCTTGGGACTCATCTCTTCTTCTGCTCCAAGTCATCCACTAGGCACTTGATTTGGAGGTACTAAAATGTGCAATGGTCTAATAGGTATAGGAGGATCAGTTGAATTATGTTTCCCAATATCTTGGCCATGTTGTAGTATCAAAAGTTGCCTTCTTGTATCAGGATCTAGTTCTGATTCAGGAACTTTACCTTCTTCTCGAATTGGAGAACCTTGAATATTAGATTCTATACTATTAAGGGTTTGAGGTACAAACTATTTAACTACTAGAATCCCATGGGAATATTCTTGAAAATGTTTGATTGCGGTATCTTTACGAGATGGTCGCATGGGAATAAAAAATGGAGGTACAATAGTAGGTTGTGTATGATCAAGAAGGTGAGCCATCATTTTAAAACCTGGATGGTTTGCCCCGTTAGAGGTAATCTCTTATTACAAAGGAGAATTAGATTCCTATAAATACAATAGCAGTGGTCAATGTAGTATAAGTCTTTTGATTTTTTCTGTGATTTAACAGACACCATCACAAGATTATATAATAACAATAACTTATCCTTGACAGTCACAATGTAGGGTTTAGAGAATTGGACTAAGAAAAAGCTTCAATATAATGCCTAATTCACTAGATGATTAGGAATGTGATCTTTGCTATGTAGGATTAGAGTCTAGAGAGAACCACTTGTGAATTTTCAATTTAGTTGTCTATAGAATTGATTGTTCATATGGTTCCCTTAATATTGGAGAAACTATCCACTTTATTGCTCTCAGGAATAAAGAACATAATGCTAACATTACACATGAATACATAAACTAATATGCACTTTTAAGCATTGTTTCAATACAAAATACCACATTGATTTAGAAGAAACCAAATTTCTCCATAAGGAAGAATATTATTGCAAGTGGAAATTAAGAGGTATTGTTGAAATTAATAGGCATTTGCATAATCCCAATAGAGATGAATAATGAGGTTTAAGTTACTCCTAGCAACCTATTGTAAATGCTCACAAATAAAGTTGTACACATTCATTGGTTTCTTCTTCCTCCCAATTTATTACAATCTCTTGGCTTTTTTAATGTAATTTTTTTGTACTTATTAATGCACCTAACCTTAAAAACACTGTATCACACACTTTTATTTTCTTGCAATGAACTCTGGCATCAGCAATGTTAAAGATTTTAGCTATGATAGAAATCTTTATCTCTAATTTTTCTCTATGTATTGAAATTGAGATAATACCTATGGATTTTGTTTATAGTTGGATATTTGAGATAATATTATATGAAGTGACATGTGTCATGCATTTGGAAATATGAAGAGACTTGTATTTGGAAATTGAAGAGAACATTGGTTGTGATATGAAGAGTCTCTCAATTATATATATGTGATTGCTTTGTGTGTTGAGATAACGTATCAAGTTGAAAGCATTGTACTTGAACATTTTTATATCAATCAAAAAAATATTTTCCTAGTGTGGCTGGGTCTTTCCCTTCAAGCCAAAGTGTTCTCCCAGAATAAATGTCTTGTGTCTTTTGTACCTTTTTTGTGTTCTTTGTTTCTATTTATCCTTACTTCTGGGCAAAACATTAACAATCAAGGGGAATGAGGCAATTTGTACCAAGCTTATTTGGGAATGGAGAGATTTATGGTCCAAGCGTGAATAGGTAATGAAGGTCTAATACAACACACAATGTCTAAATCAACATTGGAATTAATTAGTCTTACAAAATGGTTGATATTAGTTCACCATGTTGATTGTGTCCTAAGTATAGCTGGTTCTGGTATAAGTCTATAAAGATAATACATAAGATAAAGAAACTTAAGATGTGTCAAGCAAGTATTTTGTCAAGGGTCAATATGCCCTATGGATGTCCCTATCTAACTATACATCTTTTAATTGCATATAATAACTAATTTATGTGCTTTTTCATGACTATGTTTGACTCATATAATTGTGATCTCTCTATCACTATGATGTCATTTCATATGTCTTGCTAAAGCTTGTAATTTTTGTTCCTTTTTCCATGTCATGTAATATGTCTTTCCTTGTGGCTTATATGTTTTGAAATTTATGTTAGGCCTTGTAGCTTGTATAATTTGATTGCTGGAGAGCTTCTACAGCTAAGCAAGAAGGTTGTTGCACGAGTTGTAGCCACACGCTCGGGTATGAAAATTGTATATTTTTTAATCTAATTTATATTTTAACTAGACTTTTAGCTTATATGTTTTGAAATTGCTTTTAGTGGCTTAATGTTGTAAGGTCTCTTGAAATAAGACCTTCAGGAAGTTGGTCAAAGTTTTACAAATAATCTTATCCACAAATTTGCCTAGAGCAATTGACTGAATGTTATAAAAGGTGATTGGGTTAAATGTCTTAGGAATAAAGTCAAAGAAAGTATTTTTAAAATATTAAAGTATTTAGCTAGGTCTAAGAAGATTTGTGTACTTTTGACAATTTTTCTTAGTTTGTGAAAGTTGTAGACCGAAGTTTTTATGACACGGATGCTCCTCTTAGAGCTTACATGGAAAAAAGAAATAGAAAGAGAAAAAAGAAATGATTTTCATCTACATACCTTAATTTATAATGACTGAATTTTATGTCTCAATGAATTTAATTATGTGCTAATGAATGTTCATGAATTATGTGTTAATACAGAATATTGATGAATGTTGAATGTTAACAAATCTAATGTGTTAATGAATGTTATCATTTGATATTGATTGAATGTTACATTTTATTAATGGTTGAAATAATGAATGAATGTTAGATGTTAACAGGGAATGTAGAGTGATGTTAGGGGGAGGGGGGTGGGGCCAAATGAGCTTCCACCTTCACGTGGTTGGCCCTGTTTAGTAGAGAATATTAAACTATTCTCGAAACAAAGTGAAGCTCAATAAGATATGAAATATTTCTCTATTTTGTCCTATGTTTAGACCTATAACACTATGTCTTGCTAAGGCCCCTTTCAAGTGGAAGGAAACAAGCATCTTTTACAATGGAGAATGTAACTAGGAGCACCAAATTAAGACCCACACATGTCAGATATAATACATTCCAAATAGGCTACTATGCTTGTAACCCTATTTTCTAGTGAGAGCTTCACTTTAGAAGAAAATAATGGATCTCCTAAGATTGACTTGCACAACCAACCCCTTAGCTCTACTTCCGTGTGGCAAAGATTTTAGGGTTTCCTCCCTCAACTTGTTGATCGAGCATCAATTAAGTCCATGTGATAGTTTAGAGTCTACATAATGGCTTATGTCTAGCTTAATAGATCGACTTAATCTATTTCATACCTACCTCTGACTTTCCTTCACAAGTGGGAGAAAGATAGTGTAGTCTGATGCAATCTAATCTAATACATCTCCCAAAGAACACTTTTGTGTTCAGAGGGTTTCTTAAAAATTTGTGCCCTATATTACATCTGTTATATCTTCTGTAATGAGCCAATTTTAATCTTAAAGATAATGATGATTATTTGTTATGTTTTACATCAAGTAAGTAAATCACCCTCTTCATTAGTGCTCAATTCTGACAAAATGACTTTGGCTGTCTCAGTTTCTGTAATTGATGCTTTGTTGATTTGAGATTTTTGCAACTATGTTTAGGGTTATTTCTCTTTCATTTTTATTAAATATTTCTTCCTGAGGCTATTAAGATATGGTTCTATTGTTAAGTAATATTAAGAACTGTTGAATTCATAATGTGTCAAATGTTGGCTAGAATAGTTATAATTTTGTGAAAGCTGCTTTGAAAATAAGTTCAGTGTAGAACTGAAAATACTTTTTTTCATAGGACACAGAAGCTGTGAAAGGCTAGTTTAATAGACAGTGGGAAACAAAGAAAAATTATCATGATAGAGGAATGGTTAAGGAATGATGGATTGTTGGATTCTTCAATATATAAGTGTCGCCTCCATTAGTGTGAAATTCACTTGTTTTCTTTTAGAAACTTAAGATAGCCATAACAGTGGATTTTGTAGTTAGTTTTACCTAGAGGAGGAATACTCATGTCAAATGAGGCACAATAGCTTGGAACTTAAGTGTGTGTGATACTGATTTTTTGTTGTTTCAATCTTTCTCAAACTGATTCCTAGCTCCATTAAAATTTAATATTCACAACACTTAAATAAAAAATCTGTCAAATGATAGCTAGAGCCTATAGATACTATTTTGTGAAAGCAGCTTTTAAATAGGCATTCCCTTGAATTTAGTTCAGCCTGACTTTCATAAAATCAAAATCAATTTGGACATACAAGCTTCTCGTCTACCATTTCACTAACTAACCAAACTAAAACAAAGCTATTTATTGTTATTCTTTTGTGTAAGATTAGGAACTCTTTTTTTATGGTACACTGATTACAAAAATTTTTCAATGATAGCTAAAAAAGGGGTTCATGAGATTCTGAAACCTTCTTTTAAAAAAAAATTAGTAGAGAAGCTTAAACTATTGAACTTCAACATATCAGTATTGAATTATTACAAATGAATAATTAGTTTAAATATGACACAAATCAATTCATGACATTCTATGTCCCATCACCAATATTTGTTTGGATTCATAACCCGTATGTCCATTATTTGCCTCAATTTGTGGGTGCATAAAAGTGACATCTCTAGTCACAGATCTAATCCCTAAACATGTAAAACTAAATTTCATAGATCCAATCTCTAATCTCTAAACTTTTAAAATTTAATAAAATTCATATTCTGACTTGTTTAGTATTTGATAGGTTGTTCTTGGAATCATGATTGTAACTTAGTTTCATCACAATGATCCTTATGAACTTACATGTACATTCACTAACAAGTAACTCTAGATTAAACTTTAAGTTTATTTATCACATTTCAACATTCTCACCAAACTCTGAAGTACATTATCTCATGTTGGTGTAGAGTACCACTGCTCACATGTGAAATAGGCATCTAGATTACTAAACCCTTCTTATAATTAGTTTCATTGAATTAATATATGTTATGCTATCACTAGGTGTGTAATTTGACCATGAGAATAATGTCATATCTATCTACATGTTTTGCCTAACAAACTTCTAAAATATAATTTCTATAATTTTTTTAAATTAGAGTAGATGAATTATTCTATAGGAAAAGGTGTTGCATTTAGGCATTTATTGATAGGTTTGGACATGAACAATTTTCTATTTCTAGTAGATTATAATGATGATAGTATTGGATTTTTTTCCATGTTTAATTTTTCTTGTGATTCTTGAACTTTCAAGTTGTTGCTTCACAAGATTGGCCTAAACTTATAAAGGATGCAGGTTTTTTCTATGTATGCTCAAGCACATCAGAAAGAATTGACTCAAGAGATAGAGAGATCATGTGAGAGGCATTGTATCTCGGGGCATGATGAAGTATGTGTTGTCTTGCTTATCCATCCCTTGAAGGTTTTGACATAGCCTAAACATTTATTCTATATATAAATCGATTATAACATCTCAATATGTAATAACAGATAATATAAATATTTCCAAACTTCTAAGGTGTATATAATGTTAAATTAGTATGAAATAATTGTTTAGAGTAGGTTACTATGTGTTAGTCTTTTGTGTTGTTTAAAATACTTCTATTGTATTGAATAAATGATGTGTGGGAGGAAGAGTAGAGGGAAGACAAAAATGAGTATTTTAACCATATGAATTACGATTATAAAAGACATTACAGTCTCCTTTCTTCTTGAGCATAGTAATAAAAACTAAAACAACGTGTAATATGGGGTGGTTGCTAAGGGATTTTAATTTTCTTCTTGAACCAACCAACCAACAAGATTTTCTTATAGGAAGGTACAATTATTTAAAGCAGGTTTATACATTTTATTACTTCAAAACTTGTAAATGCTCTAGAGACTTGTTAGATGCACTACATGAAAACAACATAGCCATAGAGTAATCTTTTCATACCAATTGTATATAGAAGCTATAGAATTTTACAATTTTTATAGTTTAATTTCCCTTTCTAAGTATGATAAAAATATCGTTAGTATTCTAATTTTAAAAAATCCAAAATAATATAGTTATTTGTTTTCACTCCAGGATTTTCTAAGATAACTAATTATTTTATCTAACTTCCTTTCAGCTTGCATAAACAATTGCAAGATTATTATTTTATTGTAACTCTAATTTCTTATGATACCATCCTTATCTATTTGGAAACATTGTAGGTAACAATCGCTTCCTTGGGTTCAATTTTTAATGAATATGCTCTAAAGAGCCAATTTGAGACAAGAATCTACCTTCAAGTGAGTAATTTGTAGTGATCTACTGATATCCTAGAGATCATTACTAGTCTGATATAGGTTTGTCACTCGGGCATGCTTAGTAGAAATGAGGATTTTCTATTGCTCATAAAACCTAGTAAGCATATGATAGTATTTTCTATGATATTTATATTGAGCAGAAATTGTGTCCTTACTATTTGTGAAGTGCTAAATTTTTTTTCAACAAACATGATTGGTTTCACCCTGAAAGCTTTAGTTTCCTCCAATAGGTTGGCTATCTGACACTTGAGGCATTTGTTCAATTCTTGGATGAGTTTCAAGAGGAGAAACCTGGGGATTTAGTCCTAGAAAAAAATGAACATGAGATTCGATGGCTTGAAGCTGGGAAGCCTTTCTATCCAACAATGTTTGATCTTGTACTTCAAATTTTTAGTCATGACCAACCACTTAGTTGTCTGGGAAGACCTAGGTATGTAATTGCATTGTATTAGATATGGTTTACATTTTTTTCAAGATTCTATTACTGCAAAAATGTTGTGCAGTCTGTAACTTCTAATTGTATGGTGTTTTAACATAATTTTTGTTTTAATTTGATTTAGTTAGATTGAAAAATGTCTACACAGTTACTGCTAGAAGCTCTTTCAATTTTCACCTAATGGAATGTAGAAATCTCATGTCTTCAAATGTTTAATAGAATATGTATATGAATTTTTCTCACTTTCTTTTATTGCAGGTCAATTATTCAACTAATTTTTTGGGATCAACATTTGAACTTCCATTTTCAGAGGTTAGAAAGTTAGGCTTAGAAACTCAAGTTATGCTAAACCATGCCTGGACATCAATGTCTAGTTCAAATAATAGTAAATCTACATAGGAATCTCAATCTAAGAGAAGCTCTAAGGTATTCTTTTGGTCAATAAATAAGTTTTGTTCTTTAATTGTGTTCATTGTTGAGGTTGTACTGAGATTTGAAATGATCCATTATTTTAAGTTCTTTCTATCAAGCTTTTGAGTTTTCTCTCCAGTTCATGCCTTTTTGGATTTTTTCTCATAGCTAATAGCTAAAAATCAATTTGTCACCATTGCATGACTGGCTTCTACCTCTTAGCTATGACTTATTGTCATGCAATACATGCTTCTATGATGAAATGGTACAAGTGAATTCATGTTTTCCATGGTGTTATATATACCATTTTCCAAGTTATTTTTGTTTGAGAAGTATCAAAATGAAATAGATTAGTTCCATCGATATGCTTTTTGATATTTGGTTATTGCTCATTATGACTATATATTGGATCAGTGTTTCAACACCTGAGTGATCAAATATGATTTCTACATCAGTGTTCCAAGTGTGCACTATCAAACTACATTGCCTATTGAATTTATTTATTGTTTTTTTTCTTGTACGATAACTTGTTTATTGTTGTTGCATATTACAACTAGGCAATCTATACATCTAGTGTCATTGTCTGTACAAACTACAAAAAATGGATGTGGATGGTGACATTGAAGAAAATCTGTTTGATAAAGAATTAAATGATGACCAAGCAATTGTATGTGCAGAGAATTTGACCTGATAGACTCCAAACACGAATGAGAAAATAGTTTTTGTAGTACTTATCCTTCTTGTGCACCACTATCATGCAAGGGTTCATTAAGAAAGAAAGGGATAATCTAAAAATAACACCATATCAAGCTGAAAATAGTTTGACAGTTGACTTCAACCAAACACTAGACCTACTGATAACACACTTGCCTAGATTATTTGCTGATGACTGGTTGGTCCTAGAAGTCAAGAGAAAAGCCAAGCACAAATCTGCTACAGATGCTAGAATAAAATTGATCCACAAAAAACTGAAAAAGAAATATCATGAATGAAAGGAAGATGTGTCAGTCAATGCCAAAAGCTCTCAAAAAAGAAGGCAATGATGGGAGTCCCATTTTGTATGATTTATAGTAAGAAAAGTTGCATGTCTAAGGAAAAGGAGTATAACCAATGTGATGTGCTTGGAGGTAGACATGAAACTTTTAGCTTGAGAAGTTATTTCCTTAGAGAGCTGACATATCTCTTGACCTAGCTTCATGTATATAGTTGTTTCTTAAGATGATCCCATGCTCTTGGGAGGTTTGTGCACCATTACCTCTTAGGATCAATGATGGTCAAATTAGTTTGAGTCACCACTCACCTTACTGCAAAAATATATGCCCTCCCCCAACATCATTCATCTTTGCTTTTAACTGGTGCTGTTGAATGCCTCTATTGAAAGGCCTTGATGGAGTACCCTCATCTTGGTTATGTTTTTTTTTCTTACAGGTCAAGTGCCTAGAGGTCCTTGTTCTCATCTGTCAGGGTAGTCCCTTGCTCTCCTTTTTCTAGAGAGAGTAAATTTTTTTAAATGATTTTAACTTCCTTAGAGATGTTTAGGGGGCTAGAGGAATGTCTGGGTTTTAGTTTCAATGACTTTTCTATAAGATGTTTCTAATATGGACAGGGTTGTTATCACTCAAGAATTAGGGATGGTGCACACAATTGAATTGGAAGGCCGTATTGAAAGATAAATTAATTTTAAAGATATGGTAAAAATAGTGAGTAGATGTCATATAGGAAACTCAAGGTGAGAGTGGTGCCAGAGCTAGGACAATCAATTTTTTGATGATCAAATTGTTGAATCTTTAGAATCTAGTTCCAAGGCATATTCTCCCATGAATTAGATAAATAGTTATGTTTTATGGCATTAAATTAGATTAGATGAGATAGTTTTAAGGTTGTGAGATGATTGGATTTCAGATATCTTTAGGCTTTAACTCCATTCTGGCATAAGGAAATGCTAGATTGATAAGCCCTTGGTACTGGACTGTGTGCTGGATGGAGCAAACTAACATAAATGAATGTGGCACACTATGAATTTTCTTATGTAGTGTTGGATAGTCTTTTTTACGCAATTGGAGGTTATGGGGAGAATGGTGAAAATCTTTCAAGTGTCTCCAGCAAACAAGAACTTTTTATAGCTAATCAAGTTTTCAAATACTGTTAATTGGTCTCCTGAATTCAGTAATAGAGATATGAATCTAGGTCCTGCTCTTAGAGGTCCACCCTAAATTGTTTTAGAACACTATTTTCTAGAATACAGTGAAGAGTATTTTGTTCCAGGTCATCACAATCCCTTTGGACTTGATTCTTGCTTGAGTTCAATTTATATTAGTCTCAATGTCTTATTCATGTTGAAAATAAACTGACACTACAAATGATAACTATTGAGTTTGAAATTTGAAGACACTGAATATCAATGGAAATATCATATTATTAAGAGATAATATTTTCTCTTTTGATCTTATTAACTTTGTGAAGAATGCATCTGGAGTGAATCCATTTTGGGTATTCTAGATATTATGAATCTCTAATAAATTTATGACTAAACAATTTTATAGACATGTTCTTTCATGTCAAGTATAAATTTTTATCATTATGAATTGGATTTTACCTCACTTATTTGAGACTTATAGACTCTTATCGTTATTGATAACTATGTGTTTTCTTTAATCACTAGTTTCTTATTCTTGGGGACCACTCCCTTTATATTAAGATCAGAAAATTTATGAAAGATGAGGAAAGATTCTCATATACAATAGTAGTTCATAGGTGGAAAACATACTCAAACAACTTATTGGTAATAAGGAGATGGCATCATGATACCTTATAAAAAAAATTTATAATTGTCTATGCAGGTTCACCAATTTCAAAATGAAGCTTTAGTGAAGGACCTAAAAATTATTTTGTTTCAAGTTTCCCAAGGCCTTAGACAACACAAGCTAGATTGAGGGGAGATGTTAGCCATTAGTCATGAACACGAGGCAAGTTCATTTTAATCTCAGAATGTTTGATCAACACCTTCTATCCCTTCACTTTTTAATAACAATAACTTACTTGATTCTTATTGTTGATTGTCTTTTGGAAGATGTTATCTAACCCAAGACATAATTGATTTGTATGCTAACACTTAGTAAACCATCATGCATCTCCATTTTGAAGAACTCTACAAAAAATGATGTGGGATTTCTATTTGTTTATCTGTGTACTATAAAGGCTCATTGTTTTTTCACATGATACGTTAATGTGTTAATCATTTTTGTAAATGCTCATTTATTCTTAGCAAAATACTTTAGTGAGTAAATCCTAGGGTTTTATGCCATCTCTATTCTAATGGCATATTTGGTGACATTGTCATAATATATGACTTTGTTGATCACCATCAATATTAAATGTAAACATGGTTGACTGTCATTCAAGGCAATGCACTTAAATAGTTCATCAAACAATAATCTCTTGCAATTGCCAATGGTATAATTAATCAGTGCTAACACATCCATTGTACTATCATGTCACTTTATACAACACAGTTTCCTTTCATGAGATATCAATAATATTCATTAAATTAATGTTTCTTTTATTGCTGATGACTTCTTTTGATTTGGGACTGCTTAATGAGTGCATTAACTCCTATAGCTACATGTTACCCCTACAATAGCATGCTGCCCTAGTGCTATCATCACTGATGCATCAATGACTTCATTGTATTTCATAAGCTTACTGCTATAGTATTTCCTTAACATATTTCTCAAACTTATATTTAGATTGATCACTGTGACTCAAGTAACATTGGTTTGGGTTTATCAAAACATACTCATACCCATTTGCCTTTGTAAAATAACATGCCTACTTTCTTTGCATGACCATTATTTTTGAACATTATCTCTGCTATGTCATTAGTGTTGATGGTTAGATTATTTTTTCTATAGCACATGATTGCATATGTATTTTAGTTTGATGTTCAATGCCACTATTTGTTGATGGTTCCATGGTCACTACATCTTTTTCATATTGTCACTAATAGTCATAATTATACTCTCTCTGTTATGAGTTGTAACATTGATGTCTTATTACCACAATGATCAATTATTCTTCATTGTTTTAGAGTTGTAAAAGTGATGAGCTATTCTTCATTTTTTTAGAGTTTCAAAGTCCACTATTTTGATGAACTATACTCTATGTCCTTTGCGGCCTTGTACTCCTATTATAGCAGCATACCTTTGTCCAAAAGAGAATCAATTTTCCCATTTATATTTTGTTCAATTTTTCTTTGCAAGTTATTGTTTTCTTTGTGGAGATTGAGTTGGGATATATTAGTGATATCAAAGGCTCAAGCAAGAAACTCAAGTAATATGGAAAAAATCAAAAGCTTTAGTGACATCCAATTGTTGATGGAGAAAATGAAGCACATGTAGGAATAAAGAGGATTAAACCTAAGGTGAAAGTGAAGCAAGAAACTCAAGTAAGAACAACCTTAAAAAGAACAATAGATGAATCATGTACAGATGTGTTCGGAACAAGTGATTGTTTTGAGGAAAGATTATCTCCATTTAAGGTTGTTAATATGAGTGTCATAGCTACAATCCAACATGTCCCAAGAACTAGAAAGACTACTTAGACCTCTATAAGGAGTTCTCAACCTATAGGGAGAAGGTAAACATAGTACATATTCCTACACTATCAATAAGCTTCTAAACTAGATGCATCTTAATAGAGCATGTCCTACTTAGAATTATTTTTCTTAATATTTTGGTTTGTTTAAACTTTACAATTGGTATAATTTTATTTCTACTAATCCCCCCAAATTGCTTTACTAATCCCCCCCAGGCCTCATTCTTATTTGATCTAGTTGCTGATGGTATATGGGAGTCCACTCTCCTCTCCATACCCCACCGCACCTTCTCCCCCCTTGGCTATGCTAGTCGAAAATCATGTCCTATTAATCTTTGGTTTGATGCTGGGTGTAAGTCTTTCCATCACTCCTTGTATGCATCTTTTGCTGCCCATTCCCCCTTGTTTACTCAGATGGGCTCTTGATATCATCGCCTTATTCATCATAGAAAGTGATTATTTGTGGCTTAACAGTGTAGATCCATCTGCAACATGCTTTCCCACAACCCAAAATCCTTCTGGCACACTTTGTTCTTTCGCCATCCTCCCCTACCTTCCACCCTTGATTGGTACTCCCTGGTTTCCCATGCCTCTACTCTCTATGATATCCCTAGTCAATGACCCACTCATCTTACCTCCCCCACCCATTGCCATCTCTTCACTCCATCCATAGTTTGTGAGGTTGTCAGAGTTATGATATGTAGCAAAGTTGCCAACAAGGATAGTTTTTAGGAAAATTTTTTAAAGATTGGTATTTCGATTACATGCCCCATCCTCCTAGTGCTCTTCAATAGGGTGGTGTGTACTGGTTTCCATACTTCTTGGTCGAGGCACATGATTTACCTGATTCACAAATCTAAGCTGGCATCGAACCTCGATAGCTACAGGACCATCATGATTGGGCATACCTTTGCCAAGCTTTATGCCACAGTTCTGAACATTATTCTTACTCGACAACTTGACAAGCGATAGTGTCATGCTAGAGGACATATGAGATTCCATGCAAATTATTAGACTATGGATCACATTTTAACCTTGTGACCTATTGAGGAGGCTCGACACTGTACTGCAAAAGTCTACTATTGTTTCATAGACTTTTGCAAGGGCTTTGACTCAAAGCCTTAGGGGGCTCTCTTTTAGAGACTCAGAGACATTGGTACTCTAGATATACTAGTGATAGTGATTATGAGACTCTACGAGACAATGTTTGGTAGATTTAGGACTCTGGAGGGATTTTTAGATCCGATTCACAACACCATCAGGGTGAAGTAGGACTACTCTCTCTCCCCTACGCTATTGGGCATCTATATTGATGAGCTCAAGGTCTCCCTTCATGAGGCTTCACTCCCCAAGGATGGCTTCTACTTGCATTGGGTTCTGATCTCCATTCTCTTGTTTGTAGATGATGTGGTCCTTTTGGCCTCTTCTCGAGAGGGGCTCTAGAGGCTTATTGATGAACTGGCCTCATTTTGCGACCAATGCTAGTTGGTGGTGAACTTAAGCAAGACTTGGGTTATGATCTTCATTTGTTTGAAGACCTTGCATCTTCACTTCAACTTCCTAGGTCAACAAATTGAGATTGTCTCCTTGTACACTTATCTCGGGTCTATTTCTCCTCGTACAAATAACTCCACTTTTTGTCTTATGTTATCAATCTTGCACTCTAACTCTTCTTGTAATGTGTTTTTAGTGCCTTCTTTCTCAACTCAATCTAGCCTAGCAATCCTTGCCTATATGGAAAAATAACTGTATTGACAACTGATTGATAGGGGTGGTCAACATGGGTAGGTATTGACAACTAAATATAACCGAGGACATGTTTTTTTTGTTTTACTTTGTATCTATCACAATTGCGACATCTACCACTAGAATTGCGATGGGGTTGCTATAGCTGCGATGGCAAGTGTCATCACTATTCTAGTGGTAGATGTTATAATTGTGACATCGGCCACAAGAATTGTGATGGTGATGATGTCACAATAAAGTGGTCAATAGCCATCGCAATTTTTGGGGTTTTCGTTGCAATTGTGATGTCAGCCACTAGAATTGTGACAGTGTTGATGTCATAATAAAGTGGTGGCATTGCAATGGATATGCATTGTAATTGTGATGTTATAGGGTAGACATCATAATTTGTGACTAAAAAACAATGACCTCTATTACTATCGCAGTGGTGACACATTTCTATCGTAATTGCAACACATAGCCATCACAAACTGATCCCAAATGTTTTAGCGCCTATTGTTAAAATGACTTCTATCCATACTATTTTAAGTCTTGTGGTCAAAGGTAAGGAGAAATTAGTGTGCAAATTGAAGAAAAGTTTATGTCTTGAAGCAAGCACCTCGACAATGGTATCTGAAATTTGAAAGTTTTATGCATGAGCATGGATATAATAGGTGTCATTCAGATTACTATGTTTATTTTTAAGAGGTTGGATGATGATAGCTACATTATTTTATGTTTATATGTTGATGATATGCTTGTAGCTAGGTCTAAGAGGGATCACATTAAGGGGTTGAAAGGCCAATTAGCACATGCATTTGCTATGAAGGATTTGGGGGCAGAAAAAAAAATCCTTGGTATGAAGATTTGCAGAGATAGAAAGAACAAAATATTGATGCTATCTAAAGCTGATTACGTTGAGAAGGTGTTGCAACATTTCTCTATGGAGAATGTTAAATCTATTAGCACACCTTTACATAGTCATTTGAAGTTGACTAAGGAGATGTGTCCCAAGACACAAGAAGAGGAGGATAAGATGTCCAAGCTACCCTATGCTTCAGCTATATGAAGCTTGATGTATGCTATGGTATGTACTAGGCTAGATATTGCACATGCAGTGGGAGTCATTAGCAAGTATATGAGTCATCTAGGAATTGAGCATTGGAATGCAGTCAAATGGATTCTCAGATATTTGAGAGGAACATCCAATAAGTGATTACATTTTGGGGGCTCTACTACTAATTTATAGGGCTATGTTGACTTAGATTTGGCAGGGGATATTGATACCAGGTTGAGTACTACAGGTTATGTCTTTACTATTGGTGGGATAGCTGTGAGCTAGGTTTCTAGGTCATAGAAGATTAATGCTCTATCCACTATAGAGGCAGAGTATGTTTCTGCTACAAAGGTAGCCAAGGAGATGATATGGCTTCAGTTCTTCTTGGAAGAATTGGGACATCCTTAGAATGATAATTATTTGTTCACAAATAGTCAGAATGCCATTCATCTTGCAAAGAATTCAGCTCTGCATTTAAAGACCAAACACGTATAGTTGTGGTACCATTTCATTTGGTCAGTTTTGGAGGATGGACAGTTAAGCTAGAAAAGATACATACAAATAACAATCCATTAGATATGTTGATAAAGGTAGTAACAAGGGAGAAGCTGAACTCCTCTTTAGCTTTGGTTGGTCTTCTAGACTGAACATGAATAAAAGAACAACAAAATCTAGGGTGGTTTGATTCAATCGAAGCCCCATGTGGTAGTGGTATTGCTACAAGATCAGTCTCCAAGTGGGAGATTGTTAGATTGTGGTTATTGATTAAGAAAGCATTGTACATACTTTATAAATTCTTTGGGGTTCGGGGCATCATTCAAAAAAAATTTTGACATTGTAGCTGACATATGGCCAATATATGGCCAACATGTTGTAATCCTAAAATGGCATAAATACTTGTATAAAAGGGTTTAGGGTTAGGTATTTTTGATAATATTATGTTGTGATGTGAAATTGGTTCTTATGGCAGTATTGAGTTGTAAGGAATTGCAGATTGTAATTAGGTTGTAATCACTGGATTTTAATAAGATCAGACTTTCTATTTGGTGGACGTAGCCTAGGGGATTGGGTGAACCACGTTAAATCTTAGTGCCTTGTGTTCTTTTCTATGTGATATATTATTTTCTGTTACTAGTTATATTTGCATGTAATTATTATTTTTTGTCCATGGTTTAATCCTAACATATAGATACTCTTGATTCAAGCCCACATCTACAACACCCCCAAACCAATCCCACTCTTATGGCATTAAGTCTTGCCATGCCTATAGTAACCCCTCTCTCTAAAGTGCAACCCAAAAATATTGACTAGCTCTTGCATCATGCATTGATACTAGTTTGACTCCCCTGGGGCAACCTATGGCCATCCAAACTATCAAAGGGCCCTATCTAGTCAGTACTGCTCAACAATATACTCTCAATGCCCAAAAATAAAACATGCAAAAATGGTGTACAAAAAATGATGCCTCTCCTCTGCCCATGGCCTGAGACTCATATATGGCCTCCATGTAACAATTTGAATCTCATCTAATAGGGCTTGTTTGTAGTCCACCTCCTCTATATGATGATAAGTAAGAGAATCACCCCAGCTATACAAAACTAGCTCCTTTGCCTACCTATCCCTCCATGTAATCAACCTAAATGCTACAATGTGCTCCTATGCCCACACTTGTAACAATGTCAAAAAACCCACACTCCTCCTCTAGTGACCTGCACCCTAGTACACTATCTGATGGAGATCTCAAAAAATCTCAACTAACATCAATGAGCCCCATGCCATAGGGACTCCATCATCCACTATTTGTGATTTAGAGGACATTTTCATCAAAAATTGAAGTGTCTCTCAATCACCCATAATTAGCACCATGTTGAAGTTCTCAAAAGTTTGAATTGAACGCAACTCGAATGGGTGAAAAAAGAGTTCATATGCTTGAGTTATGGTCAGTCAAAGTTGGGTCACACCCTAGACCAAAGGTCATCAGAAAGGTGAAATTTGGAACTCTCCAAAACTTGTCAAGGTTGACACCAATTCAAAGGTCTTGTCGAGAGGTTTCTAGAAACATTTGTTTCATCAAAAATAGAGCTTGGACGCAAAACTTATGCTCGGTCAAAGTCATGGTCAAATATGCATATTAGAGGTTGTCCAAAAATAGGTGTGAAATTTTGACCATCTCCAAATTAGTTGAAAATGGCATCAAGTCGAAGGTCTCATCACCATGATTCCAAGACCATTTGTTTTGTCAAAAATGGAACCCATATGCAAAAGATATGCTTGGTCAAAGGTGGTTGACTAAAATGGTTGATCAAGTGGCATGTTCGTACAGATGATGTCAGCATTGAGATAGAAGGTGATGTAGCTAAAATGACATGTGTCACTAACATGGCAGAACATGGAAAAAATTTATGGTGCCACGTTTATGGAAAAGAAGCCATGTGGCACCATAGTGTTTAGTTAGCGAGCTGAAGTAGCAGCCTCATCAGCATCCACATGGCAATCAACAAATAGTTGATGTGGCAAGTCATTTAAATGATAGGGTCCATGTGGTAGGGTGTTGATCCATGTGGCAACTATGGCATTGGACATGGAAGCAAAAATATTATTGGTAGTGTTGGTGGCTGGTTGGGGTCGAACCACCGACCGCTAGCACCCAAGACTCCCAATAGTGGTCATTTTACCAATGGTTGTCTTCAACACTCTAACAAAAAAACTTCTATTTAAGTTTTAGTATGCTACCAGCCCTTTTAAGGGGACCGATAGTGGGGTTGGAACCCCTGACCGATGACCCTTCTAAAATTATATTTGTAGTTGTGCCATTTGTGTGCTTTAACATATTTATGGAAAATGTTTGTTTTATTTTTAAAATAAATGCTGCCAACCTTTTCAAATAAGGTTTTTTGGTTAAGTTGTTAACAACCATGACCTCAAAATTTGAAGATGCCAAAAATAGAAAAAGAGGCATTTTGAAGGAAGAGTTTGTTTAAAGGCCTAATATGGTTTTGGCCTATTTTTGGTCAATTTCATGTATAAAATAGGCTTATGTTAAGCCTTTAGGGGCATTATTCCTAAGCATTCCTAGGGATTTTCTAGAGCCATCTTCCAAGACCCATTCCAAGGAAGGAATTTTGAATTTATTGTGCATTTTTGCCAAGAGGAATGTGAGTGTTTTCTCTAGACAAGAAGAATTCTTATAGGAGGAATAAGGAGAATGAGATATCATGATGTTATGTTCCTGTAGTAACACCTTTTTAGGAAAAGTCTTCTCTACTTTTAGTAACTAGTCTTGCATTGTGAGAGCTTGTAGGCAAGTGGTTCAAGTCAAGATTTGTGTCATAACTTTGTGGATGGACTACAGTATGTTGTAATCAACTTTTGGAGCATCAATTATACATAGGTCACTTAGTTGAGATAGACTCAGAGACATAGTCTACTCAGATCAGACAAACTCTGAAATCAAATCGGTTCTCTCTCATCTCTCTTCCTCTTGTGCTTATATGTGCTATTAGTTTTACTTAACTATCATTTAAGTTCTTTATTCTTCATTGAACTAAATTGAAGTGGTTAAGTATGGTGGCATAGAGCTTGGTGTTTTAATGCATTGCACTAGCACATTGGGATACTCAGTTTCTCTATAGTTACTTTTCATCTAGGTCATGCCATTCTTAATGTTTAATGTATTTTTAGTTAAACATTGGACATTAAGTATTTGTACACCTTGATGCAATTTTCAATTAGTATATAATTGCCTAAATCATATATTTAGATCAAATTTGGTATCAGAGCTAGTTTAGCAAGTTGTATACGAAGTGATTATAGGTGTAGTTTTCACAATGACACCAAAAAGGAAGGAATTAACTCCATCTATGATGGAAATTATTCACTCTATCACAAAGAAAGTGGAACTACTCATTCAAGACCATCAAGAAGAAGATGATAGAGTCTAGAAATTGGAAAAAACCAATCATCAACTTCAATTAGAGAATGCAAATCTCCAAAGGTTTCTAGAGGAGGCTAATCAACAAAAGTAGAGCTTGCATGAGATGTTTTGAAGAGAGAATATTGGAAGAAGTCCTCTTCATTCATAGAGTGTTGGCATGTGGGGATTAAGCCCGTGATCAAAAGGAACTTCTTCATACTGTCCACTCACCCCACCTAGAAGTATGAATGCTTCATCAGCTATGAAGTCTTTGCCAAAGCAAGGATTCCCTTGTGGACATGGAAAAATTATGGCTTGAAGGAGAATGCAAGCCACTATACTTTTTGTGAACAAATAGAGTACTTGATATGGTTACAAGCCCTTACCAACCATAGTGGTTGGATAGAAGTGTGTTCTACATCAAAAAAAGAGTAGGAACCTAAACACCACTCTATTGGAAGCTTCGAGAAGCACACTAAGGGCATCAGTAAGAAACTAATGTCTAAAATGGGATATTGTGGCAAGGGCCTGGGTATCTATGAACAAGGAATTACCCATCCCATTGAGGCAAAGCAAAGGCCTCAAAAGAAAGGATTGGGGTATGGAGGAATCGATAAGAACTCTAAGGCCTTATTGAAAGAAAATTCCTTGGATAATGTTGAGGTTGAGTCTTCTTTAAAGAAGCAGGTCAAGATGCATGAAAGGATCCAAAACTTCTACAACCATTGTCAGATAAGTGGTCATTGGATCGAGAAGTGTTGGAAGTTGCACCCAAAACTCTGATGCTCTCCTAAGTTCATTGCAAAATCTAGTTAGGCCAAAGCAGACAAGGCAAGAGTTGAGATGGTACCTAATACCAACATGCAAGAGACTAAAGAAAAAGCAATGCCAGTAGTTTCCACCACTCCTAAAACAGTCCTAGTGGAAGTGCAACAAAATAGTGAGAAACCCAAGGAAGAAGGTTCCTTTGAAAAACTCCATAAGAGTTGGGAACAATTTTCAGCTAACTAACAATATCAACTTTGTGGGTATTACCTCTTTAGTAGGGTAATTGTTGATAGTAAGCTAGTGTGTTTATGAGTATATGAATCTGAATAAATTTGTATGTAATGAAGTTGTATAATCCTAGGGATGAGATGTTTGTACGACTATTTAAAGCCATGTCTCTTATAATCTAGAAAGGAGAATACTTTGAACTTCTTATTGCAGAATTTTTTTGGTGTGAGGCTCTCTAGATGAAGCACTTGTTACATCTAATGTGATTCAAAGTTGCAAAGAATGGCTAGCTAATGCCTTAAAGTTCTTTGCTTTATGACTCGATTAAAAATGGTCAGTTGTTGATCAATGTTCCGACAAGTCTTTATCATGACCTTGATACATATGCAAATGTTTGGAGCTTTTTGGTGATGCTTTTAGTCAGCCATTCTAAATTACAAAGGCGAAGGAATGTTTCAAGTTGAGGCTTTGTTACCATCACTTGTGCAGTTTGCAAGAAAGAAGAAGCATCAAAAGTGCCTAGGCTGGAATGCAGACATGAACTACCATTGTAAGAAGCACTAAGTGACAGGTTTATCATGCTCACTTTTTCTTCTTTCTTTATGGTTTATCAAGTTCTGTTTGAACTACATTCCTTTCTTTAAAAGTCCTAGTGTGACTCAAGTATGAGTCCCGCTATGGAAAAATATGACATGAATGTTTTCATGATATTTTAAACATGTAAGACCCTAAGAAGGAAAAATAGACAATATCGAGGCACAGGTGTATTTGACCAAGACCAAAAGCTAAATCAAGCATTACAGAGGAGTTTCAAAAATGGCAATATAATTGGGATTAGTGACAAGGAAGCTAAAGGTTCTACTATATATGCGGACCAAAAGACTTTTTAGTGGGGAGATCTGATCTAGAGGATATTTTCATCAAAAATTGAAGTATCTCCCGATCACCCATAATTAGCACCATGTCGAGGTTCTCAAAATTCTAAATCTGATGCAACTCGAACGAACAAAAAAGGAGTCAGTATGCTCAAGTTATGGCTAGTCAAAGTTGGGTCAAACCTTAGACTAGAGGCTATCAGAAAGGAAAATTTTGGAACTCTCCAAAACTTTTCAAGGTTGACACCAATTTGAAGGTCTCATCATGAGACTTTTGGAAATGTTTGTTTCATCAAAGATGGAGCTTGGATGCAAAAGTTATGCCTAGTCAAAGTCATGGTCAAATAGGCATATCAGAGGTTGACCAAAAATAGGTGTGAAATTTTGACCATCTCCAAATCAGTTGAAAATGGCATCAAGTCAAAGGTCTCATCACCATGATTCCAAAACCATTCGTTTCATTGAAAATGGAGCCCGTATGCAAAAGATATGCTTAGTCAGAGGTGGTTGACTAAAATGGTTGATGAGGTGGCATGTCCATATAGATGATGTCATCATTGAGTTAGAAGGTGATGTGGTAGAAATGAAAAGTGTCATTGACATGGTAGAACATGGCAAAAATTTGTGGTGCCACATTTATGGCAAGGAAGCCACATGGCACCATAGTGTTAGGTTGGCAAGCTTACGTGGTAGCCTCATCAACATCCACATGGCGTTTGGCAAATAGTTGATCTGGCAAGTCATTTAAATGAAAAGGTCCACATGGAAGGATGTTGATCCATGTGGTGATCATGGCATTGGACATGGTGGAGAAAATATAATTGGTGGTGCTGGTGGCCAGCTAGGGTCAAACCTCGATCATCGACACCCAAGACTCTCGGCTGTGGTTATTTTACCAATGTCATCTTCAAGACTCTAATAGAAAAACTTCTATTTAAGTTTTAGTATGACGCCAACCCTTTTAAGGGGACTGTCGATAGATTTAGAACCCCTGACTGACAACCCTTCTAAAATTATATTTTTCATTGCGCCATTTTTGCGCTTTTATGTATTTATGGCAAATGTTTGTTTTATTTTTAAAACAAATGCTACCAACCTTTTTATATAAGGTTTTATGGTTAAGTTGTTAACAACCATGACCTCAAATTTGAAAAATGCCAAAATGTAAAAATGTAAAAAGAGGCATTTCAAAGGCAGAGTTTGTTTAAAGGCCTAATATGGTTTTGGCCTATTTTTGGTCAATTTCATGTATAAAATAGGCTTATGTTAAGCCTTTAGGGGCATTATTCCTAGGCATTCCTAGGGATTTTCCAGAGCCATCTTCCAAGAGCCATTCTAGGGAAGGCATTTTGAATGCATTGTGCATTTTTTCCAAGAGGAATGTGAGTGTTTTCTCTAGACAAGAAGAATTCTTGTAGGAGGAATAAGGAGAATGAGATATCATGATGTTTTATTCTTGTAGTAATGCCTTTTCAAGCAAAGTCTTCTCTACTCTTTAGTAACCAGTCTTGCATTGTGAGAGCTTGTAGGCAAGTGGTTCAAGTTGAGATTTGTGTCATGAATTTGTGGATGGACTACAGTATGTTGTAATCAACTTTTGGAGTATCAATTATACATTGGTCACTCAATTGAGATAGACCTGGAGACATAGTCCACTTAGACTAGATGAACTCTGAAATCAAATAAGTTCTCTCTCATCTCTCTTTCTCTTGTGCTTATATGTTCTATTAGTTTTACTTAACTATCATTTAAGGTATTTATTCTGCATTGAACTATATTGAAGTGGTTAAGTATGGTGGCATAGAGCTTGGTGTTTTAATGCATTGCACTAGTACATTGGGATACTCAGTTTCTTTGTATTTACTTTTCATCCAGTTCATGTCATTTTTAATGTTTAATGTATTTTTAATTAAACATTAGACATTAAGTATTTTTACACCTTGATGCAATTTTCACTCAATATATAATTGCCTAGATCGTATATTCAGATCAATTTGCATAATCATTGGTATCAATGCCAATGTAACTCTTGTACCACCAATATTTGGGGTAATGTATCCCAAAACTAGCTTGCATATATAAAAATAGATCCTCCTCTCCACTGCTACTCGATCCAAGTGCTCATCTAGAGAAAATTGGCCACTCTAGATACAATATTGAACTCAGGGACCCACCAATCATTGTACCACCACCTCTCTTATCATCTCCCTAGTAGCCATCACTAGCATCCCCCACATAGGTAAATGAAGGATCTTATAAACATCCTATAATGCCACTGTCATCTCCCCTATTGGCAAGTGGAATGTGTCGGTCTCACTATGCCATCTCTTACATAAATTTGTCACCATCACCATATATGTCCATGTCTATAGTAACCTAGCTAGGTACCTCAAGCCAATATCATTAGTCCTAACCTAGTCTATGGTGTGAACTACTTTCAACATATTGGTCCTGTGACACCAAAGTATCCAATGACCACTACATACAAGCCAACAACATGTTAGTTTTCACCTTTCACATAGTTTAACCATGATTCAAAAACCTAACAACCCCCTCCCCAAATTCCTCTTTTTCAACACCAAAATTTATAGTTTACTCTTTCCCAGTATTCCTAACAAAGCATTCCCACAAGCAATCATCACCCACATTCCTACCATTATATTTTATAGTAGGATCTCTCCTTGACTTTTTTCCTCCCCCCAAAAAAAACCCTAACTAGCATTCTTGTTATCTTAGGTGCACTCCTGCGTTCCCGTAGCCCCAACTTACCATGAGAATGCACCCAACCCATCACCCCTGCCAGTCAACCTTCTTCCCATTCTTGGATTGAGGTTTTCTTAAAAACTAATCTTACCCATGAGACTGTGTTCCCACAAATAGGAATGTCTTTTCACTCGTGAACTTGCTAGCCCACACAAAATTATAGATGGATTCGCATTCTTGCAAAAGATGCTTGCCAAATTTGCAATCTTGTAACAATGGCTTTCAAATCTGTTAGTACCCAAGGTGGTCACAGTTTTAAAACTTCAAGTTCAGAGGTTGAACCACTTTGAACTGAAGTTCAAAGTAGTTTAAAGAGGTTCAGTGGTTCGAATAACCCATCCTGCAGTTTCGAAGCAATTCAAATAGGTTCAAAAATGCAGATTTGTTAATTCAAAATAGTTCAGAAGTTTAAGATGGTTTATTGATTCAATAAGCAAATTCAAAAACAAGATACAGGATCTGTGTCTTCAAGTTTCATGTGATGTGATAGGTTCAAGATAGTTTGAATCAGTTCAATGAAATGGTTTGAAGCAAATTGTTTTGCAGGTTCATGGTCTGTTCTGAGAAGTTCACATGTTTGGTTCAATGGTCTGGGTTTGGTGTTTTGTGTCCAGTTCAGAGATATAGTTTGTCAATTCATGAATTTAAAGGCCTAACCCAAGAGGTTCAGGAATGGAAATACTGAAGCAAAGTTCAGATCTAATTTTTGAGTTTGAAATGGGAACACGAACTCAAATCTCATATAAAGAAGGAGACCATAGACATCGTTGGTATGCCTTCCCAAAGCCAAATGGTATGAAATTCAAAGATCCAAGCTTGAGCCTCATCAATCATGCTAGACATTTTCATTTCTACAAATGGTATCATGTCACGGTGATGATATTCAATCTCTTCACTTCCATATCTAATCACGACAAGTCCCAACCCATTCAGCATTCTCTTTTCTCGATTCCATAAATATCAAAGACTCATAGACTGACATAATGAATTTTGGTTCTAGAGTGATGAATGCACACTATTCAAATTATATAGACCTACATGAGCTGAGGCATAGAAATATCGAGGTCAAAAAATTAATTGATTTTCATATGGTGGGGGAGTTATCTAAAAACTTCACGTAAACATACAAACCCACATTTTGATCGAGGCCCCAAGCATATATATATGTAGTATGACTCATCATTTGCTAAGAAGGATCCTTATGAACTAAATCTCCCAGCTCGGTGTGGGTGAGAAGGTTTATATTCAAACAAAGAAATAGCATTAAAAGCAATGTTGTATTATGTCAATAATGCCCACATGTATGATAGAGCGACAGAAATGTGTTTCATCGGGTATGTGCACGTTCTTATTCCTTTCGAGGCCCACATGATGCTGATATAGCATGTGTCTACCACTAATGAATGCATGCAGCTCTAAGTATTGGATGCCACTACATAAGAAAGATTGAAGCCTTGTGATTAATGACAAGTGAAGAGTTTTAGCGGTTCTAACAGATTCCAAAACCCGTGCTTTCTTTAAGCATAGTTACATTGAATTTAGTCAAGCTCAACAATGGTTAAAATTGAGTCTTGGAGAAGCACAGATTTTGCTTTGCATTTTTCAAATGTTGATCCTTTTTACACCATCGATGATCTTATAAGAAAGCAAAGCTCGATCGCAAATCCATACAATGATCAACCTTTGGTTACACAGGCAGTAGTAGCCTGGTGCATAGTGAAGAATTTAGACACATAGTTTAAAGGTTTGAAGGGCATCTAAAACTCAAGCACCTGCGGTATGGGATACCCGAATTAGATCTTAAAATGGCAACCAAGTTTGGAATTCGCGAAACTTAGGAAAGGATTTGCTAATGGAAACCTGGTCACCATGGTTCTGAATGTTCAAAGGTAAAATGTGAGCAGTCGTGAGTCAGCAAGATATGTAAGGAAAAACACAAAGTCACATGTGTCTTGGTTGGAAACATGGATTAAGAGAGCCATAGGTTTCACAACTCACGACATTCTCCATATGCAGGAATATAATAACCAGCGGGTACCGATGGAAATAATTTGTTCTTCATGAATGACATAGAGGTTGGCACTGGCAAAGCACATGAACTATTTGATAAATTGCCTATCCGAGTTTGTTTCCTATTAAGCTTTGAATAGAGGAACGACAGTAGGATCATCCAAAAATTCCACAGGAAGATAAGGGGTCGGTATATGTTAACCTGTCAAGTGAAAAAAGTGGGACCCGTGGCAATTTGAGGAAGTTATTATTGCAGAGATCCCTTGTGCTCAGTTTTCTTTTCATCGTAATGAGAAAAGGCTTCAACATTTCTCATAGCACTAGGGATATGAATTTAATATTGATTCTCGCTTCCAAAGTTATAAATATCATGTGGATTTTCATGAAAAGTTTGAGTAACTTTTATAAATATTGAACTCCCAAGAATCAATTATTTATATTGTCGGGAAATCGAAAAGGCAGAGGGAAGCTTATTTATTGAAGATTTTCACATTACCTTAGGGGTTCCATTTTTTTAGATTTTTGGCTGAGAGACTTTGGGCTACAACAAAACAGAGGCTAAAACAGAGGCTATGGATACAAGAGGTTCCACTTCTTTGGGGTTGGAGACTTTGATGCTGCAGAACAGAGGAGTTGAGCCGAGGGCTTTATAATTCTTTCCTTAAGGGAGATTTTATGCTGCTTCGAGGGGAGGGTAGAAGGTTAGAGTTTTAGATAGGTAGATATTGTAAAGGCAGTAATTGATAGATATTGTATGGATGTTTTAGTTTTTGAATGACTTTGTGCATGTAGAAATTCAATATTTGTATATGTATCATCTTGAATTCAGCTTAGAGACTTTGTGTTCAAGCCTATTGAATCGGCATTACTTTGTGAATTTTGATTTATTAGTTCAGGGTATTTCGTTACTGTCCTTACTACAAATAGGTGTTATTATTCATTTTTGTAGATCAATTAAAATATCTCTTTGTTGTTAGAAATAATCTATACCTCACGATCCAAGAATCTGTGAGAGATCCTTTCGTACTTTCAGGTAAAAGTGTAGGATATTTAAATTCATCGAATATTTCATACAAGGAGCTATACCTGGTAAAATTTAGAGGAAGGTTATCAACCCCGTGATAACCTATCCAACTGTTGGTGTTAGTTTGTCCTCTCACTAGGGCATTCGAGGTCAAATTTGCACGTATTTCTTCAAAGGACAATCTGTTCACTAACAAAATCTAACTTTCATTCCTATGCTCTAGATGACTTTTTGAGATCGTGGTTTCTTTGATCCCTATAGTGATCCTACAGACGTCGTACCCTTAGGAATGCATTTTCTAAATTGTAGGAACACTACAAAAGGAAATGCATAAATCACAAGGAAAAGTTTTTTTACCCTACCAATTGGTCTAGTGTTTGTCATACTTGTACTCATTGTACCATGTCCACCTGATGCTTTGATCATTCCTGTGTAGCCCTTGCATCGTCAAACTCAAAGCACCAAACAATAATATAATGACATCAATATAAGAGAAAATGGCCATTTCTACCCCTCCTAGCCTCCCTTATAGACATCCTAGAGTACCCTTTTTCATTCCTTGACCCCTCCCACACCCATATTTTATTCCTACCCTATTATTCTTATAATATAATTATCTTTTTTACACTCCCTTTGCCTTATTACATACCCCTACTCTTGTGCACTTGTTATCACTTTTCAAAAAGTTGTTGCATTTCATTTTCTCTCCCCACCACCTTCTTGAGGGGGCATCATGCAGCCCATTTTATCCTCTTCTATTCAAAACCAAGGCAACCATGTTTCTTTAGACATATTCTTCACATCATTTATATTCAAACTTCTTTGAAATAGTGCTATCCCAACACTATGTCAAAGAGGGGCAGAATGTAGACACCTAAATCTGATTACACCATTAGGTGTGTAATCTTATTTAGTCATATTTTAGGACATTATTGATTAAATACTTGTTATTTTATTAATTAATCTTCATCCCCTAGTTAATTAATTAATTTAACTAACTAAAGTCCAATTGATAAAATCAAACGATAACCCAAAATCAATCTAACAATTAAATCCCTATTCCTTTATTAAATAAAAAAATGTCAAAACCCATTTGATTTAATTCCTAAATCATTTAGTAAATTATCCTAAACCCCTAAACCATCCCTAATACCATCTATACCCATAATCCAACCCATTTATGCATGCCAACCTCACTTAGCCACCTAACTAACCCATCCCATCAAAGCTAAGTCACTTACCTCCTAACCCCCTTTCTAAGCTAAGTCTAATCCCCCTCCTAAACATGTGCACAAATTTAAGCAAGGGTTAAGACTTGCTAACCTAAGCCAAAGTCAATGGTCTCGCTTATCCTCTTCCATCCCTATCCAAGTGCATTAATGGCTCTTACATGCCATTAATGTCTTTTACATTCCTCTTATATACTCTCCCTCCCTGATTACTCCCCTTGACCCTCCATTTTGACCACCTAATCCCCTTTTGACACTTGTCATAAGGCTAGAGCCTTGAAGAAGCACAATCCATGTGCTCTCCTCTTTTTGCATCCTATCCCTTCCCCACCTTCTCTCTATCCTCACATCTTGACCCTCCATCATACTACCATTTAGTCTATAAATTGAGCCCTTCTCCTCTCACAATCCATCATCTACCAATGCAAACTTATAATGCCCCCCCACTAACCACTATGGTATAGCCATTTTACACCATTACCATGTCAAAACCCACATACACATCTATTGTTGAAACCTCAACTCATCTCCATGCTTGATAACAACCCACCATTTGAAGCTTGTGCACAATTAAACACACATCCTCTATCTATCTAGACACATCTACGTCATCATAGGTCACACCCAAGGAGCATGCCATTTTTGGTTTGCCTTCCTTCATGGTGTTCACCTCATCTTATCATAATTTTTTCTATTATTTGGTTTTGTGAATGTTAAATTTGTTACTAATGTTGATAGCATACTAGGTTTTTAGCATTATAGGTAGAGCATTGAGACTTCCTAGGAGGTCACCCATCCTAGTACTAATCCAACTCAAGAACGTTTAACTAGGAAGTTTCCTCCACGGTTAAACCCACCCTTCTTGCAACCTCATTTGAAAAACCTTCGCTAAGTGTTGTTTCTCATTAACCATTAATTATGAATCCCCTTAAGCTCATCAATTGATAAGTAGGAGACATTTTCCACAAGTCAAATTATGATATTTCCCAAAGGATTTAACTATGTAATTTTTGAGTCAAACTCATTGACTCATATTTTATGAGTAGTTTTTTACACAAACCCATATTTCATGAAAATGAAAATAAGACTTATCATTCATTGGATCTAGGTGATGCTCACAAAGGTGAAGCAACGAGACTTCCTAGGAAGTCAACCATCCTAGTACTAGTCTAACTCAAGCATACTTAACTAAAATATGATCTCCATGGTTAAACCCACTCTTCTTGCAACCCCATTTGAAAAACAATCACCAAGTGTTGTGCCTTATGAAACATTCATTGCAAATCCCATAATCTCATCAATTGATAAGTAGGAGATATTTTCCATAGCAAGTTAAATTGTGATATTGCTTATTAAGATTTAACTATGTAGTTTTTTAGTCAAACTCATTAAATCATATTTCTGACCACGTGGAGCCATTTTTGGAGTGATTTAGTGTTGAAAATAACTTCAAACAAAATATTCATGCTCTTTATCCAAGAATGAAGATGGAAAAAATGGGAAAAACAAAGACAAATAAGATAAAACCCTCAAGTTTTTCAATTTATAAGTTTTTCCAATAGTGTAATCAAACTATAGTGCGATTATGATATTTTTTGAATTTTAGGAGCCTAAGGCTCATCCCATCCAAACCATAGCATTCCAAAACTATACTGTGATCATACTATTTGTTACATAAGAAAAAAAAATTCCACCTTTTTGGTACCACAACTTTGTGTACTTACCCTTCTAGAATTGATTAGATGATGCAATTGAGATGTTAGATGTTTTGTAACTTAGCACTTTTTTTATTTCATGTTCATGATGCATTTGAGTGATTACTCCTTGATTAAATTGTTCTTGGTTCTCCCAAGTGTCGAGGTTTTATCTATTTTTTTGCATTTCTAACTTAGTTCAATGAACACAAATTTTTATGGTCATATGCTAAAGTATTATGTCATACAATCTTGCATTTTATTGCTTCCCTATTAATGTTTCATTACATGATAGAGAATTATATCATACAATATGAATTCTATCACATGACTTAAAAGGGTTTCATTGTACAAAATTACACTTAATCATTTTCCAAAGTTATGGAGTTTCATCATATGATAATCAACATGAAACCTTTGTATCTTGGATAGTAGGCACTTTTGCTCATAATCAAAAAATGTGAAGGGGATATTCAGATACCCTTTTGGGAGATGGATCTTTCCAATCCTGAACAAATTAGATTTTAATCACCTTTTGGGTAGCTAGATGAAACTTCTTGTTTAATTATGTAGTTTAATTTGGAAAATGAACTTGTATGACTAATTACACAAGAATTTTATTTTGGATATGAGCTAACATTGATTCAAATGGAAACATAGTAATATAAATGAACCTTTCATGTTAATCATTAGATGGTAGTAGAATTATATGGATGAAGTTAAGGCATTGAAATTTTTTGTTAGTGTGTTAGCCTTCTTCTTGTGATACATTATATATAATGGTTATGTTAGAAACTAAAGTCCACCAAGATAACTTGGTGGGGGGGGCGGGGGGCGGGGGCGCGGTGTGGATCAGTTACCTAATTAATATAACTTTTATCAACATTATTAAACTTCAAACATGTGATGAATAAAAATAGTAACCATAAGAAGTTACACATACATAATTACACCATATATGTTAACTATGGAAACACTTGACCAGAGGGAAACCCTCGATGGGGATCGTACCCACAAAATGATGTACTAATATAAATTATCTTTGTAAGAGGATGGAATTTATTAGGAGCTAATAAAATACATTCAATATATATCAATTCCTATTAGGAGACTTTAAATCCATGTGAGGAGATTCCAACCCTGTTAGGAGTTGTGCCAACCTTGTTAGGAGTTGTAGAGGGCAGATGGACCCACTGTCAAAAAAAATTTAGGGTCAAAACCACCAAACTCACTATCCAACTAGTCCTTGTATTATTCCTCTTAGAATAATAGAAATGCAATTAATCTCAATAACTGAAACTCTTTCTTTGTCCTCTTACTATGCCAATACTACACTAGATACCTTTCATAACTCAATATTGGATCTCTAACTTTGCATCACAATGATCCCTTTGATTGCTTACTCACATTTACCAATTTCACATATCAATATCCTCTTTAACATACTTTCACACTTTATCACAAGGAAAATAATTTGAATTGGGTCATCCTTGAGGCTTTCCCAATTACAATTATAATAGGACCTTAATAAGATAATACAATACATTACATCCTCTTATAATTACAAAATATTTTTGGCTCACATTCTTCACAACTTCTCACATGTATGACCTTAGAATTCATGCACTCAGTGATGTCATCATCAAGTAGTCTTCTATCACTATCTAACTATGCGCATCAAGATTCTATCCATGTTAGGAGATACAATTCAAACACCATAAACTACTTCTCAAGTACTTTGTTTGCACACTATCTTCTATAAATTGCAAATAAATGTCATGTGCATTTGGCTTCCTACATGCACACTTATCCATGTCATCATGGCATAGTGTAGTAACATATCCTAGACCACACTTGACCTCATCATCAATACTTGATCCATACAACCTCATTCTTTGTTGCTCTTATCTTTTCAAATCCTCTTCATCAATCAAATCTAAAACTCTTAGGAACAACTATTGCTCCCCCTATTGACATCAATATAAATATCCCACATTCTCATAAGCTTTCATGTGCCAATTCTCCCTCATTGTGTATGCTTATCTTTCCATGCATTCTTTCTCCAATTTTCAGGAGATATTTTTCATCCACTCTCTCCCCATTGAAATTAATGAAAAGGGCATCATTATATCAATTAAATACTCAAAATATTCAACTAGTTAAAGTTTCCAAAGACATTGTTCAATAAGAGTCCTTCACAACTCTACTCAATCAAAGATACTCCCCCATAGAGGAACCATTAGCATTCAATCCAGATAAGCAACAGTACTCTATACCACTAGACTGATGTAATTTCTGCATTGTCTACTATGAAGTAGGCAAGGCTATAACCCTAGGAATGACTCACAAATCCTCAAATATATCCTTAAAAAAATGCTTCATAAAAATATATGCAATATGCACCTTTGTATTAACATACTCTATTATGATCTCTTTCTCTGCAACTTTCTCTCTTAGAACATGATACTTAATTGTTATGTGCTTTGTCTTATAATGTAACACAAGATTCTTAGACATACTCATTGTAATTTTGATATCACAATGTATGATAATAGGTTCTAAAAACGTAATCCCAGTATCCTTTAGCATCTGTTTCATCCACATGATCCGATTGCAATTGTTTGTTGCTCCTACATGTTGAGAACATGTGTCTCAATCTTGCAATCTTTTTCTAAAAAATTCTAGAATTTGTTTGTGGAACTTTTCCACTTATTTATATCTTGGAAAAGAATGTATAAAATACCAAAAGGTGCCTTGTCCATAGTAGAATATAGGAGGACCATTTGTAGATCATAGTTAGCTTGTTTTATGACTGTTATAGGGGCCTAAACTAAGAGACAAAATTATGGATGAGATTACTATTTTAACCTGGTTGTTTTTTCCATCTTGGAAATGTAAATGTCAAAAATGGGTATAATGTGGCATGATAGTTTTGCCCATGGTTTTGTAAAACCACAAGTGGTTTCTAGGTTGTAAAATCACTATAAAAGGAGGGCTTGGGGAGGTTTTTGTGTAATTGAGTTTAGTTTGCAAGGCTAGGTGCTATAAGAAGTCTCCCTAAGTTTGAGTTGTGGTGATTCACTCCTGTAAGAACTTGCATTGCAAGTGTATTGTAATCATCTTGGTTTGATAATACATTGTGTAGGTTTTGCAAGGTGGGGTTTTAATCCTAGAAGGGTTTCCCCATGGTAATCATTATGTTATGCATTCATTGTTATTTTGATTATATTATTATGCATTTTTTGAAATCTCTACAATAGTTAGTTGAATTTGCATAATTGTTCTCTCAAAGATTAGTGTAGGGAGCAATTTTGCACACCTTTGCTTCATTACAAGTGGTATTAGAGCCTGGCCAATTTTGGTTCTATTTGTTGGGTACAGGATTTTTTGAGCTAATCAAGGTTTGAGTGGGAGCTTGTGCAGAGTATTTCATTTTTATGTTGCAATATTGCAAAGATGGCAAGCATGTCAGGGAGAATTGATGTTGAAAAATTTTCTGGCATAAAATTTGAGATGTGGAAGCTGAAGATGGAAGATCTATTGAATGATCGCAATCTATGGGACATGATTGATGAGAAGAAGTTTAGGCCTATAGATCTGACTTTAGCCATACAATATGATGTGATAGACAAAAAAGCTAAAGATCTCATCAGATTGTGTCTTGTAAACTCAATCCTTATTAATGTCCATGAAGAACCTATTTTGAAGAAGCTTTTGAAGAAGATAAGTGAGATATATCAAGCAAAACCACTTGTAAACAAGATTTTCTTGAGGAAGAATTTGTATTCCTTGAGAATAGAAGAAGGTGGAGAAATTATTGAGCATCTTGAAAGCTTTAATATGTTGGTGACTTAGTTGACCTCTATAGGGGTGTCAATCGATGAAGAAGAAAGGTGCCAAATATTGCTCTGTTCATTGTCAAACTCATGGGGTAGCCTTGTTATGGCCATAGGGAGCACTTTAGTTGTCTTGAAGATGGAGGATGTTGTTAGTTCTATACTTTTTGAGGAGATGAGAAGGAAGGTCTCTATAAATGCCAAAGAGGCTTTGAGTGTTGAAGGAAGATCAAAAGAAAGAGGCAAGAATGAAAAGCAGCATGGCCATTCTAGGTCCAAGAATAAGGGGAGATCAAAATCTCCTAGTAAGTCCAAGGCAATCTACTAGAATTGTGGCAAACCTAGACACTTACAAAAGGACTAGAAAAAGGAGAATAAAAAGAAGAAGAAGAAGAAACATTCTGATTCTAAGCTCAAAAAGGAAGTTGGAGATGTTCTCATCACAGCCTTGGCCACTTGTGTAGGTGAAAATGCATGGTTAATAGACTCAGGTGCATCTTTCCACATGAGTCCTAATAGAAACTAGTTTAGTAAGTATGAAAATTTTGAGGTTTATTTGGGTTATAACTTAGTTCTTGATATTTTTGGTCATGGAAGTATTCGTGTAAAAAAATTTGATGTTAGAATTAGAAGATTTGATTGTGTCTTGCATATCCTAGAACTAGTGAGGAATTTGTTATCTATTAGTAAGCTAATAGCTGTGGGTGTGCATGTACAATTTTTTGAAGTAGGTGTGAAAATGGTGAGAGGTGCTATGGTAATAGAAAGAGGAAGTAGATTGGGTACATTATACCAGTTTGATGCATGCACGGTTGAGTGAAAGAGTACTTTTGATAAGACTATGACAAGGACTACTTTGTTGGAAAGGGAGAGGGTTTCTCTTTTAACAGATTGTCATAGTTTTTGGGTACCCAAGGGTGCTCTGTCTATTGAATCAAAGTTGCTTGTAGAGAAGACCATGTTATGGAACTAGAGACTTGACCACATAGGTGAGAAGGGTCTATGGACCTTGAAAAATAAGAACCTTTTTGATGGGTTGAATGACTACAATCTTGAATTTGATTTTTATGAGCATTGTATCTATTGTAAATAAAACCGCATTTAGTTTTACTCAAGTCCTCATAAGTCCTTGTGCACTTTGGATCTAATTCATTAGGATGTATTTGGTCTATTTGATGTTCCTCCTATCGGTAAATTAGTTTATTATGATGATTTCAATGGAATAACATGGGTTTATTTCCTTAGGAGTAATGCTGAAGTTTTTAGTCATTTCAAAGAATTTAAAGCAATGGTTGGGTTGGAGATTGGAAATAAAACAAAATGTTTGAGAATTGATAATGGTGGTGAATTTTTCTCTAAGGTTTTTTAAACATTTTGTAAAGATTGTGGTATTAAAAGAAAGAAGACAACTTTGTATTCTCCACAATAGAATAGAGTTGCAAAAAGAATGAATAGGATCCTGATGGAGAAGGCTAGGAGTATGCTAAGTGGTGCTAAACTAGAAAAAAAGTTCTAGGTTGAAGCTATAGCCACTACATGCTACCTAATAAATAGGTCTCCTACATCAACTCTTGTTGATAAGATGTGAATGGAAGCATGGTTAGGCCACAAGCCTTCACTGAGACATCTAAGAGTGTTTGGTTGTGAAGCATATGCTCATGTGCCAAAGGAGAAGTAGACAAAACTGCATAAAAAAAGTTGTTAAATGTATGTTCATCAGATATAGTTATGGTGTGAAAGGATACAAGATTTGGGATATTATTGCACAAATGGTATTTTATTCAAGAAGTTTTATTTTTAGAGAAACTAAGCCTTCTTCTATTACAATGTAGCTAGAACAAATAGAAGAAAAGAAATATGTGATTCAACTTCTTGCTACACCTAAGAAAGTTGTATCAAGGCCATTAGAAAGACAAGATGTTGAAGAGAGCTCTACAAGTTTTGAATCATCAGAGGAAGAGGGAGAACTTGATCATGAACCTAAACTAGATCTTGTTCACAGGTCTAGTAGATAGAGGAAAGCCCTAGAAAGGTATGGATATTCTCCTAATGATTGTAAATGTCTATTTTATTTGAATGCTAATATTGATTAACCAAGATTTGTACAAGAGCCTCTTGGTATGAATGATTTAGAGTCATGGAAAATAGCCATGGATGAAGAAATAGCAGCTCTTAAGAGGAATCAAACATGGGACTTTGTGCCATTTCCTAAAGGATGAAAGCCTATTGGTTGTAAATGGGTGTTCAAAAACAAGATAGGTCCAAATGGAAGCATTGAGACATATAAAGCATGTTTGGTTTCAAAAGGTTACTCTTAGGTTGAGAGAGTAGATTATGGTGAGATTTTTTCTCTAGTAGCCAAAATGACATCCATTAGATTTTTTCTTTCTATTGCATCAACTTATGATCTAGAGATCAAGAAAATAGATGTGAAAACTACTTTCCTTCATGGAGATTTGGAGGAAGAAATTTATATGTCATAGCCAGAGCACTATGTGGTAAAAGGTAAAGGTCATTTGGTCTATAAATTGAAGAAATCCTTGTATGGTTTAAAATAGAGTCTTAGGATGTGGTACCAAAAGTTTGATACATACGTTTTGAGTTTGGGATTTGTGCAATCTAAATTTGATCACTATATATATTTCAAATCTAATGGTGATGGTTTCTTGGTTATGTCCTTGTATGTTGGGAAAGGAAAAGGTTTGATTGTAGAGTTAAAATCTTAGCTCTCAATAAAGTTTGAAATGAAAGATCTTAGTGTAGCTAGGCACATTCTAGGAATGGAGATTATAGGAGATAGACATAATAGAAAGCTTTGGCTAGGCCAGAGTAAGTAAGTTGGTACTATTCTAAAATGGTTCAATATGCAAGATTCAAGACCATTGAGTGATCCTATTACAATGGGAACAAAGCTTTCTAGTCCACAGTGTTCCACATCCCCATTGGAGATGGAAGAGATGAGTCGAGTACCATATCGAAGTGTTGTTGAAAGTTTGATGTATGTTATGGTTTGTACAATACCAAAAATTGTCCAAGAAGTGGGAGTTCTTTCTCATTATATGTCTAACCTAGGAAGAGCACATTGGGATGCAGTAAAAAGAGTTTTCAAATACTTGAGGGTACCTCAGAGTACTCGATATGTTTTCATGGAATAGGAAATGAGAATTTCTTAGATATTCAAGGCTATGTGGATTCATACTAGGTTGGTGATGTTGATATTAGAAGATCCACCAGTGCATATGTGCTTACATTATTTGGTGGTGCAATCAGTTGGAGGAGCAAGCAATAGGCTATGGTCACTTTGTCCACTACTGAGGTAGAGTATATGGAAACTACTCATGCCTACAAGGAAGCCACCTAGTTAAAGAGATTATTCTTAGATATAGAGTTCAAATAGGGTGTAGTGACAAGTTATAGTGATAGTCAAAGTGTAATTTTTCTAGCAAAGAACCTAACTTTTCATGCCAGGACCAAGTGCATTGACGTACAATATCATTTTGTGAGAGATATGGTTGAGGATGGCAAGGTGAAGTTGGAGAAGGTGGAGACTTTGGTGAATGTTGTTGATGCATTAACTAAGCCCATGAGCATAGAGAAATTTAGATGGTTTTTAGAGTCTATGAGCCTTTTGGCTCCTAGAAATTAAGTCCATGATATTTTGGATCCCTTGACTCTTACAAGGTGTTCAACAAGTGGGAGAATGTTGAGAACATGTGTCTCAACCTTGTAATCCTTTTCTAGAAAATATGAGAATTTGTTTGTGGAAGTTTTCCACTTGCTTATATCTTGGAAAAGAGTATAAAATATGAAAAGGTGCCCTATCCATAATAGAATATAAGAGGGCCATTTTTAGAGCACAGTTAGCTTTTTTTATGACTTTTATAGGGGTCTAAACTAAGAGAAAAAATTATGGAAGGGATTACTATTTTAACCTAGTTGTTTTTCCATCTTAGAAATGTAAATGTCAAAATTGGGTAACAGATGGCATGGTAGTTTTTCCCATGGTGTTTTAAAACTAGAAGTGGTTTCGAGGTTTTAAAATCACTATAAAAGGAGGGCTTGGGGAGGTGTTTGTGTAATTGAGTTTAGTTTGCAAGACTGGGTGCTAGAAGAAGTCTCTCCAAGTTTTAGTTGTGGTGATGTGCTCCTGTAAGAACTTGCATTGTAAGTGTATCGTAATCATCTTGGTTTGATAATACATTGTGTCAGTTTTGGAGGGTGGGGTTTTTCTCTTGGAAGATTTTCCCCACGATAATCATTGTGTTATGCATTCATTGTTATTTTGATTATATCATTATGCATTTCTTGAGATCTCTGCAATAGTTTGTTGAATTTGCATAATCATCCTCTCAAAGATTGGTGTAGGAAGTGATTCTGCACACCTTTTCTTCCATACACCTCAGACTCTACTGTTGTTGCACTCTATGTTTCTTACTTAGCCAAGAAACTAGTCTTCCTCCAAAGAAAAATCCTCCACCACTTGTACTCTTTCTATCATCTATACTACCTTCCCAGTCTCGATCAGTATATGCACATAGAGTAAATTCATTTGATCTATCATACAACAACCCAAAATAAGGTATACCTTTCAAATATTTGAATATCCTTTTTACTGATGCATAATGTGATTCTTTAGGGTCATCTCAAAATCTTTCTACTATTCCAACTACATTAGCTATATCTGGCCTTGAGTGAGTCAAATATTACAAACCTCCAATCATAGATCGAAACTTATTCTGCACAACTGTAGGTGTCTTATCTTTGCTAGATAACTTGTGACCAATTATCATAGGTGTGCCAATAGGCTTACAACTTTCCAAACCAGATCTCTTCAACACGTCTTTCAAATACTTATTATGTGATAGGAAAATACCATCACTATTCTATACAATATGTAGATTTGAGAAATATTTCAGCTCATCAATCATGCTCATCTCAAATTCATTCTTCATTTCATCAGCAAATTTGTCACTTGCTTCATCATCATCCAAAGATTATACATCCACAAGTATCATAATAATCAATAAAACATTTTAGATTTTATTTTCAAATACAAGTTACTATCTAGAGTACCTTTAGAAAATCCCAATTTCTCAAAATACTTGTCCAACCTCACATACCAAGTTCTAGGTTCTTGTTTTATTCCATACAACACTTTCTTTAGTTTTCATACAATATCTCCTTCTTTTGTCAAAGAAAATCCTCTAAGCTTCTCAATGTAGACTTCTTCTTCAAATGCTCCATTTAGAAATACTACCTTTGCATTCATCTGATACACTTTAAACTTCTTATTTGCTGCATAAGCCAAGAACATCATCACTCATTCAATTCTGGCAATAGGTAAAAATGTCACTTTGTAGTCTATACCTTCTTGTTATGAATAACCTTTACATTCCAATCTTTCTTTGTTTCTCAGAACCTCACCTTGTTCATTTGTCTTGTTTTCAAAAACTCACTTAGTTCCTATAACATTCTTATATTTAGGTCTAGGGACCAATTCTCATGTCTCATTATTCATAATCTAATATAGTTCTTCCTTCATTTCTTGAATCCAATGATCATTCTTACATGCTTTATCTACACTCTTTGGTTCAACTTAAGAAATCAAACATAATTTTTCATGTAATTTGTTTCTTGTCATAACTCCTCTATCTTTTCTTCCAATGATTTGATCACCAAGGTAATTCTTTCTAAAATTCTCATTTTGTGTTTCTGTCACTAATTCAATTATTACTTTTTCTCTAGGTTCTAATCTCGGTTCTTGTTTTTGTTCCACAACTTGAATGTCATTCTATAAATCATTGTTATTCTCATGAAAAGTCTCAATATTTTCTGGGATATGCTTAGGATTAATTTCTTCATCATTGGAATTATAATCAATCATTATTTCTTTAACTCCAAACTTCTCATCAAATTTTACATTTGCACTTTAAACAATAGTCTTAGTCCTTTGATTAAAACATCTATAAGGTTTTCTTTTCAATGAATAACCAAGGAACATACCTTAATCACTTCTTGGATCAAACTTACCAATGTGAACATCTATCTTGATATACCATTTACTTTTAAAAATTCTAAAATATTTTACTGATGGTGCATGTCCAAATCATAGTTCATAAGGTGTCTTGTTTATGTCTTTTCTAATCAATACTCTACTCATTGTATATAATTTCTCTCCAAATGTCTTTGATACATCATTCTCAAACATCATAGATCTTTCTACTTCTATTATAGACCTATTTCTTCTCTTAGCTATACCATCTTTCTCAAGAGTCTTAGGGATTCATAGTTTTCTCTTAATGTCATTCACCTCACAAAAGGTGTTAAACTCATTTGAGGTAAATTCTTCACATATATTAGATCTTAAACATTTAGTCTTCAATCCAGACTCATTCTCAACTCCATTCTTAAACAACTTAAACTTCTCAAATACTTTAGACTTTTCTTTAAGGAATGCTACCCACATCATCCTAGTAAAGTCATCAGCAATAATCATGGAGAACTTTTCAGCATAGAATCATCTTGTCTTTGTGGAACCACTCATATTTGTATGATCAACCTCCAATTTTTTTTATTGTAGTGAAATTCCTGCTAGAAAAAATAACTTTTCTTCTTCTTAGCCATAACACATTCCTTCCACACAATATAAGTAGGATTCACAATTTTTGGTAAATCCCTAATAGAAAATGTACTACTTTCTTTTACAATATTATCAAAATTTATATGAAAAAACCTTATATTCCACAACCAACTGTTATCAACTTTAGCAACCAGACATCTCATCTCTATAGGGCTCAGCTGAAAAACATTACCTCTAGATCTTGTACCAGTGCCAATCATCTTACCATTCTTGTCCTTGATAATCCATGTCTTCTATATGAACTATAACTTAAATCCCTTATCAACCAACTATCCAACACTCAATAGGTTATGTTTTAATTCATCAACAAAGTAAACATCACTTGTGGTGGTTTTCCCATCAAGAGTAATGGATCCTATTCCCTTGATATGGCAATTCACATTGTTACTAACTCTAATAATTCCTCCATCATGGTTTTTGAACTTAAAAAATGTACTCATAGCACTAGTCATATGATGTGAATGACCATTTTCTATGATCAAATAAACTTTCTTTTCAATGTGTGAAACTAGAGATTTTTCTTCTCTAACTTATTTTTCAAGATTCTCTTCTTTTATGGCCACAAATCCCAACTCATCATCACTTTCAATTTGAACTCTCTCATCAGACTCATCATCATCATTTGCATACAAATATTCTCTAGGCCTTCTAGACTTGAAATTATTTTTTTCTCTTTTCACTATTTTAGAACACTTAGAAGCATAATGAAAAAATTCATCACAAATCTAACATTTAAAGATTTTCTTACCATCTGGTTCCCTCCTCACAAGTAAGGTAATTCATTTTTCAATCTTTTTGTGTTCCTCAAACCTAGATCTGCTACTACTATCATAATCTCCACTAGTGCTTGCACTTCTTAATAAGGAAGGGCAAACACTTAATGCACTAAAAGAAGTCTCCACTCTAGGAAACTCTCTAGATTGTTTCAAACTTACATATGTTCCTTCCAATCTTCCAAGAAGAGTCTCTTTGGAAAATTTCTTAGCATAAGGTATCACTTGCTCAACCATCTATGTTGTCTTCTTGAATAATGGTGTCAAAGTCTTCAAGATCTTCCATATGATCTCATCTTTATCTTTTGTTCCATTACAAGACTTATTCCTACACCAAAATTTGAAATTATGCCAATATAACTTCTTATAGATTCATCTTTCATCATTTTAGCCTCTAGAAATAATCATATCTAGTTTTTCAATATGATTCTTTTTGCATGTATATCACCTTCAAAAGTAGATTCCAAGGTTGAATAAATTTTATGAAATAGATATATACACAATTACACTAGATATGTTAACTCAGGAAAACCTTGATCAGAGGGAAAACCCTAGCGGGGATGGTACCCACAAAATGATGTATTAGAATATGTGTTCCTAAGAGGATGGACTTTGTTAGAAACCAATGAAATACATTTATTACATATCAGTTCCTTTTAGGAGACTTTGAATCCATATGAGGAGATTCTAGCACTATTAGGAGTTGTAGAAGGTAGATAGACCCATATCAAAATAGCTTCAGTAGCATGACCACTAAACTTATTGCCCAACTAGTCTTTGTATTATTCCTTTTAGAATAATAGAAATGAAACTAATCTCAGCAACTCAAACTCTATCCTCTTACCATGCCAATACCAAATACCTTTCCAACTTCGCATCACAGTGATACCTTTGATTGCTTACTTGCATTTACCAATTTCACATATCACTAGCTTCTTTCATACACTTTCAAACTTCATCTCAAGGAAAATAACTTTATTTTATACCATGTCCTCAAAATAATTCATTGAGTCATCTTTGAGTCTTTCCCAATTGCAATTATAATAGGACCTTATAAGATAATACAATACATTACATCCTCTAATAATTACAAAATACTATCAACTCATAATCTTCACAACTTCTCACGTGTACAACCTTAGACTTTGCACACTCACTGACATCATCATCTAGCTATCTTCTGTCACTATCTAACTGCACTCATCAAGACTATATCCCTAGCTATCAAGAGATACAATATGAACACTAGAAACTACTTCTCAAGTACCCTATCTGCACATTTTCTTCTATAAATTGTAAATAACTCTCACATGTCTTTGACTTCCTATAGGTGCACTTACCTATGTCATCAGGACACACTATAGAACATATCCTCAACTATTCTTGACCTCATCATCAATGATTGATCTGTATGACATTTTTCTCTATCTTCTACTTTGTCAATCTTTACAATACTTTGACATCAGTGAGAAGCATAGTCATGAATGCAACAAACAATCATGTTAACTATCTCTCCACTACTCCATCAATGATAGAATACCCCCCATAGGAATATCATTAGCATTCATGGTAACAGGTTAAACCTATGATTAAACGAAAAAATGTTAGTCTATGATTTATCCCTATTTCCAAGGACTCCCAAGTGGGTTATTACTAGTGTAAAGAATTCATATACATAAAAAAACACTTGTAATTAAAATTAATGCTCATTTAACTATTTAAGATATTTTGTATGTGTTAGTTGAATTATTGATTACTTCTTCAAATGGTCTAATTTACATTATCCCTATGGAGAAAACAATGTTGAAACATTGGCATAATATATTAGACTTGCAAAAGTTATGAAAGAGAATGTTGGTCATGAAATTAATAATAGAATTGAAAACTTTTATGAGCTTAGAGATTTTTTGATACTCTTTTATTTAACAATGAAAATGAGGAAAACATTCAATGAGATCAATAATAGATTTACAAAAGTTATGAAAGAGACTATTTGATATTCTTTTATTTGAAAATGAAAATGAGGGAAAAAATCAATGGAATGAAATTTAAGGTTGGCCATGGAATTGATAATAAATTTTGGAAAGACAAAATAAATTATCATATAAAGAGAAATAAATTGTAATCAAGAAATAACAAGTAAAGAGAAATCTATATATGTAATATTTTGAATTTTTTTTTTTTCCATTTTGATCATATTAATACTTATATGATTTAGTACTTTTAATTTTTAAAATATCATCAATCAATAGATTTAATAATTTTACATATTTTTTAAGTACCATTTAAATAATATTATTATTTATATATTTTATTTTCAAGTATTTCATTCATTTTTTCTTATATGTAATTTTAATAACTATCTTAGGAAAGACATCTTCCTATGTATTTTACATTAACAAATTAAAAAATTTATTGGAAAGAGTTCATTGTGCATATATGAGGTGACAAGGCGAGTCCTCCTCTAGTTCAAATAATACTAGAGGGTGCACATTAATAGAATCGAACACTTTAAGAAGGATTTCTTAATTAGTTGATAGGTTATTTTTAGGGAGAAGTGCCCAAACCTATGCAATGTCTTACAATTGAGAATTGTGAGGTGGTTTTAGGAGACAAAAGGTAATTTCCATGTTCTTTGTTACTAGTGGTTGGTTTGGCCTCTATAAGGCATTGCATCCAATGAGCATTGCATCTAAGCATAAAAATACAAATGATAATGAAAGGAAGTGTTGGGACTAAGTGGAGATAGGTCTATCCTGACCAGCAATAAATGGAAAGTTGTTTTAGACTAGACGACTTAAACATCACATACTAAGGTCTGATTCCTGGACTAAAAGTGTTAAATAGTCAAAGTTGACTTAGTTTTTTAAGATTAATTTTCTCCTTAGTGTGTGATGTTTAAGGGTGACTATTTTGACAAGATATTAACTACTGAAAAGAGGACTACATACTGAAAAACACCCTTTATTATGCAATATCCAATGTTGAAGTCCCATGATACTGGTACACAACCTAGAAAAATAGCATTGCAAATTTTTCACCAATTCATTTAGTTGCTTCAAGAGATACTATTGGTTATCTATATAAAGCCAAATTAGAGTATTACACAGGGCTTATAATATGAGAATGAAGACATATGCTTGACTCTAGCACAGTCAAATATAAAGTGATATTATTGGTTATCTATATACAATCAAGAATTTGGGCATGTTTCAAATTAGAGATGAAAGGCTCAAATTGGTGGGGATTGCATGAGTTATAGCAAAGATAGTCAGCAAAACTCAAAGTGTCATGAAACAAATTTTGTGAAATGTCTTTGTCGGCTTAGGTAGGGGTCCCATGGGATGGGCTTCGGCTCTATTTTTGTGGAGCTGGTGGCCCCATGGTAATTTTTTAAGGGAGACTATAGTTTATTTGGAATCTACTCCTATAAAATAGGAGCTCTAACATTTGAGCCCCCTTAATTTGAATGGGTGAAAATGAGGTGGGGCTAGAAATAATCCCACTAGCTTAGGGAAGAAATATGTCACTTGTCAAAACCTACTATTCATTTTCCCACCAAAGAAATTTATGAAGAAATTAAATTTCTATTTTTTAAATTTATAACACCACAAGATTCCTTGAATTTAGGAGTTGATTTTTTAAAACCGATTCACATATAAAATTCATGGAACCGCTTCCTCTTAGATATTCCTAAAAATTCTTGGCAACACTCGCTCTATTTTTAAGGAAGCGGGTGCCCATGGGACCCTAACCTTAGAAATCAATTGCTTTTGTTTATTGAATATAGCACTCCAAAATCCAAAACCCAATTTCCTGGCTATAAATATTCCACAAAAATTAAACGTATTCTGACACCATGAATAGGCACGAAAGTGGTGCATGATAATGGACGTTGTTGAGGTTAAAGAATGAGCATAAATCATTGTCCAATTTTGCCACTTTTCCATTTGGAATTATATCTATTAGCATATTTTCCTTACTTCTTCATATGAAAGAGTCTGAATTCAATTTTTTTTAAAGTTCCTATCTTAATTCCCTGGATGAAGTGAAAAAATTGGTTAGTATTACGTCCAATGTGTTAATAGAGTCTAACTTAATGAGCACACTCATAAGCATTACCTACGTCGATGGGCCATCCTTAAATATCACATACTAAGGAAGAAATCAAGCTTAGAAAAATAAGTCAACTTTAAATATTTAACACTTTTACCTTAGGAATTGAGCCTTAGTGTGTGATGTTTAAGCCGTCGGGTTTCACTACTGTCAGAATACAAGGGCCACTTAATCCAACTTATCTATGTAGTTTAAGTATTTGTGTTCAACAAATTTTATAACCTTCATTCCAATGATCTTTTCATTTCTTCATTTTCATTCCGTGTTTTGAGATATTTCATTAACATCGTATTTGAAATTGACTGATTTCAACAACAAAGAACTTTAATTATGTCACTTTTTCAGATGACTTCTTATTCTATGTTTTGTTGAAATTGTTATAAAATGAACATAATATGTTATTAAAATTTTAAAAGAAATTTCATTTATTATGAATATTGTTTATAAAAATCAATTTGTTTGACTCATGAATAAAATATTAATTTAATATTGAAATAGAATAATATTGATTATAAAACTTTAACTATATGTTATTAATTTGTAAATTGCATTTTTTTTAAAATTAAATAATTTCAAGTTAGATCAAAACTTATAAAATTTAAATAATTTTATATGTTAAAATATTTGTTAGTGGATAGGCACAAACCTACAATACAACCGTAATTTGAGTCTCTTATTTTGGAGGTCTTGTATTTGAGTCTACTTGAGCTTATTAATTAGCAGTTGCATGCTTTTGTACATGCAACGATAAGTCGATACATCATGATATTTTTCTATTTTGAAACTACATATTAAAAGAATAAATTAAGAATGTAATCAAATACATAAAGATATATTTATTGTACCAACATATACACATATTTTCAAGATTTGATTAGTTAATTTTTTAAAAGTAAACTATTTATCTATTTTAGAAAAAGACATTATTTATAAAAAGTACATGGATAGACTAAAGACTTCTAAAATGAAAGGTAGTTTTAAATTATTAGTGTCCAAATGTTACACTCTAAAATGGAAGTCATAGACATACAAAAAACAAGATTATTGTTTTGACATTGAAATGATTATATTTTAAAAAAATTATTTTATAGTTAGAATTATATATTAATTTTAAAATTAAAAATAGATTAAAAATAAACTTTCAGATAATCAAGATTACATTTAATTTGGAAAAAGTAAAATATACATCTATTTTAGAAAAAATATTAGTTTATAGAAAAAATATGCTCAATTCTTAATATTATAAAAAAATTATCAAATTTATGTATTTGTATAATTTTATAATTAATTGTATGTATTTTAATTTTATATTTTATTTTTAATTAATTGATATTGAAGTCTCATAGACTTGATTGTTTCTTATGTTCCTCCATGTATTATGAAAAATTAGAAAACAATGTAAATAGTGCATTGAAAAGTAAAAATAAATCATATAAAAAAATATAGAGAATATGGTGAAAGAGATTAGGAGTAAAATAAAGATTTTGATATATTAAAAAAGTAGGGATAAGAAGAGAGATAAATAGAAATGTAACTTTGTTAGTTTTTTGTATAATTGCTTAATAAATTTTTGACAAAATATATGTATGACTAGAAACTGATAGTTTTCTACCATAGTTTTTAAAGTTTTCTCCCACACATAACATATAGACTAAAAAATCATAATTTTTTTTATAAATTATAGAAAATTATGTATTACAAACATGCAACATTAATTAAGAATATGAAACCTAAAAGGTTAATCATTCTTATCGGCATAGAGCCTCAATAACCACATACTCTGACTACCCTCTTAAATTGGGAATCAGTGATAGCAAAATTGTGGATCTATATCAATTCAAAGGTGAAAAGCCAACCATGGCTATTACAATATACTAAACAGTTTGATTGACATTGAATATAAGCTCAGTCACTCGCTTATTTACAAAAAGAACAAATAAATGAACTCCATTTATTGCTGAAGATACTCCATCCGAAAATATTTAACACTAAAATAAAATGGATCAAAATATCTGTCCCTCTTTCTTTTTCTCACGTATCTGCTTTGTCACATATGACCACCTCGATGTGCCTAAATTTGCAGCCACATTTTCCATGCTATTTTCCTTCATATCTATGTATCAATACAATGCTTCTAAAGAACGTAAAAATAAAAAATTATAATTATACAACATAATAATAAATGGGCATTGTTACCATTCTGAGAATTGAAATTTTTATTTTTTTCTAATTTTCCTCCATGCATTATAAGTAATGAGATATGAATGCAATTAGAGCAATTTTCCTTTATGCATTATGAGTAATGAGATATACATGTTTAGGGCATCCAAAAATCAAAATAACTAATAAAACAAGATTTTGATAAGTTAAAAAAATAGAAATAAGAAGAGGGAAAAATAAGGCAACTTTCTATTTATGCTTTTTTTTTAAATTTAGAAAATGTCTCGATAACCAAAAAAATAGAGGCTGACAATTTTCAAGGATAAATTTTATTTTTCAGAAGCAAAGCTCCATGTCCACATATAAGCCTATCAACTTAACTATCAGCTTTATAAATAATAATTAATGACAACACATAACAATACTTAGTCTTGACTTTGACCTCTAATCAATAAATATGGGAATTTGTAGATCTTATGGCTGACTTATACGTGTTGTTGATGTATGTCTCTTCTCTTCATTTAAACACTCTTAGGCTAAGAATCTTTTTATAGATATGATAGGATTAAGAAACTGATCTATGTCTTAGTGGAAATTTTTTTATTAGATTTTCTTGATTATATGGTAACTGCTACATTTTTTAATCAATTAAGTAAAACATATTTTCATGTATAAGTCTTTACTGTCTTGTCTCACTAGCTTTCAGATTAAGGATTAAGTCACAAATCTTCAGAGAAAGAAACATGTGAATGTAATCATAATTCATGATAACAGATAGAGTGGCATATTTTCTGGAGAAATTCTAGCAGAAAAGAAAGTTTACAAATTTTCATTAATCCATAAGATTACTATGAGAAGGATGGCTAAAAGAATCGCCTGACTTCAATCAAGTCAAATAAAAAACCTTTTAAAGTATGGTTTTACCAATTTTAAATTAGGTTACTTCTCTACCATAAAAAACATATTCATAATGTGGTCAAGTCTTGATCATACGTTCACATCCAATGGTCTCTCCTACTCTTATCTGGTTTGATTTTTAGTATGGGTTTGGAAACTTTTGGTTTTAAAATTTTAACTCTCAAAATCTATTCATGCATACTTAGTATCTTATAAAAGTTTCACAATATTGTGCTTTCATAGGTCAAAAGTAAATTAAAAAGGTATTTCCTTAGATTATTAGTTCATGTAATAAGCGGTAATATTATGCATCCATGAAGGTGCTAATATGTTATTATTTTAACCAATAGAATTGTAGTAATTTTCTAGTTTTGAAACCTAATATAAAGTTTATTATGTTTACTATAGAGTTTATTATGTTTAGCCTTGAGAATGAGAAGCTTGACTTGAATACTTGTTCCAGGGACCTTGGCATAACACCCTTATGATAATCCACATCAGGTCAACCAAGCATAGTATATATTTTCCCAAAACCTATCTGTCGATATGCAAAAATGAAGGCCTGCACTTTGTACAAAGTGAGATATATCAACAATCACATCTTCTTGGGTAATTTCAGGACCCAATAATTATTCAAATGTGAAGCCATACTTTTTTCCTTGTTGTGGTTGAATAAGTTCAACAACACAACCCTCAAGTTTCATTGAATCGGTATATTCAACAACATGAATTTCTAACCCATACTCTGTTAGAAGTAGTCAAACCCATGTGGCTGGTTAGTTGCAACAAAACTACTAGTTTTTCATACTTCTAGCCATTGAATGTTAGTGCTGTCAAAATAATACCAGATCCTTTGCAATGTATGAGGAAGTTAGTTTATTTTCAACATGAATTCAGGGAAGCTCTACAAACCTATAGGTGATGGAAGTCTCTATAAATAGAGAGAAATTGTAACACATTGTGTGCAATCAGATTAATGAAATAATTTTGTTATCTGTTGTCACTATGTTTCTTTATAGTTTTAATTTTCAATATGGTATCAGAGCCTAGTTTAGCCAGGTTCAGCTAGAGATTCATTTAGAAGTTCAGCTAGAAATATTGCTAGAGGGTTTTGTTGAAGGAAAATATATTGCTGGAAATGGTTTGTTTACAGGGCTAATTTTTTTTTGGAGTGATATTTGGTTGTAGGGCTGTTATGCTACTGGAATATTGCTAGATTTGTTTGAAGGCTGATTTTTTTTGCTAACATGGGTTCTTCAAATGAAGTTTTGCCTATCTTTGATGGAAGTGGTTTTGCAGATTGGAAGATTGCAGTCAAGAATGCTCTAAGAGAGAAGGCTTTATGGAGGTTAGTAAATAAAGAAATTAGGGAACCTCACCAAACTGATAGAGAAAGGGAGTTGTGGAAATGTAAGTTGGAACGAGCTAGAGAAGATATGTTGTTCTCAAATGAAAAGAAAGGCTGATCATTGAAGTCAATGTTTTCAATATGAAGATCACAATAGTGATGGTTGTAGCCAGAGGTGTGCTATCAGTTGTACCCGACACTTCAAAAGTTTTTACTGTATTGATGAATCATGTATCTGAAAAATATTCCTAGAGAACTAGTGAGCACAGCAACTGGGTACCCATGTGACTTGGTAGATGGATTATTTTTCATATGGACTCAATATTAATATGCTAGAGAAAAGTTTAGAGTTGATTTACCTATCACTGGATCAATGGTTTTGTGAAGTTTGAAGGGTTTGTGGTAATCCAAAACCACTTGTTTAAGTAAATCTATTGAATGGTTTGTGGTAAGCCAAAACCACTTATTTAGGTGAAAAACCTAAAAGTCTTGAAGGGTTTGTGGTAAGCCAAAACCACTTGTTTGGGTGAAAGATCCTAGAGCATTTTTTTTCGAAGAGTTTGTGGTAAGCTAAAACCACTTAACAAGAAAAATGAATTTTCTATGTTGTAAATGGGTACCTCAAAAGGCTTAATGCCAGGACCTATCATGTTTAAATTTCTTATTGTAATTTCTCCCACTAAAAGAGTCTTTAGTGGTAGAAATTAAGGGAGGATGTTAGAAGTAGTCAAACCCATGTGGTTGGTTAGTTACAACAAAACTGTCAGTCTGTCATACTTCTAGCCATTGACTGTTAGTGTTGTCAAAATAATACCAGATCCTCTGCAATGTATGAGGAAGTTAGTTTATTTTCAACATGAATTCAGGGAAGCTCTACAAACCTATAGGTGTTGGAAGTCTCTATAAATAGAGAGAAATTGTAACACATTGTGTGCAGTCAGATTAATGAAATAATTTTGTTATCTGCTATCACCATGTTTCTTTATAGTTTTAATTTTCATCTTAGCCTCTAGAAACATCTTCTATTAATGCCCTCATCTCATAGGCTCTCTATATATAGAGGCCATTGCATAGGTTGTATAAAAATCAGTTTTATGAATAAAATATGTTCTTAGTTCAGTGTTTCTTTCTGATTTTCATTGCCTAGTATATTAGATCTCTTATTTTTATTATGGTATCAGAGCCTAGTTTAGCCAGGTTCAGTTGGAGATTCATTTAGAAGTTCAGCTAGAAATATTGCTAGAGGGTTTTGTTGAAGGAAAATATATTGCTGGAAATGGTTTGTTTGCACGGCTGATTTTTTGTTGGAGTGATATTTGGTTGCAGGGCTGTTATGCTGCTGGAATATTGCTAGATTTGTTTGAAGGCTGATTTTTTTGCTAACATGGGTTCTTCAAATGAATTTTTTCCTATCTTTGATGGAAGTGGTTTTGCAAATTGGAAGATTGTAGTCAAGAATGCTCTAAGAGAGAAGGCTTTATGGAGGTTATTAAATAAAGAAATTAGGGAACCTCACCAAACTGATAGAGAAAAGGAGTTGTGGAAATGCAAGTTGGAGCAAGCTAGAGAAGATTGTTGGCATTATGATACATTTTTGTCATTAGTTACAACACTTATTGGATTCTGAATGCTTACCAAGCTCTCACCGGAAGCCAAGCTTTACCTAGTTCTCAGTGTTTACTGAGTAATCAAGGTGAACAAAGAAGTCAGTGTTTACCGAGTAATCAAGGTGAACAAAGAAGTCAGTATTTATCGAGTAATCAAGGTGAACAAAGAAGTCAGTGTTTACCGAGTAATCAAGGTGAACAAAGAAGTCAGTGTTTACCAAGTGATCAAGGTGAACAAAGCAACCAGTGTTTACCGAGTGATTCAAGGTAAAGAAAGGAATCAGTTTTGACCGAGTAAAGATGTACTAAGATGTAACCGAGAACTTCATGATAACCGAGCTCCTGAGGTTATCAAGGAAATTAATTTTTACCGAGCTCAGACGGATATCAAGGAAACTAACTATCACCGAGTCACAAGGTTCTATCAAGTGTTTCCTTTGATCACCGAGCAACAGTTCAGATAGAACTATTCATCGAGTGACATCTCTTCTACCGAGTTCAGAACTACTCGAAGTGTTTAGTATGAACCATGCCTTCACTTCTACCGAGTGCATGGCGATGCCGAGTAACGCAGTGGATGTCGAGTATCAGAAGGACATCGAGTCAGTTCAGTGAACCCGAGTTTTTACCTTGGGCCGACTTTGTATAGAGATTTGCACTTGTTGTTTTAGCCGACCTTGCATGTATTGTTTAGCCGACCTTGCATGTATTGTTTATATGGATGGTATATATATGCAATGTATTGTATCATTCAAACAACAGTTGTTATGGCAATGGTAATGAATGGAAATGTGAAAGTGTGAAAGAAATACATGCGTGCGAAAGTATGTGGACTGAATTGTGAAGATATTCAGTAGGTCTAGTTTTGAAGTAGAAAAGTTTTATCTATCACATCAAGGTGAATCAGAGCATAGCGGATCTTATCAGCAATCAGTTGTAATCAGATCCACTGTTTCATTCTAACAGGTGAATCAGTTTTTGTAAATCCTTTAACAAGGTAGATTTAACAGTCTTTTGTAAATCTGCTAACAGAGTGCATACTTTATTGTATGTTTGGAAATCCTCTAACAAGGTGGATCTAGCAATCCTTTGTGCTCCTAACAGGGCAGATCACCAGAAGTGGTCATTGTAAGCCTTAACCGGCCAACTTCATACTGCAGTAACGAAGCTTGTGGGTTTCATCCCCACCCCAGTTTTACTTTCTATTTGGAAGGTTTCTGGGTCACCAAATCTATGTGTTCAAATGTTGCAAATGATTTTGTTTCATGCTTACAGTAGGTTACTTGGATGAATGGTGAATATATCAGTATACAGTTTTATTGTTTGAAATTTTAGAAGTTACTGATTCACCCCTCCCCTCTCAGTAACTTGTCATATCTTGAATATTTCCAACAATTGGTATCAGAGCTTTAAGGTTCTCAAGATAAAAGTCTCACAGCTTGAGCAAAGATCAAAGACAATGGAGATATTCAGACTTGACAAAACTATTGAGAATGAAAAGCTAGATCTGAAAATGGCCATGGCTCAACTCAATGAAGCAAAAGAGCATCTCTCACAATCCTTGAAAAGAAGAAAAGAACTTGCAAAGAAAATGAATGACCATCAGTATGTTGAAGAAAAGATTGAAGATCTCTCACCATCAAATAGTTCAGATGAAGCTGACAAAGAAATCAAAGAACTCTTAGAAAAGAATGGATCTCTGCAGGAGGAAGTAAGAAAACTCAAAAGGGAACAAGGAATCTAGTCCATCAGGCTATGTGAAATCTTGGAGCAAAGGAACAAGGCAGCTGAAGACTTAGAGGTAAGGAATAATCAATCCTCTCAGCTTGAAAATCTTGTAACTCAATTATCTAATGCAAATGAAGAAATCATGAATCTGAGATCTGAGAATGAGAATTTGAGAAATGACTTAATTACTGAAAGACAAATCAATGCAAGCTTACAAAGTGATCTAATCTCTGAAAAACAAGTCAATGAGAGAATGGTAAAATCTCAAAAAGACATGGATCAATTCAATCTGCAAAATGAAGAAAACTTTCATAAACAAAATAGTAAAGCAGGCCTTGGATACAAGGAAGAAGGTGAATCCTCCAAACAGGGTACTCAAAAGATTCAAAAACCTACTTGCAGCCACTGTGGTAAGTTAGGTCATACATCTAACGGATGTTGCAGCAATGGAAAAGGAAAATTTAATGGAAAGTGCTACAATTGCAATCAGCATGGACACAAAGCCAATGAATGCAAAAGAAAACCGAAATTTGAAGGTAAATGTCACAAATGCCAAAAGCAAGGTCATAAGGCATCACAATGCAAATTCAAATCTTTTAATCCAGCTGAACAACTTGTCAAAGCAATATTTGGTTGGGACTACAACACTTGGTGCAGATGTCATTATTGTGGAGAATATGGTCATACTGGCATAAACTGTGCAAGGCATCACCTAAGAAAAAGGGATACCACTGTAAGATGTTATACATGTACAGAACTTGGTCATATATCTAAAAACTGCATGAACATAAAGAAAGTCGAAGATAAGAAGAAAATCAAAGTAGACAATATTCGGAAACAAATGAAGCAGCAATGGATTCCAAAGTATACCAAGCCAGATAATTCAAGTGATGGAATGGTCACTCAAGAAGTGAGTGACTCTCCCATTTCCAATTAAAACTCATCAAGATAAGACCAGGACTGTATCTACAAGCAATATCCTAAGCAGTCCTAGAATGAAAATATGATCAAATTAGTATTTCAGATACATTAGGATCATGGTCGGTACATGACCTTACCAAGCTCAGTCGGGTGCAATAAGGCTTCTTTCACCAAGTTGCACTTACCGAGCATGGTTGGTTCTTCTCTTACCGAGTTAAGGGCAGATTAACCTATTTTCTTTTGGTCACCGAGTTTTGAAGTTTAAGCCGAGCTAGTGGATGATAGCCTGTCGATCGTAGCTACCTCCGTGCTGAACATTAATGACGAATTTTTTATCAAAAGGGCAGATTTTAACCTCATTTTTCACCACGAATTCGAGATTTACAAAAAGAGGGCTTTCAAGCGAATTCAAGTGAGTTGAAGAAATTTTCCAGCGAAGTATTCTTACGAAATCTTCTTACTCACTGAGTAGCAATGGCTTCCGTAAGCACCAGCAGTAGCAAGGCGAAGAAAGGATCTGAAATGCTTGTAAAGGGAACGGAATGGAAGGCACCGACATTCAAGCTTGTTCCTGCCATCGCTGAATCACTCGACCCGCATGGAGCTCAATCACAGATTCCTCCAAAGGTACTTCTAATCAATGATATTCGTACTCATTTCAAGTGTACTGTGCAAGAAATAGGGACACTAGATATGGATAGCACCCTAGCCGAGTTATGCGTGGATGGAACCCTAAAACCTGAGTTCAAACATTTGGAAACCAAAGGCTTAACCCATATCCCGCATCTACCAAGAAGTTTCCAAGTGAAATGGGTGAGGTATATCTTGAGCCGAGTACATAATGGTTAGTTGTGATTGGAACAACTAGTTTTGATAACCAAGAAGATGATTCACAAAATCACGAGTCTCTCAATGCTCAACAAAGCCAAAACCACCAAAACCCTAGGACGGGATGAGTTACAGAAGAAAACCCAAGCTGAATGGGATGGCAGAGGTTTAAAACTCAACAATGTTTCAGATATAAAACTAAAATTTGGTATTTATGTTATTGCATACAAACTGTATAGTTCCAGCAGGCTAAATAGTGTACCTTGCGAGGCTGTAGATTTGGCATATAAAATTGTAAAGAAAAATATGGAGTTTGACCTAGCTGATGTGCTATTAAAACAATTCAATAAAAACATGGAAAGCATAAGGACTGCAAAGACAAACCCTTGTAAATTTGGTTCTTTGCTAGTTTGTTTATTTTTCTATGTACAGAAATTCTTTCCATCCAAAGGTACAGTTGTATGGAGGAAAGATACTCCAATTTTGTATCAAATAAATGAATTCATAGTAGATATGGGTATGAATTTTGACAAAGTAATGGACAATTATTTTGAAGATTTCAAGGAAAGGATGAACAACAGATTTAGAATTCCTCCAAAACTTGTTGAAGAGTATAAGGATGATGTCTGTTTCATGGTTGACTGTGACAAGGTATACATACAGACAGTTAGACCCCGAGTTGCATGGGTGAAACCTCTTCCATATGAGGTAAATATTGATGAAACCAGGGATATCATTGAAGCACTAGTAAATGAGCCAGTAGACCCAAGGCAATGAATTTTTGGTACTTATGATGAAGCAAAGGCCAGAATTGAACTAGAAATCAAAATTCCATAGGCCATCAGCAAAGGTAAAAGGAAAATGGCCAAACTAAAAACTGAAATGAGTTCTCTTATGGTCACCGAGGGAAAAGGTGAAGATAAAGAAAGTGAAGAAGAAAAAGAAGGAGAAAAAGAATCAGAAAAAGAGCAACCGGCAAAGAAGAAAGGCAAGGTAATCATTACCAAGCCCAAGAAGTAGCCTACTGCAGTATTCACTCGGAGAACGAGAAAAGGTATTCAGGAACCTGTATTGGTCAAACCTGCACCTACATTCGAGCAAAGGCTCAAATCATTGGAAGAAGGAGCTGGCATTGCAAATTTCAAGGCATTAAGATTTGAGACAAGGACTGATGCAGAGAAAATGCAAATTGAGGAACTGGTACTTAACAAAATGGGAAAATGGAAATACTCCCCGAACCAGATTGCTCCTCATATCTCTAAAGAACTACTGGAGAGAGTACAGCCAAGATGGGAGTTAGCTACCAAGACGGTAAAAGATATATATGAGCAATCCCTGAAGAATCTTCGGCCTAGTCTCACTGGAGTAGAGGTAAAATCTGAATTGAAAACCTATGAAGGTAAAATGATGATCAGATTCCACACTTGTTTGGTTTTGATCAAAGATATAGAGCATGTTGTAAATGATGCTACAAACATGTGGAAAAACATCTATCATCTACATAAGCCCAGTGTAGACCCAGTAGAAATAAAGGATGATGACAACGGCAGCAACAGTGATGAATCAGATAGCACTCCATCCATCACAGTTACACCAGGAGAGTTGCATGCAATGATGGAAGAAAAAGAGGAAGAAGACAAAGAGGAAGAAGTTGAAGAGGAAGATAAGGAGGATGATACGGTAAAAATTGCAGCAGCAGTTATTGCATCCCTTCCTCACTCCCTAGAAAAACTTGTGACATCATCAAGGTTGGAGTCAGCTTCAGCAGGTTCATCTACACCAGATTTACCATCTACACCTGCCATATCTCAGCTCTAGGTATCATCAGTAGAAGTGACTACCACTTCATCTACCGAGCTGCATCCCTCTTCGACTACCGAGCTGCACCCCTTTTCATCTACCGAGTTAGCCTCCTCGACTCCATCATCATCAGTTGGTATTGCTGTAAGTTCTCAAATTTTGACAACTCAAATTTGTTCTACAATTTTTTTGCCATCTACTTCAGGTACAGTGAGCTCAGATACTATATTACCGAGTGTATCACCATTTTTGGCTAGCACTCAAATTTTTGACCCTGTACATACTTCTATTAGCACTCAAACCTCAAACATCCCAGTTTTTACTGCTAGTCCTTCTGTCTCTACTATTGTGTCTATTCCAAAGGTCAAACCAGTCATCTCAGAAGTCAAACAAAAGCAACCATTAAGACTTATGATCACTGGAAAGGAAATTCCTGAAGACATTGACTTGGACACAGAGATAGTAATTCCAAAGATTGACTTTGATAATGCTACCATTGAAGAAATGAAGTATGCTAGTCAACTTATTGAGAAAAAGGCTACTCAGATGCAGTTAAGATCAAAAAGGGATAAGGAATATAGGATAATTGTGGAAGCCCAGAACATAATTACTGAGGCTATAGGTGTTGATGTTGATACTTCTCAACACATTTTGATTCAACTGGAAGAGGCAGTTAATAAATTCAATGAAGATGCCTCCGGACAAGAAAAGCTAATTGAGTGTGCAGAAAAGAAATTTGATAATAAGGTATTAGGGCACATTGCCCAGAACATTGCAATAAATCAGGTTGCATTAACCTCAGTTTTGGCAGATATGGAAAATTTTTTTAATAATGTAACATCTCTTTTTGCTAAACTTTGTGATGTTACCGAATACACTAAAGGAATAAGAGAGAAACTAAATAAAATTGATGAAGATCTGAAGGTAAGCGCACAAAACTTGAAACTTGACCCCAGTTCAAGCTCATCTCATCACCTCAGAATCAAATTTTTGTCAGAGAAGCAGGCAGAGCTGTTGAGGGAAGAGGCAAGGATCCGATCTACATTGATAGATATCCAAAACATGATCCTTCCCATCATGGACTCAATGCAGAAGCATATTGCACATTCAAAGACATTAATCCATGATAATAACTTCTCCATTGCAGATCATGTGATTGAACTTTCGGCTGAAGTTCAAATAGCTCTTTCCACCTGCAAAATTTTGCAAGAGAATTGGGATAAGACTCTCCAGCTTATTCTCCAGGTACATTCAAAGTTCATCTCTCATTTTGGTGTTTCTATATAAGTATATATATTCTTTATTCTTTGGCATTATTGTCAAAAAGGGGGAGATTATTGTTGGATATGTATACTATGGGTGAATAAGTGTTTTCAGAAAAATTGTACAAAGGAAGAGATATACAGCTCATGTAAATAATGTATGTACATTCTATGGGGGAGTTGTATATAACAAAGCTATTCTATGGGGGAGTTGTATATAACGAAGCTATGTATATTGAGAATCAGTCATCAGCATGTCAGATAAATTTTGTCTCATAAGTGTTTTTGTCACTAATGCCAAAGGGGGAGATTGTTGGCATTATGATACATTTCTGTCATTAGTTACAACACTTATTGGATTCTGAATGCTTACCGAGCTCTCACCGGAAGCCAAGCTTTACCTAGTTCTCAGTGTTTACCGAGTAATCAAGGTGAACAAAGAAGTCAGTGTTTACCGAGTAATCAAGGTGAACAAAGAAGTCAGTATTTACCGAGTAATCAAGGTGAACAAAGAAGTCAGTTTTTACCGAGTAATCAAGGTGAACAAAGAAGTCAGTGTTTACCGAGTGATCAAGGTGAACAAAGCAACCAGTGTTTACCGAGTGATTCAAGGTAAAGAAAGGAATCAGTTTTGACCGAGTAAAGATGTACTAAGATGTAACCAAGAACTTCATGATAACCGAGCTCTTGAGGTTATCAAAGAAATTAATTTTTACTGAGCTCAGACGGATATCAAGGAAACTAACTATCACCGAGTCACAAGGTTCTATCAAGTGTTTCCTTTGATCACCGAGCAACAGTTCAGATAGAACTATTCACCGAGTGAAATCTCTTCTACTGAGTCTCCAGTGGTTACCGAGTTCAGAATTACTCAAAGTGTTTAGTATGAACCGTTCCTTCACTTCTACCGAGTGCATGATGATGCCGAGTAACGCAGTGGACGCCGAGTATCAGAAGGACACCGAGTCAGTTCAGTGAACCCGAGTTTTTACCTTGGGCCAACTTTGTATAGAGATTTGCACTTGTTTTAGCCGACCTTGCATGTATTGTTTAGCCAACCTTGCATGTATTGTTTATATGGATGGTATATATATGCAATGTATTGTATCATTCAAACAACAGTTGTTATGGTAATGGTAATGAATGGAAATGTGAAAGTGTGAAAGTGCGAAAGAAATACATGCGTGCGAAAGTATGTGGGCTGAATTGTGAAGATATTTAGCAGGTCTAGTTTTGAAGCAGAAAAGTTTTATCTATCACATCAAGGTGAATCAGAGCATAGTGGATCTTATCAGCAATCAGTTGTAATCAGATCCACTGTTTCATTCTAACAGATGAATCAGTTTTTGTAAATCCTTTAACAAGGTAGACTTAACAGTCTTTTATAAATCTGCTAACAGAGTGCATACTTTATTGTATGTTTGGAAATCCTCTAACAAGGTGGATCTAGCAATCCTTTGTGCTCCTAACAGGGCAGATCACTAGAAGTGGTCATTGTAAGCCTTAACCGGCCAACTTCATACTGCAGTAACGAAGCTTGTGGGTTTCATCCCCACCCCAGTTTTACTTTCTATTTGGAAGGTTTCTGGGTCACCAAATCTGTGTGTTCAAATGTTGCAAATGATTTTGTTTCATGCTTACAGTAGGTTACTTGGATGAATGGTGAATATATCAGTATACAGTTTTATTGTTTGAAATTTTAGAAGTTACTGATTCACCCCTCCCCTCTCAGTAACTTGTCATATCTTGAATATTTCCAACAAAGATATGTTGTTGTCAAATGAAAAGAAAGGCTGATCATTGAAGTCAATGTTTGCAATATGAAGATCACAATAGTGATGGTTGTAGCCAGAGGTGTACTATTGGTTGTACCCGACACTTCAAAAGTTTTTACTATATTGATGAACCATGTATCTAAAAAATATTCCTAGAGAACTAGCGAGCACAATGGCTAGGTACCATGTGACTCTGTAGATGGATTATTTTTCATATGGACTCAATATTAGTATGCTAGAGAAAAGTTTAGAGTTGATTTACCTATCATTGGATCAATGGTTTTGTGAAGTTTGAAGGGTTTGTGGTAATCCAAAACCACTTGTTTATGTAAATCTATTGAATGGTTTGTGGTAAGCCAAAACCAATTATTTAGGTGAAAAACCTAAAATTCTTGAAGGGTTTGTGCTAAAACAAAACCATTTGTTTGGGTGAAAGATCCTAAAGCATTTTTTTCCGAAGAGTTTGTGGTAAGCTAAAACCACTTAACAAGAAAAATGAATTTTCTATGTTGTAAATGGGTACCTCAAAAGGCTTAATGCCGGGACCTATCATGTTTAAATTTCTTATTGTAATTTCTCCCACTAAAAGAGTCTTTAGTGGTAGAAATTAAGAGAGGATGTTAGAAGTAGTCAAACCCATGTGGCTGGTTAGTTACAACAAAACTGCCAGTCTGTCATACTTCCAGCCATTGACTATTAGTGCTGTCAAAATAATACCAGATCCTCTGCAATGTATGAGGAAGTTAGTTTATTTTCAACATGAATTTAGGGAATCTCTACAAACCTATAGGTGTTGGAAGTCTCTATAAATAGAGAGAAATTGTAACACATTGTGTGCAATCAAATTAATGAAATAATTTTGTTATCTGTTGTCACCATGTTTCTTTATAGTTTTAATTTTCAATATACTCATCATCAGGAAGAATCAGTGCACTCTGCATAAAAATATAATATTGCCTAAAGTTCAATTCCTGAATAATAGTATGAATTTTATGAAGAAGAACTTTTCCTTCCCACAGTTGGTTTTCTGCTTCTACAAGCCTTCCCTACAAATCATGAAGTTTCGACCTATAACCAACCCCTTCTTACTTCTGTTGTGCAACAAAATCATCTTCCATCTTCAATTGTAATTTGTCACATCTAGTTGTTGTTGAAGACCCTTTATTAATTTTTCTTGAGACATATAGCTCTTGTCTAGGGCTGTAGCCTTGGCAATGAGCATTTGTAGTTCATAATCTGACTTTTCTATAATTTTTTTGAACATTGCATTTTCCCCATTAAGGGATATTAATCACTTTCTTCAATGAGATAGTGTGGCTTTCCATGAACCCTCTCTAGTTCTTCATTTAATGTATTCTGAAGAATAGTTTTCTTACAACTATCTGGTTGGGTCTATAGAGCAGAAAAAGTACCCTGCACAAAACTGAGGGTTTCTATAATAGCAGCTTTTTCCTATTTTTTCTTCAAATTCTCTTCTATTGCAGTGGTGGCATCAGTTTGCATCTTGCTATTATACACCTATAGACTTGTGTTATACTCAGTCAACCATGTGCTAATATCATTGTCCTTGTGTTATAGCAGCATTTGTTGCTTAATCTTCTTTCATGGCTTTGTGGATGTCTACACGTTGTAATCAGCAGCAGTTCTCATCAGCTTTGGTGGGATATCATTATTTTTCAATTGTAAGTTCCTTTTTTATTGGAAAATGAAACATAGATACAACTCTCTTCAAGTTTCAATAGTAGGTGACTTCCTCCTTATTTGTCACTTGATTTGAGCAAGACTAGTTTATAAAATTTTATTTATAAGATATCAATTCTTATATGATCATCTAATCTACCATTAGCAAGACCAGTTGATGATAGTGTAAATGTTTTTAATAGAGGTTATCTTTACTCAAAACTATGTATGAAAACATGAATGCTTTATGTAAGGTAATAATTATTTGGGAATAGACAATGAAGGAGGATCAGTCTAGTAGCCTTTTATGCCTATTAAGATCAGCCTGAAGATTGTAAGAGATCATATATCATATGTTGATGTCAATATGATAAAATAATGCAAAGATTTTTGATCTTATGATCATGAAGTGAATCAATTTATGTCTACTGACAAGTGTTTTTCTTCAATGTGACTGTTGATGATGTTCCTTGTATTCATTGATCTGTTATTCATTGATTTAGTTGTCTTGGAATTATAATTGTGGTGAGATCTATCTTCATTATTTATTGAGTTCTATTTGATTGATGATAATCATTTCTTTCTCTATGTGATGATAATAGTATCTATTGCTAAGATTTCTATTCTTTCCTCTTCATTTTTGAATCTTTTGATGATCAAATTAGTTCTGTCTCCTTTAAATTGACTAAACAATGACATGGGGTTTTATTGCGATGTGGTGGTCATTTGATGCCTACGTGATTGGATGAATCTTTGCAGAAGGATATCCTTTAATTACTTTTTAACCATCTATGAATTTTTTTAGGTTTGATCTTTTCTCAGTCTTCTTTTGATCTATACATGGGTACTTTTTTGGATGCTCCTATCTTAATCAATGTGTGTCCTCCCTCTGCTATTTTCTATTGATCATATTCTTGCCATGGAGTTTAGGGATGATCATTTCTAGCTAACAACTAATTGACTTTCTCTCTTACTAATTGTGATAGGTGTTGAGAACATGTGTCTCAACCTTGCAATCTTTTTCTAGAAAATTCTAAAATTTGTTTGTGGAAGTTTTCCACTTGTTTATATCTTGAAAAGAGTGTATAAAATACCAAAAGGTGCCCTATACATAGTAGAATATAGGAGGGCCATTTTTAGATCATAGTTAGCTTGTTTCATGACTTTTTATGGGGGTCTAAACTAAGAGACAAAATTATAGACTGGATTACTATTTTAACCAGATTGTTTTTCCATATTGGAAATGTAAATGTCAAAAATGGGTAACATGTGGCATGGTAGTTTTGCCCATGGTTTTGTAAAACAATAAGTGGTTTCCAGGTTGTATAATCACTATAAAAGGAGGGCTTGGGGAGGTGTTTGTGTAATTGAGTTTAGTTTGCAAGACTAATTCTAGGAGGAGTCTCTTCGAGTTTGAGTTTTGGTGATGCACTCATGTAAGAACTTGCATTGCAAGTGTATTGTAATGATCTTGGTTTGATAATACATTGTGCAAGTTTTGGAGGTGGTGTTTTTCTCCCAGAAGGGTTTCCCCATGGTAATCACTATGTTATTTGTTCTTTATTATTTTCATTATGTTATTATGCATTTTTTTGAGATCTCTGTAATAGTTAGTTGAATTTGCATAATCATCCTCTCAAAGATTAGCATAGGAAGCAATTATGTGCATCTTTGCTTCCTTACAAGTGGTATTAGAGCATGGCTAGTTTTGGTTCTATTTTTTGGGTACAAGGTTCTTTGAGCTAATCAAGGTTTGAGTGGGAGCTTGTGCAAAGCTTTCATTTCTATGTTGTAGGATTGAAAATATGGCAAGCATGTCAAGGAGAATTGATGTTGAAAACTTCTCTAGCACAAACTTTGAGATGTGGAAGCTGAAGATGGAAAATCTATTGACTGATCAAAATCTATGGGATGCGATTAATGAGAAAAAGTTGAGGCCCATAGATTTGACTTTAGCGACACAATATGATGTGATAGATAGAAAAGCTAAAGGTCTCATTAGATTATGTCTTGCAAACTTGATTCTGATTAATGTTTATGAAGAACCTACTGCAAAGAAGCTTTGGAAAAAGCTAAGTGAGATCTATCAAGAGAAATCATTTGTGAACAAGATTTTCTTAAGGAAGAAGTTGTATTCCTTGAGAATGGAAGAAGGTGGACAAATTTCTGAGCATATGGAAAGCTTTAATATGTTGGTGACTCAGTTGACCTCAGTAGGGGTGCCAATGGATGAAGAAGAAAGGTGTCAAATATTTCTATGTCCATTACCATACTCATGGGATAGTCTTGTGATGGCTGTAAGGAGCACTTTAGTTGTCTTGAAGATGGAGGAGATTGTTGGTTCTCTACTTTCTGAGGAGATGAGAAGGAAGGTCTCTCTAAATGCTAAAGAGACTATGAGTGTTCGAGGAAGACCAGAAGAAAGAGGCAAGAATGAAAAGTAGCATGGCCATTCTAAGTCCAAAAATAAGGGGAGATCAAAATCTCCTGGTAAGTCCAAGGGAATCTGCTAGAACTGGGGAAAACCTGGACACTTCCGAAAGGACTGCAAAGAGGAGAAGAAAAAGAAGAAGAAGAAGCAAGATTCTCCTTTTGAGTCTGAGAAGGAAGATGGAGATTCTTTCATCATAGCCTTGGCCACTCATGTAGCTGAAAATGCATGGTTAATAGACTCAGGTGCATCTTTCCACATGACTCATAATAGAAACTGGTTCAGTAAGTATGAAAATTTTGATGGTGGTAAGGTGTATTTGGGTGATAATTCAGTACTTCATATTGTTGGTTGTGGAAGTATTCATGTGAAATTTTTTGATGGTAGAATTAGAAGATTTGATGGTGTCTTACATATCCCTAGACTAGAAAGGAATTTGTTATCTATTAGCAAGCTAATAGATGTGGGTGTGCATGTACAATTTTTTGAAGTAGGTGTAAAAATAGTGAGAGGTTCTATGGTAAGAGCAAGAGGCAGTAGATTGAGTACATTGTACTAGCTTGATGCATGCATTGTTGAGTGCAATAGTACTTCTGATAAGATTGTGAAAAAGACTACTCAATTGGAGAAGGTGAAGATTTCTCTTTCAATAGATGGTCAGGTACCCAAGGATTTTTTGTCTACCAAATCAAAGTTTCCTATAGAGAAGACCATGCTATGGCACTAGAGACTCAACCACATAGGTGAGAAGGGTCTATGAAACTTGAAAAATAAGAACCTTGTTGATGGGTTAAATGACTGCAATCTTGAATTTGATTTTTATGAGCATTGTATCTATGGTAAAACAAACTGCATTCAATTTTACTTGAGTTCTCATAAGTCCTTATGTATTTTGGATCTAATCCATTTAGATGTATTTGGTCTAGTTGATGTTCCTTCTATTGGCAGATTAATTTAATATGTTTCTTTCATTGATGTTTTCAATAGAAGAACATGGGTTTGTTTCCATAGGATTAAAGCTTAAGTTTTTAGTCATTTCAAAGAATTTAAAGTAATAGTTGAATTGTAGACTGGAAAGAAAATAAAATGTTTGAGAACTGATAATGGTGGTGAATTTTGCTTCGATGATTTTGACACATTTTGTAAAGGTTGTGGTCTTAAAAGAGAGAAGACAACTTCATATTCTCCATAGCAAAATAGAGTTGTAGAAAGAATGAACATGACCTTAATGGAGAAGGCTAGGAGTATGCTGAGTGGTGCTGGACTAGAACAAAAGTTCTAGTCCAAAGTTCTAGCCACTGCCTGCTACCTAATAAATAGGTCTCCTACATCAGCTCTTGTTGATAAGATGTCAATGGAAGTGTGGTCGGACCACAAGCCTTCACTTAGACATCTTAGAGTGTTTGGTTGTGAGGCATATGCTCATGTGCCAAAGGAGAAGTGGACAAAATTGGACAACAAAGCTATCAAATGTATCTTCATCAGATATAGTTATGGTGTGAAAGGATACAAGCTTTGGGATCCTATTACAGAAAAGGTATTTTATTCAAGAAGCGTTATTTTTAGAAAAACTAAGCCTTCTTCTATTATAGTGTAGCCAAAACAGATAGAAGAAAAGAAAGATGTGATTCAACTTCTTGCTACACCTAAGAAAGTTGAATCAAGGTCCTTAGAAAGAAGAGATGTTGAAGAGAGCTCTACGAGTTCTAAATCATCAGAGGAAAAGGGAGAACCTAATCATGAACTGGAACCTCCTAAACCTAAACTAGATCTTGTTCAAAGATCTACTAGACAAAGGAAACCACCTGGAAGGTATGGGTATTCTCCTGATGATAGTAGATGCATATTTGCACTTAATGCTAGTATTGATGAACCAAGATCTATACAAGAGGCTCTTGGTATGAATGATTCAGAGTCCTGGAAAATAGCCATGGATGAAGAAATGGTAGTTCTTAAGAGGAATCAAACATGGGACCTTGTACCATTGCCTGAAGGATGGAAGCCTGTTAGTTGTAAATGGGTGTTCAAAAGGAAGATGGGTTTAGATGGAAGCATTGAGAAGTATAAAGTACATTTGGTTACAAAAGGATACTCTTAGGTTGAGGGAGTAGATTATGGTGAGATTTTTTCTCCAGTAGCCAAAATGACATCTATTAGATTTTTTCTTTCTATTGCAGTAGCTGATGATCTAGAGATCAAGAAAATGGATGTGAAAACTACTTTCCTCATGGAGATTTGGAAGAAGAAATTTACATGTCACAACCAGAGCACTTTTTGGTGAAAGATAAAAGTCATTTGCTCTGTAAATTGAAGAAATCCTTGTATGGTTTAAAATAGAGTCCTAGAATGTGGTACCAAAAGTTTGATACATATGTGTTGAGTTAGGAATTTGTGGGATCTAAATCTGATCAGTGTATATATTTCAAATTTGATGGTGATGGTTTCCTAGTTATTGCCTTGTATGTTGATGACATGTTGTTTATTAGCAAAGGAAAAGGTTTGATTGCAGAGTTAAAATCTCAACTCTCAAAAAAGTTTGAAATGAAAGATCTTGGTGCAACTAAGCACATTCTAGGAATGGAGATTATAAGAGATAGATAGAATAGAAAGCTTTGGCTAGGCCGATGTAAGTATGTTGGTATGATTTTGAAAAGGTTTAATATGAAAGATTCAAGACCATTAAGTGTTCTTGTTACTATGGGAACAAATCTTTGTAGCTCATAATGTCCCACATCCCCATTGAGATGGAAGAGATGAGTTGAGTAACATATCAGAGTGTTGTTGGAAGTTTGATGTATGCTATGGTATATACAAGACTAGACATCACCCAAGTAGTGGGAGTACTTTCCCATCATATGTCTAATCCTAGAAGAGCACATTGGGATGCAGTAAAAAGAGTTTTCAAATACTTTTAGGGTACCTCAGAGTACTTGATATGTTTTCATGGAATAGGGAGCAAGCATTCCTTGGATATTCGAGGCTATGTGGATTCAGACTGGGTCAGTGAAGTTGATAGAAGAAGATCCACCAGTGCATATGTGTTTACATTATTTGGTGGTGCAATTAGTTGGATGAGCAAGTGATAGGTTGTGGTTACTTTTTCCACTACTAAAGCAGAGTATATGGCAGCTACTCATGCCTGTAAGGAAGCCATCTAGCTAAAGAGGTTATCTTCAGATATAGAGTTCAAACAGGGTGTGGTGACAATTTATAGTGATAGCCAAAGTGCAATCTACCTAGCGAAGAACTTGACTTTTCATGCCAAGACCAAGCACATTGATGTACAATATCATTTTGTGAGAGATATGGTCAAGGATGGCAAGGAGAAGCTAGAAAAGGTAGAGACTTTAATGAATGTTGCTGATGCATTAACTAAGTTGCACAGAAAAATTTAGATGGTGTTCAGAGTCTATAGGCCTCTCAACCCCTAAGAATTAATTCCATGATATTTTGGATCCCCTGACTCTTGCAAGGTGTTTGACAAGTGGGAGAATGTTGAGAGCATGTGTCTCAACCTTGCAATCTTTTTCTGGAAAATTCCAGAACTTGTTTGTGGAAGTTTTCCACTTATTTATATCTTGGAAAAGAGTATATAAAATACCAAAAGGTTCCTTGTCCATAGTAGAATATAGGAGGGCCATTTTTAGAGCATAGTTAGCTTGTTTTATGACTTTTATGGGGGTCTAAACTAAGAGACAAAATTATGGACGGGATTACTATTTTAACCAGGTTGTTTTTTCATATTGGAAATCTAAATGTCAAAAATAGGTAACATGTGGCATGGTAGTTTTGCCCATGGTTTTGTAAAATCACAAGTGGTTTCCAAGTTGTAAATTTACTATAAAAGGAGGGCTTGGGGAAGTGTTTGTGTAATTGAGTTCATTTTGCAAGACTAGTGCTAGGAGGAATCTCTTTGAGTTCGAATTGTGGTGATGCACTCCTATAAGAACTTGAATTGCAAGTGTATTGTAATCATCTTGGTTTAATAATACATTGTGTGGGTTTTGGAGGGTGGAGTTTTTCTCCTGGAAGGGTCTCTCCATAGTAATCATTGTGTTATGTGTTCTTTGTTATTTTGATTATGTTATTATGCATTTTTTTGAGATCTCTACAATAGTTAGTTGAATTTTCATAATCTTCCTCTCAAAGATTATCATAAGAAGCAATTCTACACACCTTTTCTTCCTTACAATCGAAAACTCAAATTTCTTCATATGTGGTCCCTATGTTTCATAGTAGAAATCATATTTCTAATATAATTTTAGTATTTTCTATAACCTTCCAATTCTATAACTTGTCCAATAATGGCTATTATATTGGTGAATAGCCATCTACGCCTTCTATGGCTATCCTATATTGAATCATGAATTGAATGCTGAGCAAGATGGTCTAATCTATCGTGGATTCCTATCCCTCACTCATTCGGCATTGGTTGTTCACTTTTATCATTATGTGGATAGTATAAGCTAAAGGTCATTGTTGCTTATTGCTTATGATATGGAGCTAATTGTTCTTGCATTGACTAAAGGTTGTTGCTTGTTGGACTCCAAATGCAGGTCTTGAAATGATTTCAACCTGCACTAAATAAATTAATTTTTTTGCTCATATATGATGATCCTTATATCAACTAGGCTACCAATTACAATGTATGTTGAATTTTAAAAAATATGCTCCCCAAGTCTAGTTGAAACTATAAACAAACTCTATATGAATCTGTATTGTGCATATTTGACAATCATTTCATTCCATGAGATGACTTCTCTTTTAGGCATTCTGTAAAAATGTCTTCATGTGCCATTTTCCTAACTATGGATTATTGACATCTCTCAACAACTCATTGTCCACACTTAGTCATTTTTTCAGCTTAAAGGTTGAGAGCATTTATTAAAAATATAACATTTTAGTAAAAGATTATACTTCAAGTTGTATTAAATATAAATACTATTAGGATGTTTTGATAAGTTTCATATTCATAAGAATTATAATAAAGATTTTAAACTTTTGAGGTTTTTCTAGACTTAGCCAAATTTCAAGATTCTTTCTAGAGGTGTTGGAGATGTTGGCCTTTCATTATATTTAAAGTGGCATGCTAATAATGAACATGGTGCCAAGTAGGGTGTCAAATAGTTTGAGCATACTCAACACCTTTTCGATAAAATGTGTTGAACCTTATAGAGAAACAAGGGTCTGTATCAAAATTCTCAGCTCCTTTACATGGATTTAGGGGAATGATACCCACAAGAGTCAAATATTCTTTTATTTGATTATGGGGATTGAAGAGGCACCAAATTTCCTAAACTGGAAAGTTGGTGTATGGCCATCCTTTACATCTGATGACTCCTTTTTTTTCTATTTTGATCTCACATGTTTTGTTAAATGGCTTCTTTTAAATATTTTTGGTGGCCCCTGGATTGTGTTTCTTTCACACACGACTCCTAGATTTCCTTTTAATAGAGGTAAATTGTTATATTTTATGTTATAGTTCTTAGTCATAGCATTTTGATTATTTTAGAAGTCCTAACACAATTTTCTATAGAATTTGTAAAGATAAAATTCAAACTAGTCATCATAGGTATGCTCAAGCTAAGGTACAATTTTTTTTTTATAATAGTATTTTCATGCTAATTTGGTAGATTTTTATCAATAAACGGAGGGTTCCTTTGGGGCTCCACCCATATGATGTATTAAAAAACTATACAAAATGCAACTAATAAATTTAGATGCCATTTATAGCATCTAATGATCAATTTTAGACCATCCAAAGATCCATATTCTAACATGAATAGGGTCTAATTACCCAAAACGTGACCTCACAAAACAATAATAAAAGTCTATTAAGTGAAATTTGATCACCTTGGATCTGGCATGCCAAAAGACATACCTAAACTATAAAAATATTAAATATGGATGTTGCTAGGTTTGCATTTTCTAGAAGTCCCGAATACTTTCCTAGAAGATGCTTCACATAGCACTTGCTTTGTCCATATTTAAAATTAAAATACTATTTATAAGTCTTTGGTTTGAGATAGCTCTTTCATAAGGAGAGTCAGAAAAAGGTGGGCCTTTTTGCTGCATTATTGAGAGAGGCTAAGAGCCTGGGAACATGCTACAAGAGACTCGTACAAATTGATTCTAGAAAATACCAAAACATAATGAGGTTAAAATCTTACCTTCCCCACCACTCACATCTTTTGTATAGGTAAATTGAAAGGGTACTCATCAAATTCTAGCTTCTTCTTCTCGAGTAAAACTCTATCTTACTATTTTTTAGTTTGATATTAATTTTAGTTATTTTATGTTCATATTTGAAGCATTGATGTAAATTTCAATTGGCTAGTTGGTCGCTATTTTATACTAGAAAAATATTTTGTCACAAAAAATATTATGGAATATTTATATTTGTTTCAAATTTATGGCATTAAATAACATGAGATGCTCATGTTTTACTTTTCATGTCGGAGTGACAGGTTTTTGCATGGGAGAAACTTTTTCTATTGTGAGTGTTGTGTTGGTTCCAAAATTTGATTGCACTATTGCATTCTATGGTGTTCCTTCTGTAGAACTATAAGATCCATCATTAGCAAAGTTACCTATGCAGGCTTGTTTTGGAGAACATAATATTTTTTTTGGATATTTAGATGTAACGGTAATACTATTTTCTTGCATAGGCACACATAATAGAAGTTCCATGTGTTTTTTCTTCCTTGATAATAGGTATATTTTATTAATTATAATAGGTTATAACAAAAGGTTTTGCATGAGCTAGAAAGCTTCTAAGATCATCTTGAAAAAACATACTAACACTCCTATAAGTCATTACAATAGTTTCAATATGAGCCTAAACAACTCCCATAAACTTATTATAGCCTCTAGAACCCTTCATTAAACCACACCCATCTAATCAATGCCTATGGTGTGTTAATGCCTAAAGAAATGCCACCATTACATCAGCTATTAGATTAGCCTTGGAAATGGATAGACTAACTATCATTCAATCATTGTTTACAAACTTGTCAGCTTCTAGTTAACAAAACTACTGACACAAATTTACAAATAAAACCTCTTTACCATTAAATAAAAATAGTGCATGAAAAACTCACAAAACTAGCACAATTTCCATTATTATCCTCTCCTAGCATATCAAGTTCTAACTATTTCTCTAGTTTGTGGTCTCCTTCAAACTACAATAGGAAAGGCTCATGTAGTAGGATTAACATGAAACTCATGTTTCCTAATCTCTTCTTTGATATCCTCTCATTCTATCAAGATTTACAGCTTATATTCTACCTTGTTCACTTTCCCCATCCACCTTACAAAATAGATAATCTTGAACTCTCAGGCCTCTTCTTCATCATTAAATCCTTCACAAAGATCAATTCCCAAACCTAGAACCACCCACTACAAAATAGAGTTGAGACCCAAAAAAAATCCTTCTTGAACAATGATTGTGCAATCCACTTCACTGTTTTTGTCTTAGCCCAACTCCAACCCCCACGTAATCACCCTGGAGATAACATCTGAATTCAATCTCAAGCTATGAGTGTTTTCCTCAAACTTTTGACCCAACACTCTATAATCTTAAAAAATGACTAAGTGTGGATGACACTATGAAAATCAAACTATGGTGAGATTTGGACACTAAAAAATTCATCAATGCAACATTTTATTGCTCAAAGAAACTAAAAAATCTCATTCACAAGTACCAATTCCAATTATGACTGGTAGTTTCACTAATGATGCAGGAAAATATACTTGTGTGGATAGAGGTTTCCTTTGACTCAAGAGGTTTTTTCATACTTGTGGTTAAGCTTGTATTAGTAGTATTTACACTTATGCCAAGTAGTTGTATTCACCCTAATCATTCTCTCAACACACTGCCATACAAAGTAACATAAATTTGTAATAGTCCTTCCAAAGATTGATCCCTCCAAAATTTCTCATACATGTCAATACTGAAGAGTAGATGAACATCCTTTTTCAAAAAAATGTTGAATAATGAGAACTAAAGCCCAATGTAAGGGTACACAAAAATGCTGAAATGTTACCATCTTTTAAGTTAAGTATTCTCCTAATAAATGAGGGTTGGCATCAAATAATGTTGTAGTCAAACACATCATTTGAACAAAAATTCATGGTAGTTAGTCTGCAAGCAATTCTTCCATGATACTAATGTTAATGGTATGGAGCATACAATTCAAAAAATTACTTCCATGATGTACAAATTGTAATAGTGCATTGCCAAAACTATTTCTCAAGCAGCCAAAAAGTAAAGACACATTATATAATGACTACAAATTTATTCCCCAACCTGCAGAATTATTTCCAATCCCTACCTAAACAATCTATTAGAGGTTTGATCGATGACCACTAGATTCATCCTCCCCAAATGCAAAGGTAGGCAACTTGGTTTTGTTCTTGTAAAGCTAAAACATCAATAAATTGAGAAACCTAGGTAAGGTGTGTTTGTCTAATTAGATGTTCTCTATCAATAGATTGGTCTTTAGATGTAAGATTCCACCAAAGGTCAAGGAGGAGAACATGACATGCAAAAATCATGTTAAGACAAAGGCTTGTAGTTTTTAGGGACATTATCATCACAGTTACCTCTGGAGACATCTTGAAATCATTCACAACTTTATCCATTACTATCACAGATATAGTTCCATCCAATCTTCTATACTCAATGCATTTTTCTTGAGTTTACCCTCACAAAAATCAAGCATGCTAGTCCATTGGGAAAATACAATTGATGTTTTGGAGCCTCTATGATATGCTTCTTCATACTTGGTTGTAAATCCAGATTCATTTCCTTAGAGGATTCTCTTGAATTCTTATATACACTATTAGCTAGCATGTTTCCCTAATGACTAACATTTTTATCTATATTATTAACAAAAAGACTCCTTGGGACACTAGTGTGTACTGTTTGAAGAGCTTGTAGAGTATCTAGAACATCTTTAATATTTGATGAACTTATCTCCATATCTTGGAAATTTGAGCTTGATGCACCTAAGAAACATTCCAATGTCCCATCAATCATTTAATCACCCAAAATGAAAATCTACATAGTATTTTGTGAAGTGGCTAAGAACACTAAATATTCTTTCATTTGACACTTATGATTTTGGGAAAGACAAATAGCTTCATCTAGTTGAGTTAGGTGGGTTAATATATATTTTCTTTTTAGTAGTATGTTCATTGTTATCTCTATCTAATTAAATGTGCAAAACATTGCCTTTGTTTGTTTGTACAAATCCATGTCACCTTGCATTTTTCCTACTATCCAAATTATTAAAACCATCATATTATGTATTTATACCTCTTTCTACAAAAAAAACCACCATTTTCTATTTGTATCTAATTATATAGTGTACAAAAATAAGTGTAATATTTCTCAAACTTAAACTCAATGTCAGCATTCAACTCCAAAAAGATATGGTCGCCACCTAGTTGGTTGTAGGACAGGGGGTTTTTACCAACATAAGGATCATGAAACTATAAATGTTAAATTATAAATTTTATTCTCTTCTCAATTTTATGAAAGAAATTCTCAATAACCATACTCAAAAGAACACCATGGAAGTCACAAGTAAAAAACTAGAACCAAATTACCAGTCTAGGCATGGGAATTTGGGTATGCTTGTAGGGTAAATTTTTTTTGGTGTTTGGGCATATGTGGACACCAAACTTGTGGTATATACACACACACACACACACACACACACACACACACACAAGCCTATACAAAGTATATAAATCTAGTTATTGTTGTTTTCATTCTCATTGTGCTCTCTTTTATCCTGACGATGGATCACAAAGTGTTATTTGAAATGTTGATACAAAATATTTCACACAATGACATCTATAAATAATAGCTAGATATTTCATGGATTATGGAGATTTGTTAGCACTAAGAGAACATAAGTCTAAATAACTATGTGAGATACATATAATTTAAATTAATTTAGATGCCATAAAAATATATCCCATGTAGAATACACCATCTTCAATCTTCAGCAAGGGGCTAAGGAAAACCTCTAAATGCAAAATTTTATGTATATTTTAGATTAAAGATTAAGAGCTATATTTTTGACAAGGTCTATTTAGGAAGAAATGTTACAAAGATCTGAAAGGGAGTTAATGTAATTATAAAAGCATTTGATAACATAGTGTAAGATGGCTAAGGAGGTTGTGTAAGATCAAGCAATGTGATGTGATGTGTATAGAAAAGTTCTTATATTGTACCATTTGAATGTTTTCATCTATAGTATGTGACTGTAAATCTTCAATGTGATCAGAGAATGGGTTGTTTGAATAAAAAAAGGTTAATGATTTTGTGTTAAAGGAAGATGAAATTTTCAACAAAAGTTGGAGTCATCGTTGGTAGGTCTAATTAGGTCTAAAGGTTGAACTTTGGAGAAAATAAAGTGTTATAATCAAGTGTTTATTAAGATTAATTGTGAGTCATGATTAGATGTTTAAATTTTTTTTGACAATGGTGATCTTTAATTAATATGTTAATTGATGTTTTTGACTATATGATGCAGAACTTAAGGAGAAATATACATCATGTAGATAGAGAAAATTCAACTATTTCTATGTACAATAATCAATTATACCTCCATCTAAGAAAATATAAAGATAAAGTTACACTAATTATATATAGAAATTAGGTATAAATTACTAAAGAAATGATTGGGATTAACTCAAAAGATAAGAACCAAGACAATGTAGAATGTTACACATTGTATGATAATTCTTTAAAGGGTGCTAGCTTAATGGAAGAGCACTTGCTTTATAAGCAGATGGATGGTGGTTCGATTCCATCATGCCTTATTATGACCAAATACACTATTAAATATGCTACTAAATATTTGATAAAATATATTACTTGATATTTTACTAATATACCACTAAACATGTGACTAAATATACTAAATATGTGACCTAATATATGATTAAATATGCTACTAAATATACTACTAAATATCTGACTAAATCAATTATCAAATATACAACTAAATATGTGATTAAATATACTACTAAATATGTTATGTGACTAGCCACATGATTAAATATACTACTAAATCAATTACTAAATCAACAACTAAATACACCACTATATATACTACAATATATACTACTAAATATACCACTAAATCAATGATCAAAATCAAAGATCAAAATCAAAGATCAAATAAATTACTAAAATTACTTAGTTGTAAATTTAGTAGTGTTATAAATGACTGGGTATTAACTACTATTAGTCACGTGACTAAGTTTAGTGACATATATATAAATTTTCATGGTTTTTTTAGTCACATATTGTTGCTTTTGTACTAGTGTAAGATTTAGTGGGAGTATGCAATGAAAGACAAAATGGACTCTTTGCTGAAAAATAAGACATGGGATTTATACAAGTTGTCTATAGGTAAAAGAGCTTTACAGAATAATTGGGTGTATAGGTTGACAGAAGAGGATGGAGGTAAGAAAATATTTAAAGTCAGGTTAGTTGTAAAAGGATTTTCATAGAAAAAGGGCATTGATTTTGATAAGATATTCTCTCATGTTGTTAAAATGACTTCTATTTGCATTGTTTTAAGTATTATGGCTATTGAAGATTTGAATTTGGAGTGGCTTAATATTAAAAAAACCTTCCTTCATGGTGATTTGGATGAAGAGATATATATGGTGTAGCCATATGGATTTGAGGTCAAAGGTAAGGAGAACTTAGTGTGCAGATTGAAAAAAAGTTTATATGGCTTGAAGTAAGCACCTCGATAATGGTATCTAAAATTTGACAGCTTTATGCATGTGCATGGATATAGTAGGTGTCATTCATATCATTGTTTTTATTTTAAGAGGTTGGATGATGATAGCTACATTATTTTATGTTTATATGTTGATGATATGCTTGTAGCTAGGTCTAGCATGGATCACATTAAGGGGTTGAAATGCCAGTTAACCCATGCATTTGATATGAAGGATTTGGTGGTAGGGAAAAAATCCTTGGTATGAAGATTTGTAGGGGTAGGAAGAACAAGAAATTGACTTCACTAGTACAAAAATGGCAATATATTACTAAATAAACTACAAAAAATTGTAGATATGTGACGAATTTTGATCACATGACCTATGGTAGTTTATTGCCAAACATTTATCTCCCAACCAAATTTATGACTAACCTATTTTAATCATTAATTAGCTCATTGATTTATTCATTTATTGTTGTTACTCGATAATTTATATGGTAGTATATTTGGTAGTTGATTTGGTATTTTTTGGGTAGTATATATAGTAGTTTATTTGGTAATTTATTTGGTAATATATATGGTAGTATATTTGTTAATATATTTGGTAGTTTATGTAATCATTAATTTATTCATATTAGAGCACAATGGAATTGAACCATCATCATCCTACTTATAAAGCAGTGGCTCTTCCATTGAGCTAGTACCCTTTAAATAATAACGCAAAAAATTAACAAAGTTGTCTTCCCAACATTAGATCTACCATGATTATGGTCACTATAACATGATATGCTCTTCTCAAAGAACACAAATTTTAGTTATTATGAAAAATAATAATCTATCTTTATCAATAACAATTCAAAAAATTTAAATTCTTATGTTCAAGAATTTTAAAATTATCTTTCATGTCAATTACACTTCTCTAAATTATTATAGTGATGGACTCTTATAAAATATAATTTGAAGCACTTTGGTCACACACAAGTATTTGTTATTGTGCTAACTTCTCAGGAAAAGATAAAAATGATTATGCATTTTTTGTCAAAAAAATACACCTTTGGATTAAATAAAAACTCCAAACCCCATTAAAAAAATCACATCTATTAAAAACTACGAAACACAATTAATTGAAACACTCACTTTTTAACATATGGAGGTGCCAAAAGATCAAATATTTCCTCTTCCTTATGCTTAGGTGGGTGCTTAAAGTATTCATTACACTTGATGTTAAAATTTATTGAACCTTAGCCTACAAACAACATAAAAATAGGAATGTGATAAAAATAAGGCACATGAAAAGGAAGTTTTTATGAATGATCTATAATTAAGTTATTCCTAGTAATAGGGAAAGTGGTGCCAATTCATAAGTGTAACAAAGAACTAAATAATATGTTTATGATAAATTGCTTTAAAAAACCTATAATAAAAAGAAATGATGGACTAATAAAGTCTAGCAGGCAATGTCTATGCTTCACTTGTTGATAACCCCAATTATAGGATCAAGTTGGAGATAGAGGAATTATTCCAGAAGTTTTCTTCAATTAGAAGTAATGAAAAATTAGTACAAGATTTGAATTGTAATCCTTGAGAGTAGTGTAATTCAAAGGCTATAATTGATTTGTGTTGAAAGTTTTGAAGGTTGTAAATGTAACTTTGTTTTAAACAATAAAGATTAGCTTTCATCAAGTCATCTCTTCTTATCAACTGCATGAATTTGATAAACATTGATTAGCTAAATAGCTAGATATTTTCATTGAACTCTCCACTTGAGAATTCACAACAACATAACAAAAAGCAATCAGGATAGGGGACCATTTTTCTAAAATCATGCAAAGGAATATATTGTTGCACATGATTTGAGAGAAACAAAAAAAAAAACTAGTAAAAATGAAAATAATTTTCATTTAATAATTCTCTTGAAGTGCAAATAATATCTAAATATCATGAGAAAATACTTGAGTTTTACAATGCTCTTATTATTATCAAATGTTTATAAAAAGATAATCTCACTCATGACTTACCTTTTAGTCACATTTTCACATCCAAATTTACCATGTGAGATAATGTACTTTCACATTTTTTGGGGATCTTTTGAAAAATGGGTCCCAATTAGGGTTTGCCTCAAAAGAGCATGTTAGAACTCATATTTAAATAATATATTTCAAAAGTGAGATTTTATGGATAATTAAAAAATTAAAATTTTAATTATTAATAATGAGATAATATATTAAATATTTCACCTATAATAAATTATTTTATAAAATCATACTTTTTTTTTTCAAATTAGAACAAAAATGACAAACTCCTAGAGAGCAGTGAAAAAAGTAGGGTAATCATATTATCAGAGAAATAGAAGTAAAAACCCTAGGTTGCCTCATTCGAATGGTAATTTTTTGTGAACTGATTCAAATGAACAAAGCAAAAAAAGTTTTTCTTTGGCCATCCAAGATTCACATAGATCTAAATATTTAGTTGAAATGGAAAAAAACTTCTCCATCTTGGAGAAATTCAAAGAAAAATAGTATTAAAGCCATCAGAGTCACTAGGGGGCACACTTGCAACAAAAGACATTTAAAGGGTAGAGTTCTATGACTAAAATTCCTCCTATTTTCTCAAGTCTATCAGGTAGCTTCAGACCTTATGCGTTATTTACCATTGATAGCCTGGATAATCAATTTAGGGTTTTCAATTTGACTAAGTATGCCCATCCTCATACTTGCAAAATGTCTCAAAAATCGGTAGGTTTAGAATTTCATCCACCTTTTGAATCACCTCATTTTTATAGGTTTAGATTTCATCCTTCGTATGATTTACTACCTCGAGTTCATACATCCCCCCTCATCATCATCATGCAATGGTGAATACCCTTTCTTCACCAAACCCTAAGAGTTGTCATGGCTCACAGTCCCTGGCAAAATCTATAGATAACACTATAATTATTTCCAATAAGGATGTGAAAGATACTTGGCTCGAATGTCAAAAGGGAGTAATTTTTGTAGTTTGGAATGGTCCTCAGAAATATTTTCCCCTTCTCTCTGATTAGCTAGAAGAAAATTGCAATGAATAGGTAAGTATATCTCACTTCTTAGATAGGATTATTTATTTGGATTACTTGGATGATTCTATTAAGAAAGAATTCATTTCAGCATCTGAGTGCTACTTTAAAGGTCATGTTATTAAATTTGTAGAATGGTCCCATTATTTTAGAGTAGAAGGGTTAGATTTTATGATTCCAAATTGGTTTAATATCAAATATTTACCTCTAAAGCTTCTCCAAATAGAGATTCTTAGGTCTATAGGATCTACTCTAGGAGAGCTTATTGGTATTGACTCCACCTTTCAATGTTGCAATAATGTAAAAATGCTCATCAAACCCAAGTTAAATCAATCAACATAGATTCAGAGAAAAGTAATAATGAAAAAAGCTACATATGATCTAAAACCACAAATTTATGAAGGAAAAATATCAAATATTATAAGATTAGATGACAATAACAAAATCAGATTCAAGACTCTACCTCTCACTTCATATTTCAATAGTAAATTCCCATGGATGAGAATCATGAGAAAAATAAGGTGTCAAAGGCATCTAGATTAGAACATCTCTACAACTTCTCATGAGAAGTTTGAGTTCTAGACAAAGCCATTTTGTATAGAAGGGATAGTCAGTAGAAGGATAGAGGATTCTCTAGCAGACAAAGTTAAGCTTAAATCAGTCATAGTGCCTGACCATAAGGAGAAACTAGAATTGACAAATGATTTTAATTCTATCAAGAAATAGAGATCTAATGGAAAGAAAAAAGCATAAAAAATAAATAGGGGTTAGAGTAAGATAGTAGAAGATGGCACAGTCAAGGAAAACAATGGAGATAGAGAATCTTAGCATTTGCACGAACAACTGATATATAAAGAAAAGGAAAAGGAAAATTCAACACCACTATAGCCAAGCATAAGGATATAGAGTTCCCACCTAATAATAAGTCTACAGAGTTTAAGTTAAGTCACACAAGTGAAGGTACCAAACACAGAGTGATTTCAAAATTACAACAAGTAGAGGCTACATGGGACAATAAATAGGGCAATATAGAGGACATAGAGAATTCTTTGTTATTTGATTCAAATGGGAAAAATGAAGACGAATATAAAATCTAGAAGGAAAAGTGCCAAATGGAGCATTGTTAGTCACAAGAGCCTGATGACAAAATAGTAACTTTGGTTACTAATACAAGTTTTGGCAAACTCTAGTTGCCTCAATAAATTCACCATTTACCACAATCAACAACCAAAAGGACAAGGAAATGAACATAAAGAAAGAAGACAAGTTTCCAATAAAGGAATTTCATGATTTCTTGAACAAGGATAGTATCTTGGATCCAGTAGTGGAGAATTTGAGCATATCAAGATCAGAAGAAGATAGCCTTAATAATCTATCTAATGAATTAGTTCAATTTTTTTGCTTTGAGAATATTGACAAAAGCACTGATGCTTAGAAGGTGGATTTAATTTAGAGAATCATGAAATTAGGTGGGAACAATTATACTTGTGAAGATCTAAGAAAATATCTATTAAACAGTAAGAACAAGGATAATAACATGAGCCAATTTCATATTAAAAAGCAAAGGATAGTTGTGGAATAGAAGGACAAAGATACGAGAAATGATAGAAAAGTGGGATCAGATTCAGATTTAGGGAAGCATTCGGGTCTCATAAATTAGATATTAAGAGAACTCAAAAATGAAGAAACCAAAAAGAACTCTTGTGATAAGATTACTATTGTTCAAAAGGCAGAAACAAATTTAGATCAACTTGGGATTCATACGAATCAAGAAGGTCTTAAATCACCTATATGTAGCAAAATGGAAGGTAAAAGAGGAAGAAGATCATTAAAGGAACTCAAGGAAGTAGATGGACATAGTAGAGAAAAACAAAAGCTACATAAATTATTTAACAATGGGAAGGGGAAGTGCCTTCCTAAGGAGGTATGAAGATCACAACATGGAATGCTAGGGGTCTTAATGCCCCTAGCAGAAAAAGGTTATTAAAACATAACCTTAAATCCTTTGAATCTAATACTTTTCTAATTCAAGAAACTAAATTAAATAAGTTAGAAGGAATTAAATTAGATAAGATTAACTAGGTCTCTAGAATTATATATTTCAAGAATCAATAGGGGCTTCAGGGGGTTTAGGTATTTTTTGGAACCCTAGGAAGGTTTCCATAAATATTCTAAACTTCAGTTATAACTAGATTAGTGGTAGTGTCTAGAGTTTGAAATCAAATGTTAAGTTTATTCTCATTAATGTCTATAGTCCAATTAGCAATCTCAATAAAAAAATCAATTTGGGAAGATATTGGCTTATTTATGAATAATCTTAAGGGAAGCCTATTTTTATTAGGGGGATACTTTAACACAATTTTAGATATTAATGAAAATGTAGGTGGAAATCAACAACTATCTCAAGCATCCAAAGACTTCAAAGCATGGTGTGATTCTCATAACATGATTGACATACCAATCAATAATGGGATTTTCACATAGAATGATGGGAGGAAGGATTTCTCTTACATTGCTGAAAAACTTGATAGGTTCTTGATTAAAGGTGACCTTGATACTAATAATCTAAATTTGCAATCCTCTATGTTGTTGACTGCTGGGTCTGATCATTTTCTAGTCACATTTGAATTTTTAGAGCCACATAAACCTATTAGGAATCCATTTAAATGTGAGAAAATATAGTTTTTATAAGACCTTAGTTTCATCAATAATATTAAAGAATGGTGGGCACAAAACAACTTTGAAGGTTCAAAGATGTTCATTTTTGTTGCCAAAATGAAGATGCTTAAGGAAAAAATTCTTTGATGGAATAAGGAACACTTCAATAACATCTTTAAAGAAAAATTAGATATAAAAAAGAAATTAAAGGATTTAAACTCAAAATTAATTAGGAAAGGTGTGAACAATGATAGCTATTTGTTAGAAAAAGAATTATTAGCAAGGCAAGAGGATATACTATCCAAAGAAGAAATTTTTTGGAGACAAAAATCAAGAGAGAGATGGTTAGATGAAGGGGATCGAAATACAAAATTTTTCCACAATTCCACTTTATATAACAGATCAAAGAATAAAATAACATGTATCAAAAATCACTTGGGCATTCTAACTGATAAACCAAGTAAAATTTTGGATACCTTCATAGAATACTTTTAGAATATTTTAAGCAATTATGAAGAATCAAATAGAACAACACAAGCTAATCTTCTCAAAGTAATCCCAAAAATTGTCACAACCAAAGATAATAAGGTTCTAAATAAACCTATCACCTTGGAAGAGGTTAGGATGGTAGTCTTTGATATGAATTAGGACAAATCCCCTAGCCTAGATGGTTTTCAAGACTTCTTTCTTCAAAAATGTTGGGATATTATAGGTATAGATCTTTGGAAAGTGATTGAAGCCTCAAGAAATGGGGGTGCTCTTTTATTGGAAATCAATCATTCCTTTCTCACTTTGATTCCCAAAAAAATAGAACCTGAGACCCTGGGAGACTTCAGACCAATCATCCTTTATAACACTATTTACAAAGTTTTTTCCAAAATCTTAACAAATAAACTTAACGGTATTCTTCCTAAAATTGTATTGGAGGAACAAATAGGATTTGTACTAGGTAGATCCATTCTTGATGGCATAATTACCATTCAAGAGACAATTCATTTTGCTTGTATGAAGAAAGAGGCATGCATGTTCATTAAATTGGACATTCAAAAAGCATAAGACATGCTTGATTGGAGGTTCCTATGTAAGGTTCTTGAAGCTTTTAGGTTTTCTCATCAATGGATCAACCTCATTTTCAAATTCATATCCACTCCCAAAATCTCAATTCTCATTAACAAAACTCCAAAAGGTTTGTTGATATATCAAGGAGCATCAAACAAGGAGACCCATTATCTCCCTCACTTTACATCATCATGGCAGAGGCATTTGAGAGAGTGGTGGCTGATGTGTATAAGAATCAAAAGATTTTAGGCATTACTGTTACTAGAAATATATCCAACATTACTCATCAATAATATGTAGATGATACCATCTTGCCTAGCAAAAGTATAGTTGAAGAGGCTCTCAGCCTAAAAGCCATCATTAAAGCTTATATGGAAGCCTCAAGGTTGAAATTAAATGAGCTCAAATCTAAGATTTATTTTATAAATACAAGATCTGATATAGAACATCAAATATGCAAGATCATTGGATACAAAAAAGATTTATTTTCCTGCAAGTATTTGGGAATCGCCTTAGAGAAAGGATTGAAATCTAGTAAGGTAAGGTGCAATAGCTTGGAAAAAATGGATGCAAAGCTTAGTTGTTGGAAGGATAAATGGCTGACAAAGGCTGGAAAAAGTACCAAGATTAGATCAATTTTATCTACCATTCCAACCTTCCCTCTATCCCATCTCCCTCCAAATGAAACCTCCTTAAATTTGAACCTAAACTCTAGAATTTTCTTTGGAAGGATTCTAAAGAAGAAGAAAAAATGGCACTCATCAAATGGGAGAACATTTGTAAACCTAAGGATTTGGATGGGTTACGGATCAAGAATTTACAATGGCAAAATAAAGCCCTAGGTGCCAAACTAATTTGGCATCTCTATAAGGAAAGGGAGCATAAATGGGCTAAAATTATATACAATAAATATCTCAATGTGGATGATCCCCTATTGATTTTTAGGATGAAAACCCCTCCCAATGGTTTTGAGAGTTAGAACTTTATGATAAAATGTTTCCATTTGGTTTGTAAGTATTTGACTTGGGATGTAGGCAAGGGCGATGAGGCCTTATTTTGGGAAGATTCTTGGGAAAAACATCCCCCTTTACAACATAGTTTTTTCCCTAAGGATCTCAAAGATAAATTAATTAATCTAAGGGGAAACAAAGTTTGTGACTACAAGGTAGTGGTTTATGTAGAAGGTGAATCTAAATGGATGTGGATGCTAAGATGATTACAGATTATGAAAAATTACTAGAAGATAGGAGGATTAAGCAATCAGAGAAGAAAGATGAACTTATTTGGGTAGCCTCAAATGATGGGAAGTATAGTGTGAAAAATGGATATAGGGCTCTATTAGATTCTCAAAAATGGGATAGAGTGGATATTACGCTAAAACTTTGTTGGAATCCAACATGCCTTCCAAACGCAGGATTCTTTTTATGGTTGGCTTTCCAAAATAGAATTTTGACCATGGATAGGTTACATAAACTTTGATTGCAAGGTCCATCTAGATGTGTATTATGTTATCAAAATGCTGAAGAAACTGATCATCTTTTATTTAATTATCCTTTTTCTCAAAAATGTTGGGAATGGCTCAAGTACATGTTGGGGTGGTCAACACCTTTCCTGAAATCTTTTTCTGAAGTCCTCAAGGGATGACCTACTAACCTAGCCAAGGGCAATTATAATAAACTATGGAACATTTGTCCTTCCATATTGGTATGGGAAATTTGGAAGGAAAGGAATCAACATATTTTCTATAACTTAGAATTGAAGCTTGAAGAGCTAATAATAAAAATGGAAGCTAGCATAGTTGAAACAACTAATTGGCATCTTAGGAACGCTTGGAAAGAAGAAGGTTGCTTCTCTATTTGGGATGGGAAAATGAAGAAGAGTTGGCCTAAATTAATTATTCATCCTCTATTCTATGTGAAGAATAGTAAGGAGGCAAGAGAAAAATGTAGATGGGAACCTCTGCAAAAAAATGGGCTAAAGTCAACTTTGATGGTGTTGCTAGAGGTAACTTAGGTACAATAGGTATTGGATGCATCATTAATGATGATTTAGGTCACTGGGTAGCCAAAAAAGTGATGTCTATTCAACTAAATTCCAACAATCTAGTAGAATTAGAGGGGTTGAACCAAGGACTATAGTTGTGTCATAAGTTAAGTTTATCAAATGTTATCATAGAAGGATATTCATAGATTATCTTAAATCCAAGAAAATGAACAACCCCTAATTGGGCATTAAACTCTAAGTTAAAAGAAGTTCTCATTCATATAGATAAGTTTGTAGATAGTAGGATTTGTCATATTTTCCAAGAGGATAATTAGAAAGTTAATTATTTAGAGAATTTGGGGGTGGATGGAGTCAATTCCTTGATTATCAAAGATATATCAACTATTCCTAGTTAATAATGGCCACCTAGCATATTTGATCCCCAAGCTCCATCTTCATATTTACTTATAAACATTTATATTTGCAAATACATACATACATACATACATACATACATACATATATATATATATATATATATATATATATATATATATATATATATATATATATATATATATACTCTCTTATAATAATATATAATACCTTTTTTGTATTGATCTTCATTTTATTTATGATGGTTCCTTTCTTAAGTTTCTAATCTTTATATCCCATTCTTTATTTAGTGGTGATATTTTAATCAGTTTGTAGTCTATTTTTTTCTCATCATGAAGTTAGGTGGGCCATTTATTCATCCCTTATACTCTATTGGTTTTAGCCTTTTACCTGTGACCTTATCATCATTTAGCAATTAAGGCCAACTCATGCTTAGATTTTTGAGGGTAACATCATCTAATGTCATCATGATAGACTGTGCTTCTAGGACCTTCTTTTGTCTTTGTCTTTTCCTTGGTGTCACCTTCTATCGCTATCATTTGGTGAATTTTTTCCATGAATATGGATTCAAACATCAGAGTTTATCATGCTTCCAAAAATTGAACAATGGCATTTTGTAGAAATGTCAAACTGGAGAGATGGAATAGTATTCTCAATCCAGTGGATGAAATGACTAGGATTTCTATAAGTAGAGCCATCAGTGAGGAGGTTTTTTATTACTATTTTTCATGGAGGACTAACAGTGATATTATTGGATCATTCATTGGTTGCATGGCAAGAGAAAAAGTTGAGGCAGGGGCCATTATCAAACTCTGTCATGACATCTTTGATCTAGTTTGGGGGAAGGATCTAGAGAAAGCAATTAATAACATAGATGAAAAATTACAAATTCCACTACCATAGAAATATATGAATCTTTCTCTAGGGCCCCTTGAATTAGAAACAACTTTTTGTCATCCTTTATTGGTAATCTATGAAAATTATGCCTTTTACCGTGAATGGCCCAAGATGGAGGAAAACATTCAATTTATACTTTTTTGGAGAGGAATTTTCATGAACCAAAGAAGATCATGGTTAAAAAATTACCTCAATTTGGTCAATGCATATATTCAGCTAGGAGTGGTCTTTGACAATCTTGATGCCCTAAACTTCTGCACTTCAAGTTTAGAGAAAACCAGCAGGGCTAAATCTGACTTTGAATTCCCTTTCAATTTCTACATGGAGAATCCTAATGATATCCCTAAAGTCATCATGGTGTATTGGAAGTAAGGTGTAATTTCTAGTGGTCTTTCAGGAATTTTTCTTTGTTTTTGAGAAAGGGTTAGAAATTGGGAGTAGATAGTTATCATATAGATTGCTATTTATATGTTGGGTATATGTAATGATCAATATGTTATGACATTTCACTGTATGAACTCTGATCTTAGATTTAAGAAGCTTATAGATTTAGAAAAATGGAGAAATGGACTCATTTAATATCATGTATATATACTATGTTGAATACAAGAAGTTTAGTTTATCTTATTGCCCCTTTGAAGTGATTTGGATTTGGATGCCCGTGGCGGTTAAGGTTTTTTAGGTATTTTTATTCATATCTTCTAATTTCTAGGGCTTGTATGCTCTAATTATGGCAAGATCCATAACTATATTAGATTTTAGAGATTTATAGTGGATGTCAACAATTTCTTTTTATCTATTCCTTAAGACAGATATAGTGCTCTATGCTTGTAATATGGTTTGGTTCCTTTAATTTCTCAAAACTAGTGTGATAGGTAAAAATGCTATTTGCATCATAGGTTGATTATGTATTTCAATGCTCTATATCAAGGGAAAGTTATGAAAATGCAATAACAAAGAATAAGCATCGTGACGACAAACAATACATATAGAAGTGATATATGTTGTTTAGTAGGATTTCATCATCTTTTTCTAAATATGTTTGACCTCATCCAGGGTGCTATTTGATTCAATTGATAGTATTACTTCAACCTATATTTAACATGATGGATAATTGTTTGAGTATTGGATAAATGATATTGGTGAGGGTTTAATTTTTATGCATGGTTGCTAAATTATTCATTGAGTTGTTACAGTATGAAAGAATAGATCCTCAAATTTCACAAAATTTCTCTAGTTGGACTAATTCAAAGGATGGTATGTAATAGTGTGTGGGCCTAACTTTGATGCTCTAATATCAAAAGTGAGAATGGGTGGTAGTAGTGTGCCCATTCTGCCTGGCATTCCTCTGAAATAGGATAGAGTTTGATATTATGTAGATAGGTGGTTTTGGCTTGATTATCTCTTCCTTTTAGATGGCTCTTAACAATAGATCTATAGTCAATGGTAATATTATTTCTAGTTTGAGTCTCGATTTCTATTTCCAGTGGAGGCTTACAAAGAAAATTTATTTTCTGCCTTACTATTTTGTTTAGGGAAAGTTTATTGGTTTTATAGTTTTTTGATAAGTTTAGGGGAGAATTTTAGTTAATTCTTGATATAGTGTAGAGCTATGGTATTTAAGATGAGTCTTTTAATATAAATTTAAATTTAAATAGTGTTGTAGCTTAAGGAATGCTGCAAGTTTTATGATTAACCAATTTGATTGGCAAGTTGGTTAGATAGGAAAGCTCATATTTGGAAACTAAGCAAGAATGTAAAGAATGTGATGGATCTTCATTAAGAAAGTTTGTAATGTTTCAAAGAGCTTATGCTCAAATATTGTATGTAAATTTGATCTTTATAATATATGAGACATGAATAATTTTACTAGGGTATGCCCTTTTTACATTGTAATAATATAGGACTATGGTCCTAGGCTAGACTGGAGGTTTTCTTTCCTCATTCTTTCCTGCCTATGTGTATTTGAATTGTGGAAGGGTATATGCAGGATCATGGTGTACTAAAAAGTGTCGATGTGAAAAAATAGAGTTTGAAAATGTGTAAAAGCATTTCAAAATCCACTCAAATTTTTTTCCACCCATCTTGATACCAAACCTGGAAAGTAGGCCCCCAACCCTTATCAGGTATCCAATTTGATATCAGATACCTGATATTATCAAATATCTAATATTATATCAGATATATGATAATATTGAGTATCTGATAGCATATCAAATACTCAATAACTATCACTATTGTTTTAAAAAAACACAACCCACGGGTTCTATTTTGGTAGTGATATTGCATTTTCTTGCTCGAATATCCATTTTTCAATCGGATACGTGATAAGAGGTAATTTTTTTAATTTTTTTTATAATCAATTTAGTATAAATTTATTAAATTTTATTATAAATTTGTTAGTTTTAGTTGAATTTGTTAGAATTTAGGTTTTTTTGATAGAAATTGTTAAAATTTAGGTACCAAAATGATGATACTGAGGCAAGGAATGTTGTTCCTCATAACCCCCCACCAAGTGATCTAGTGCCCCTACAAAATCATTCACAAAATGATCCTTTACCCCCTAAAAACCCTCCTCGAATCAAGTATTTGATATTTGAAAATTTCACCAAATTGAGGGCTTTATGAACAACATATAATAATGTATCTGCATTGGCTCCTATATTATCCACATTAAACACCATAGTGGATAACATTGAAACACTTATCGAGGAACAAAATGCCATTCTTTGTTAGCATGATGAAATGTATTAGATGTTTGATGATGGGTTGGACTATGATGAGGTTGCGGCCCTCAATATAAGTAAAGATGATTTGGTTTCCCTTTTTGCAAACCCAAAAACTAGTTTACCAGTCGACCACAAAAAGCCCAAAATATTGATTTAATGGTGCACAAATGATGCCATATGTGTGAACTTTTGGGATCGTTGGTGGATGGTTTTTGACATCCCTCCACATAGCAATTTAGAGGTGCCATTTTATTTCCTTAGAAAATTGTATGCAAAATTTATGTTGAAACTCAAAGTGAACGATTAGAGCATGAAGTCCAACATGGGTGTAGGAGTAGGAGCTCCTCAAGATAGACCCTCTTCCTAGTCAAAGAAAGCTAGCACTTTTTTCCCCGCTACTAATGTCTCCCCCCCTCCTTGAGTGTAGCATCCTGATATTATCACAAAGGCTAGCTCTCAGACCATTAGAGCCACTCATAGACTAAGTAGCCTATTGATATCTAAGGCTAGGTTAGTCCTACCTCCCCATGTTGATGATGCTAGCATGAGTTCATCATTAGCTAGCCCATCACACATTTGTGTGCCTCATACTTGCATTAGATGCAATAATATTTTTCTGGATCCTATAGGTGATCTTCCTGAGTATTAGTTTGTATTAGACAAGGATACACTAGATGCACGTGCAAAGGCTATAGACCCTCATGCAAGAGAGGAGGGGCATGCATGTGTATACATTTTTTTGTTATGAAACATGCAATTTAATTTTAATTTTTAAGCCATACTAACTTATACATGTATGTGATTTTCATTCATGTTTACTTGATGACTAAGGAGGAGCTGAGATAGGTTGACGATGCCATGCTCTCAGCCATTTTATTTGGCCTTGAGACATCTACAGTACATTATGTTGTTTTCTAATTATTTTTTCTATTTGATATTGTAGCATATATGGTTTATAATCTTTCTTTTATCTTATAGGTACTAGCTTTCCTTGGGGGACAAAGTGCAGGGGATGAGCCAAGACTTATTGACAAAGGAAAAATAATTAGGTACTTTCTATTTGAATAAATATCGATGCATCCTTGTAAAAATTTTATGGTAATGAAATTTAATTACATTCTTTATTATATAGGGCATGGCTACTAGCAATGAGCCCATGCAGATTCTACATCATAGATGATTAGGCATTTCTATTTGCATTTAGAGCCCCATTGTATGTATAAGTATCATTTATTTTTTATTTTCCTTATCTTCACAAATAGATTCAAAACTAATTTTTGTGATATTAACAACTACTATTTTGTATCTCGTAGGAAAATCCTAGTGCACACAAGGTTGGACATGAGAGTTTTGTATCTTTGATGATGTAGCCACTATATCCTGAGGATGAGCCTACACTAGTAAGTTGTAGTTTAAATTCTTGATTAAATATGTTATAAATTTAGCATGCTATTAATTATAATGTTATACTTTAAGTTGTAGACTAATCTAACAAACATATTTGAACATACATAGGCCACAATCAACGAGGTACAAGAATTTTTGAGGGCATACGAGAGGACTTCTAATTGGCACAAGAGGTTGACGAGAGAGGTATTTATTATGAAAGTTTAATAGTGTAAAATATCATTAAAATAAAGATCATTATGCATTTGATTAATTTAATGTTAGATACAAAGAATCATATAAATTTAGTAGTCTAACTTTGAATTTTCCTTTTTTGTTTATGTAGGAGGCATCTGATCCACCTAGTGCAACGAAGAGGTTGCATTTTGATCATCCATCAGCACCCTAGGATAGTATAGCTGTCATAGGATACGTCGTGAGACATTTTGAGATGGCATATGCCACATTGTTTATAGAAACATTGATATTATACACATTCTAATGGCATGATCAGCCACATTTTTTATATGGATCTATGTATATTGATATATATTTGTCTAATTTGTCCATGGATACATGAACTTTGATATATATTTTGTAATTTTTCTATGGATACATGTATTTTGATATATATTTTTGTCATTTATGTGCACAATGATATACATATTAATTTAGTATATAGTATTGTTCAATTTATCGTGGATCATGTTTATTGTTCATGTTTATGGAATATCATTAATTTTGATCATGTTTTTTATATTTGATTTAAATGCAATAATTTGTGAATAAAATTTTAACAACCTTTATTATCAAATTTGGATGCAATGTGTAATTTGAAGTGTTATGACATAAACACACTTGTTAACCTCCTACACAAGGTTCACATAACCTCAAATATGACTTTAAACTCCACCTTCAACCTTGAAACTAACTCTTAGCTTCAAATCTAATCTCAACACACTTAAAGACTCCACTCCTCAACCATGGATTCTATTCCCAACCACGAGCTCATTCCTAGACTCATAATCTTTGATAACTAGCCCTTCACTTTGTTACTATCCTCATACTACAACTTTTCAATTTCAACATAGCCTCAAAATATCCCAACTTAAGAGACTTGACTGGATCAAACCTTTTTAACTTGGTTCCCCAATACCATATGCATATGAATAACATCTATACATTTCTCACATTGATCAGATTACCCATACTGATCCATTTAACAAAACTAACTTCATTAATTCATGTTATCATTTCACACCTTATATAGGTGTTTCCAACCTTGTATGGTCATGCTCAAACCCCTAACTAACTCTTTGCACTCATTTTCACTTTGTAAGAAAAAGTTGCAAAAGTTGCAGAAGTTGCAAAATTGCAATTTTGCAACTTTTGCAACTTTTGCAATGTTGAGAAATTTTTGCTATAACTTTAAATTTTTAATTAGGTGTGTTCACCAAAATTTTAAATTGGTTATCAATAGCCCACATGAGCTTCGAGTTATGACCCTCAAAAGATTGACCTCAAAACACACTTAGACCACCTTGAAGTTTCCTCGATACGAGGTGGTCGCGGATGATGGATGGTCTTCGTGGACAAAATAAGGGTGTCACTAGGGTTCACCTGCCCATCTAGAACTAATGGCACTAATTATTTGATTCCAAGATCAATTGTTTCAAAGCTATGTTGTGGTGCACCTATGAACTAAGGCATATTGCAAGTTTTGGCATCGAGCGAGATTGTTGTGCTAAATCCAAATGGAACATGTTCTTTCAAAAATGAGATAGGTTAATTTAGGCCTTGACATCACCATCCTATATAATTTAACATTTCATCAATAGCCCACATGAGCTCCAAGTTACAACCCTCAAAAGATCAACCTCGAAATGCACATAGATCACCTTAGAGACTCCTCGGTATGGGGTGGCCACAGACAATGGAGGGTCTCTATGGCTAGAACAAGGGTGTTACTGGGGTTCACCCACCCATCTAGAACTAATGGCACTGATGATTTGATTCCAAGATTAGTAGTTTCAAAGTTACACTATGGTGTACCTATGAACTGAGGCACACTATGAGTTTTGGCATCGAGTGAGATCGTTGTGTTGAATCTAAACAGAATGTGATCTCTCAAAAATGAGATAGGTTATTTTAGGACTCCACATCACCATCCTATAGTATTTGATAGTTCATCAATAGCCCTCACAAGCTCTAACTTAAAACCATTGGAAGATCAACCTTGAAATGCACTTAGAGCACCTTGGAGACTCCTCAGTACGAGGTGGCCACAGATGATGGATGGTCTCCATGGCTAGAACAAGGGTGTCACTAGGGTTCACCCACCCATTTGGAGCTAATGGAATTGACAATTCGATGCCAAAATTACCAGTTTCAATATTATGTTGTGGTGCACCTATGAATTGAGGCACACTATGATTTTTGGCATCGAGCAAAATCGTTGTGCCGAATCCTTATGAAACATGATCTCTCAAAAATGAGATAGATTATTTTAGGCCTCAACATCACAGTACTATAATACTCAATGGTTCATCAATAGCCCTCACAAGCTCCAAGTTATGACTCTCTGAAGATTGACCTCAAAACATAATTAGAGCACCTTGGATACTCCTCAGTATGGGATGGCCACAAATGATTGATGGTCTTCACGGCTAGAACAAGGGTATCACTAGGGTTTAACTACCCATTTGGAGTTAATGGCACTAACAATTCAATGCCACAATTAGTGGTTTCATCTATGAACTGAGGTACACTACAATTTTTAGCATTGAACGAGATCATTGTGCCAAATCTAAAAAAAATGTGATCTCTCAAAAATGAGATAGGTTACTTTAGGCCTTAGCATCACCATCCTATAGCATTCAATGGTTCATTGATATCCCTCACAAGCTCTAAGTTATGGCCCTTGGAAGATCGACCTCGAAATGTAGTTAGAGCACCTTGGAACTCCTTAGTACGGGGTGCCCATGGATGGTGGATGGTCTCCATAGTTAGAACAAGGGTGTCACTAGGGTTCACCCACCCATCTAGAGCTAATGGTGTTGACAATTTGATGCCAAGATTAGCAATTTCAAAGTTACACTATGGTGCACCTATGAACTGAGGCACATTGCAAGTTTTGGCATCAAGTGAGATCATTGTGCCAAATCCAAATGGAATGTGACCTCTCAAAAATGAGATAGGTTATTTTAGGCTTTGACATAACCATCCTATAGCATTTGATAGTTCATTGATAGCCCTCATGAGCTCTCAGTTACGACCTTTGCAAGATTGATCTCAAAACATACTTAAAGCACCTTGGAGACTCCTTAGTATGGGGTGGCCATGGATGATGGATGATCTCCATGGCTAAAAAAATGGTGTCACTAGGGTTCACCTACCCACCTAGAGCTAATGGTGCTGATGATTCAATGCCAAGATTAGCAGTTTCAAAGTTATGTTGTGGTGCACCTATGAACTGAGGCACACTGTAAGTTTTGGCATCGAGCAAGATCACTGTGCTAAATCCAAATAGAACATGATCTCTCAAAAATAAGATATTTTATTTTATGCCTTGGCATCATTATCTTGTAACACTTGATGGTTCATTGATAGCCCTCACGATCTCTAAGTTACGGCCCTTGGAAGATTGACCTCAAAATGTACTTAAAGCACCTTAGAGACTCCTTCATATAGGGTAGTTGTAGATGATGGAGGGTTTTTGTGGCTAGAAAAAGGGTGTCACTAGGACTCACCCACCCATCCAAAGCTAATGGTACTAACGATTCAATGCCAAGATCAGCAATTTCAAAGTTACATTGTGGTGCACCTATGAACTAAGGCACATTGCGAGTTTTGGCATTGAGCAAAATCATTGTGCTAAATAAAAATGGAATGTGATCTCTCAAAAATTAGATAGGTTATTTTAGGCCTTAGCATCATCGTCCTGTAGCATTTGACATTTCATTAATAGCCCTCACGAGCTCCGAGTTACAACCCTTGGAAGATTGACCTTGAAATGCACTTAGAGCACCTTGGAGACTCCTCGGTATGGAGTGGCCATAGAAGATGGATGGTCTCCATGGAAAAAATAAGGGTGTCACTAGGGTTCACATATCTATCCAAAGCTAATTATGCTACCAATTTGATGACAAGATTAGTGGTTTCAAAGTTACACTGTGGTGCACCTATGAACTAAGGTACATTGCGAGTTTTGGCATCGAGCGAGATGACTATGCCAAATCCAAATAGAACATGATCTCTCAAAAATTAGATAGGTTATTCAAGGCCTCAACATCACCATCCTGTAGCATTCAACATTTCATTAATAGTTCTCACGAGCTCTGAGTTATGACCCTTGGAAGACTGACCTTGAAATGCACTTAGAGCACCTTGGAGACTCGTCAGTATGGGGTGGTTGTGGACTATGGAAGGTCTCCATGACTAGAAAAAGAGTGTCACTAGGGTTCACCAACCCATATAGAGCTAATGGTGCTAATGACTTGATCCCAAGATCAACGATTTCAAAGTTATGTTGTGGTGCACCTATGAATTGAGGCACACTATGAGTTTTGGCATCAAGCAAGATCGTTGTGCCAAATCCAAATAGAATGTGATCTTTTAAAAATGGGATAGGTTATTTTAGGCCTTGGCATCATTGTCTTGTAGAATTTTATATTTCATCGATAACCCTCACAAGCTCTAAATTATAACCCTCGAAAGATCGACCCTGAAATGCACTTAGAGCACTTCAGAGACTCCTCAATACGAGGTGGGTATGGATGATTTATGGTCTTTGTGGCCAGAGCAAGGGTGTCGCTAGGGTTAGTATCAAAAGAAAAAAACATTATTTTTTACCTCTCAAGTTTTTGGCATTTGGCACAATGCAAGTTTGGTGTTAATATGTATTAAAATCATCATTTTTTAGGTCCCACACCATAAATTGCATTAAGTAAAATCATCTTTGTTTCTTACATTAAATCAACAAGTTCACATTTACAATATATCAAGTGTTTCATCATTATTACATCAATACACAACTACCAAAAATTATTGTGTCAAAAATAGTAATGTCAAAAATCATAGTATCAATAAAAGTATTGTCAAAAATCATAGTGTCAAAAATAGAATAGATTTTTTTTCATTCTACTTTTTATTTAGCTTTTTATCTTCATGCATGGCTACTCTTCATGATGTACCTAGATTCTAATATCATAAAAAATATTAGTAACTTATTGTATTAAACAAGATAATCATTGGTTCACTAAATCATTATAAGAAAATAACATAAGAAGTAAATATACCTAGTCAAGTGTTCTAGTAGGGTCCTCTTTATGTTTTAGGGTCTCCAACAAGGCTTCATGATTAGCATTAGTAATAGTAAAGGGTTCTTATACTTTTTTTCTTCCTTGTGCTTCAACAACTTTACATTTGTTACTATAATAAGATGCAAATATATGAGAATTATTTTGTGCATTTTATAGTCTTCAAATGAAAGAATTCCATTTGTTTTAAGCATGTATGTCCACAGCCATGTTCTAGTGACAACCACTAAACCAGTAGGATATGTGAATCCATCATCATCTATGATAGATTGTGCAAGCTTTTGTTTACCTCTTACACAATGTGCTAACCAATAATAAAATTTCTCATCATTCCCCTATGGTGCAACCAATGTAAAGACATGTCCTGGCTGAAGAAGATCTGATATATGGTTATGCTCAAGTTAACTTTCCATGTCATCATTTATGATAGAGGGTATTATAGACAATGGAGTAAGATAATGTGGAGCCCATGTGTCCACCCACTCACTTGAGTCACACTAATCTCAATCACACTAAAAATAACTACAACAAAAGCAAGCTAGTTGTTGTGTCCAAATGGTCCATGTACTAGAATTAGAGCTCTCAAATGAATGCATTTTTTGATGAGTCTCTCACTATAGCACAATCTGATCTATCACCTATGGACCCTTCCTCAAACAACCAAAGGAACCTACATATCACTGAATTAAGAGTCCCCCTTGTGATAATGCTAAACTACACCAGTCAACAATGCTACGAGAATCAAGAAGTTTTGCTCCTAAAATCTTCAATTGCTCCTTAACTAGAGCTCTCTTCACACATCCCCCTACTCCATCATGTTCCCCATTCCCATGGCTGGAGTCAAAAAAAATCCAAATATGAGGCACCCCTCTCTCTACATGCATCCTACAACACCAATAAAACATGCAAGCATTCTTGAATTGACCTATATAGTTATCTAACCGAATGATATGCCTATCCATAGCAATTGCATGTTCCTATAAGAAATCAAAATAATTCTCAAAACAATTTTGCACAAACTCGTGAGAGTGAGATCTATCATCACTCATATAAAAATGATACTCTCTAATAATCTTCTGATTATCTTCCGCACTATCAGGGGCATTTCTATATGTTATATGGAGAAAAATAGCAATCTGAATGGAGTTGTAATACTAAAATTGTGTCTCATTTTGAAGTTGCAATTTGTAGTTCTTGGAAAATTCAACAACTGATATAATAGTGCCAATGGGAAAAGTCTCCTTACACATTCTAAATTTTTGATCCAACTACTAAGACCTGTGACTATGTATTGCATACTTGTAGAAAAAATTTATCTTGAAATCTAAAATAAAATTAGCTACACTGATTTCTTTTGCAACTAATTCACATCTAGAGCCCTCACCCCCACTCTTCAATATGTATTTCACCATTTCATATACCTTTTTTTTAACTATTGTCTTTCCAAGATGTTGTTTGGACCCCTCATGAAAACATGTGTCAAACTTGGATAAGCCACCACATTCTAAACACTTCTCATTTAAGAAAGCATTTATATAAAAGAAACAACCATCAACTCTATGATATAAAAATTGATCTAGCAAAATCTCTTAATTATTTTGGAAGCCCACTAGCACCACAATTCTCCAACATTTGTTTACTATGCAAAGTAGAATAGATAGAGTGTAATAGTTTATGGTTCATATAAAACTTGACATGATATTTGCAACAACATGTGTTTCAAATTTTAAGTGGCATACAATAAAATTGCTTCAAAGATTCAAAAGCCCTTTGTGATATATGAAGACTTGGATGACTCTCTCTAAATTGTTTAGGATGTGGCGTGCGATCTCTGATGCCAATTCTCAACTTTAACATGTCTTTAGAATTAGGTGATACTCTTGAGCTAGAGTGCCAAAATTGTGTAATTTCTTCCTTCACATCATCAAATAGCTTCTTATCAAAACATGGAAATCTCCCACCAAAAGCCCATATTTCATTTTGAAGAGGATCATCAATTCTCTCTCATCTACTAAGTGCTCTTCTCAAAGTAGTATGATTTAGGTTCAAGCCAATATAAGTTTGTCTCATATATCTGCCCTTTCTCAAATGATGACTTACCAAAGAGGTTGTAATAACCCTTTGAGAAACTCTCTTATCCTTCTCCCTACTATTTTTCTCAATGCTATTGAGAGCACTAAAAAGATTCTTCACAATAATGGCATTTCTTTCCAATTTTTTATTGACATGAATCTTCAATTTCGAAAGCATAGGTCTCATCTTTTGCATCTTTAATAAGTGCATAAAAAGCTAACATTGCTCCACCACTGTCTTGTTGTTGAAAAACATCTTATATAGTCTTGAAGTCCATAACCGAATGGTTCTTTCTAATTTTTTCCCTTCCAAATTGGTAATCATCATTTCATCAATTTATGTTATCCATTTTGACATTCTAGAACCTTCATGTTGATTATAATTAGGAGATATGTAAGGTTCTTGTACATTTTCATGTTTGGCATGGTCAATCATGCAATTTACATTATGACCTAGTAGCATTTCATCCTCCAAATTTTCATTCTCTAAACTTTCAATCCCGACATTATCATTTTCAATTGGTACATTTTCATTCTCCAACTGCACATATTCATTATCTGACTCTATGATTTCACCTTCGATTAATTCATCATCAACTTGACTCAGATTTAACATACATTGTCTTTTCCTTCAGTCATTTACTTTATCCCTTTCCCTATATGCCACAATGTCTTCACTGGATACCTTCCTTTTGTGTTTAACCTTTCGACGACTAGTGCTCCCCATTTAGATGACAATATCAAACACCTAATGATATATTATCAAACTTTTTTTATCATTGGGTCCCAAAATGTGACTTTTCCCAAAACTTGTGAAAATGTCCCACAAAAAGCGATATCAGGTCTGCAGTCACAAGGAATATTTTGAGAAAATCATGCCAGTATAATTAGATATCCCATCTAAGATCAAATACTTGATAATAAATTGGATACCCAATTTTAGATTGGATATCAAATATTCACGCCAAAATTTTGGAGGGAAATAAGGATTAAGATTAAGATTATAATGTATAATGACTTATGTATAATGAGTTATGAGTTATAATGTATAATTTATAATGAATTATGTATAATATTATTTAGGATTAAGATTCGTGTCAATAATGTATAATGAGTTATGTATTAAATATTATTATGACCTATTATTATTAAATATAATAATATATGTTGTTATTATTATAATATATATTGATATATATATATATGAAATAATTATATTATATTAGTATTATTTTAACTATTATTATTAAATATAATAACGTAATATATTATATGTGTTATTAATATATTATTATTATTAAATATAACAACATATAATATTATTGTTATTATTATTATTATTATGACCTATGATCCATTTGGTTGGTTCTAAAATACGTCGAGAGACCTATGACCCCTCTTGACTCAACTCATGACAACCTATGTACCTAGGGGCCCTAGGACCCCTAGAAATGCATATGGTTGGTTCTAATGCATCAAGAGTGTTCATAAGTTAACCTATGACCCCTATCAACACATTTCATGACAATCTATGCCCCTAGGGGCCATAGGACCCCTATGGATGCATGTGGTTGGTTCCAATGCATTGAGAGGGGTCATAGGTTAACCTATGACCCCTATTGATGCATTTAATGACAACCTATGTCCTTAGGGGCCCTAGGGATGCATTTGGTTGGTTCCAATGTGTCAAAAGGGGTCATAGGTTAACCTATGACCCCTATCGATGCACTTCATGACAATGTATGTCCCTAGGGGCCCTAGGAACCCTACGAATGCATGTGCTTGGTTTCAACCCATTTCATGAAAACTTATGTCCCTAGGGGTCCTAGCAACCCTAAGGACACATTTGGTTGGTTCTAATGCATCGAGAGGCATCATAGGTTAAACTATAACCCCTCTTGATGCATTTCATGACAACCTATGTCCTTAGGAGCCCTAGGACCCCTAGGGACACATTTTGTTGATTCCAATGTGTCAAGAGGGGTCATATGTTAACCTATGACCCCTATCGATGCATTTCATGACAATGTTATTACCTAGGGGCCCTAGGACCCCTAGCAATGTATTTGGTTCATTCTAATGCATCAAGAGGGGTCATCGGTTTGACGCATTTCATGATAACCTATGACCCTAGGGATTATACAGCCCCTAAGAATGCATTTAGTTGGTTCTAATACATCAAGAGAGATCATAAGTTAACTTGTGACCCCTATCAATGCATTTCATGACAATTTATGTCCCTAGGGGCCTTAGGACCCATAGGGATGCATTTCATTCATTATAATGCATTAAGAGGGGTCATAGGTTAACCTATGAAACTTCTCGATGCATTTCATGACAACCTATGTCCCCAGGGACCTTAGGACCCCTAGGGATGCATGTGGTTGGTTCTAATGCGTTGAGAGGCATCATAGGTTAACCTATGACCCCTATCGACGTATTTCATCACAATGTATATCCCTAGGAGCCCTACGACCCCTAGGAACACATTTGATTGGTTATAATGAATAGAGTGGGCTCATAGGTTAACCTATGACCCCTATCAATTCATTTCATGACAATGTATGTCCCTAGGGACCCTAAGACCCCTAGGGATGCATTTGGTTGTTTATAGTGCATTGAGAGAGGTCATAGGTTAACCTGTGACCACTCTCAATCCATTTCATGACAACATATGTCCCTAGAGGCCCTAGGACCCCTAAGGAAACACATGGTTGGTTCTAATGTGTAGAGAGGTGTCATAGGTTAACCTATGACCCCTCTCAATGCATTTCATGACAACATATGTCACTAGGGACCCTAGGACCACTAGGGATGCATGTAGTTGGTTCTAATGTGTCAAGAGGCATGATAGGTTAACTTATGACCCCTCTCGAAACAATTCATGATGACCTATGTTCCTAGGGGCCCTAGGACCCCTAAGGACACATGTGGTTGGTTCTAATGCATCGAGCGGGTCATAGATTAACCTATGACCCCTATGGACACATTTCATGACAACCTATGTCCCTAGGGGCCCTAGGAACCCTAAGGATACATTTCATTGGTTGCAATGCATCAAGAGGGTTCATAGGTTAACCTATGACCCCTATCATCATATTTCACAACCACATATGTCCCAAGGGGCCCTAAGACTCCTAGGGACACATTTGGTTGGTTATAATGCATCGAGAGCGGTCATAGTTTAATTTATGAACTCTCTCTAAGAATTTCATGACAACGTATGTCCCTAGGGACCCTAGGACCCCTAGGGATGCATGTGGTTGGTTCGAATGTGTCAAAAGGAGTTATAGGTTAGCCTATGACCCCTCTTAATGCAATTCATGAAAACCTATGTCCCTAGGGGCACAAGGACCCCTAGTGATGCATGTGTTTGGTTCCAATACATTGAGAGGGCTCATAGGTTAATCTATGATCCCTATCGATGTATTTCATGAAAACCTATGTCTCTAGGGGCCCTAGGACCCCTAGGGACACATTTGGTTAGTTATAATGCATCAAGAGGGGTCATAGGTTAACCTATGACCCCTATCAATGCATTTCATGGTAATGTATGTTCCTAGGATCCCTAAGACCCTTAGAGACACATGCGGTTGGTTCTAATGCATCGAAAGGCATCATAGGTTAACCTATCACCCCTCTTGATGCAATTTATCACAACCTATGTCTCTAGGAGCCCTAGGACACCGAGTGATGCATGTGGTTGGTTCCAATGCATTGAGAGGGGTCATAGGTTAACCTATGACCCCTATCAACAAATTTTATGACAACCTATGTCCCTAGGGGCCCTAGGACACCTAGGGACACATGTGGTTAGTTCTAATGTGCCTATTAATGCATTTCATGACAATGTATGTCCCTGGGAGCCCTAAGACCCTTAGGGACACATTTGGTTGGTTATAATGCATTTAAAGGAGTCATAGGGTAACTTATGACCCTTATCAATGTATTTCATGATAATGTATGTCCCTGGGGGCCCTAGGACCCTTAGGGACACATTTGGTTGGTTATAATACACCAAGAGGGTTCATAGGTTAACCTATAAGCCCTCTCGATGCATTTTATGACAACTTATATCCCTAGGGGCCCTAGGACCCCTAGGGATGCATGTGATTGGTTCTAATGCATTAAGAGGCATCATAGGTTAACCTATTACCCCTCTTGATGTATTTCATGACAACATATGTCCATAGGGTCCTAGGACCCCTAGGGACACATGTGGTTGGTTCTAATCCATCGAGAGGTATCATAGGTTTTCCTATGACCCATCTTGATGCAATTCATAACAACCTATGTCCCTAGGGGCCCTAAGGCCCCTAAGGATGCATGTGGTTGGTTCCAATACATTGAGAGGGGTCATAGGTTAACCTATGACCCCTATTGATGCATTTAATGACAACCTATGTCTCTAGCAGCCCTAGGACCCCTAGGGATGCATTTGGTTGGTTCCAATGTGTCAAGAGGGCTCATAGAATAACCTATGACCCCTATCGATGCATTTTATGACAATATATATCCCTAGTGGCCCTAGGACCCTTAGGGATGTATTTGGTTGGTTATAATGTGTCAAGAGGGGTCATAGATTAACCTATGTACCCTATGAACACATTTCATGACAATGTATGTCTCTAGAGGTCCTGGGACCCTAAGGGATGCATTTGGTTCGTTATAATGCACCAAGAAGGGTTAGAGGTTAACCTATGACCCCTCTTGATGCATTTCATTACAATGTATGTCCTTAGGGGCACTAAGACCCCTAGTGATGGATGTGGTTGATTCTAATGCATTTAGAGGTGTCATAGGTCAACCCATGACCTCTCTTGATGCATTTCATGACAACGTATGTCCCTAGGGGCCCAAGGACCCCTAGGGATGAATGTGGTTGGTCCTAGTGTGTTGGGAGGTATCATATGTTAACCTATGACCCTCTTGATGCAATTAATGACTACCTATTTTCCTATGGGCCCTGGGACCCATAGGCATGCATGTGGTTGGTTCCAATGCATCAAGAGGGGTCATAGGTATCGATGCATTTTATGACAACTTATGTCCCTAGGTGTCCTAGGACCCCTAGAGATGCATTTTGTTGGTTCCAATTCATCAAGAGGGGTCATAGGTGAACCTATGACCCCTATTGTTTCATTTCATGACAATGTATGTCCCTAGGGGCCCTAGGACCCTTAGGGATGCATTTGGTTGGTTATAATGCATTGAGAGAGGTCATAGGTTAACTTTTGACCCCTCTCAATGCATTTCATGACAATGTATGTCCCTAGGGACCTTAGGACCCCCAAGGATGCATGTGGTTGGTTCGAATGCATGGAGAGGCATCATAAGTTAACCTATGACACCTTTCAACACAATTCATAACAATCTATGTCCTTAGGGGCCCTAGGACACCTAGTGATACATGTGGTTGGTTCCAATGTGTTGAAAGGGGTCAATAGTTAACCTATGACCCCTATCGACACATTTCATAACAACTTATATCCCTAGGGGGCCTAGGACCCTAGGACCCCTAGGAATGCATTTGGTTGGTTATGATGCAGCAAGTGTGGTCATAGGTTAATCGATGACCCCTATCGACGCATTTCATGACAACATATGTCCCTAGGGGCCTAAGGACCCCTAGAGGCAAATGTGGTTGATTCTAATGCATTGAGAGGCATCATAGGTCAACTTATGACCCCTCTCGATGCAATTCATGACAAATTATGTCCCTAGGGGCTCTAGGACCCCTAGTGATGCATGTGTTTGGTTTCAATGCATTAGGAGTGGTCATAGGTTAACCTATGACCACTATCGACACATTTCATGACAACCTATGTCCCTAGGGGCCCTAGGACCCCTAGGGATGCATGTGGTTGGTTCTAATGTATTGAGAGAGGTCATAGGTTAACCTATGACCTCTATCGATGCATTTCATGACAATGTATGTCCCTAGGAGCCTAGGACCCCTAAGGAAACATTTGGTTGGTTATAATGCATCGAGAGGGGTCTATAGGTTAACCTATGACCACTATCAATGCATTTCATGACAACGTATGTCCCTAGGGGCCCTAGGACCCCTACAAAAACATTTGGTTGGTTATAATGCATTGAGAGGGGTCATAGGTTAACCTATGATCCCTCTCAATGAATTTCATGACAACTTATATCCCTAGGGGCCCTAGGCATGTGGTTGATTCTAATGCATTGAGAGGCATCATAGGTTAACCTATGACCACTCTTGATGCATTTCATGAAAAAGTATGTCCCTAGGGTCTTAGAACCCCTAGAGATACATGTGGTTTTTTCTAATGTGTCGAGAGGTATCATAGATTTACCTATGACCACTCTTGATGTAATTCATGACAACCTATGTCCCTAGGGGCCCTAGGACCCCTAGGGACACATGTGGTTGGTTTCAATGTGTCAAGAGGGTTCATAGGTTAACCTATGACCCCTATAGATGTATTTTATGACAACCTATTTCTCTAGTGGCCCTAGGACCCCTAGGGACATATTTGGTTTGTTCCAATGTGTCAAGAGGGGTTATAGGTTAACCTATGACCCCTATCGATGTATTTTATGACAATGTATGTCCCTATGGGCCCTAGAACCCCTAGGGACACATTTGGTTGGTTATAATGTGTCAAGAGGGGTCATAGGTTAACCTATGATATCTCTCAACACATTTCATGACAACCTATGTTCATAGGGATCCTAGGGCCCCTAGGGACGCATTTGGTTGGTTCTAATCCATCAAGAGCTTTCATAGGTTAACCTATGACCCTTATCGACACATTTCATGACAACTTATGTCCCTAGGGGCCCTATGACCCTAGGGATTCTTTTGGTTGGTTATAATGCATAGAGAGGGGTCATAGGTTAAACTATTACTCGTCTTTTTGCATTTCATGACAATGTATATCCCTAGGGGCCCTAGGGATGCATTTGGTTGGTTATAATGCGTTGAGAGGGGTCATAGGTTAACCTATAACCCCTCTCATCACATTTCATTACAATGTATGTCCCTAGGGCCCCTAGGGCCCCTAGGGACACATGTGGTTTGTTCTAATGTGTTGAGAGGCATCATAGGTTAACCTACGACCACTCTGGACACAATTCATGACAACCTATGTCCCTAGGGGCCCTAGGACCCCTAGTTACACATTTGGTTGGTTCCAATGTGTCAAGAGGGGTCATAAGTTAACCTATGACACCTATCTATTCATTTCATGACAACCTATGTCCCTAGGGGCACTAGGACCCCTAGGGACACATGTGGTTGTTTTCAATGCATCGAGAGGAGTCATAGGTTAACCTATGACCTCTCTTGATGCATTTCATGACAACATATATCCCTAGGGTCCCTAGGACCCCTAGGGACACATGTGGTTGGTTTCAGTGCTTTGAGAGGTGTCATAAGTTAACCTATGATCCCTCTTGATGCATTTCATGACAATTTATGTCCCTAGGGGCCCTAGGACCCTTAGGGATGTATGTGGTTGGTTCCAATGCATCGAAAGGATTCATAGGATAAACTATGACCCCTCTCGATGCATTTCATGACAACCTACACATTTTGTTGGTTCCAATGCATCTAGATGGGTCATAGATTAATCTATGACCCATATCAATGCATTTCATGACAATGTATGTCCCTAGGGGCCCTAGGACCTCTAGGGATGCATTTGGTTGGTTATAATGCATCGAGAGGGGTCGTAGGTTAACCTGTGACCCCTCTCAATGCATTTCATGACAACGTATGTCCCTAGGGGCCCTAGGACCCCTAGGGAGCCATTGGGAATGCATCAAAAGGGGTCACTAAGGGCCTTAGGGACATATGTTGTCATGAAATGCATCGAAAGGGGTCATAGGTTAACCTACCACTCCTTTCAATGCATTTTATGACAATATTATATTTAATAATAATATAATACTATATATTTTGATATAATAATAATATATTATTAGATTATATAACAATAATAATCATATATGTTACTAGATTATAGATTTAATAATAATAATAACCATATATATTATTATATATAATAGTAGTCATATAATATTACTATATATATTTAATAATAATAATATTTATCATATATATTACTATATTATATTTAGTTATAATAATAATTATAATCATATATAATAATAATAGTTATTAATAATAATCACAATCATATGTAATAATAATATCAATGTCCACACTTCCCTGAAATCAATTTTACTCCCTCCAAAATTGCAATTGGAAAATCTTTCCGCTCAAATTTCCCTTCAAATTTGCAATTAAAAAATCACGCAATGATCGGATACCCAATTTCATATCAAATATTCAATTTCAGATTAGATACTTGATTTTATTTCAGGTATCTGATTAGGCTCAGTATTTACCAAGCCTATTTGGTCAACCCTTAAAATGTGTTTGAGAAGGGTTTCACTAACACTCTGACCTTGGGTAGCCATCTGACAATGTTATTTTCATCAAAATTGAATGAAACAAAAAGGGTTTTTTAATAACACTCTCGAGATTTCATTGATAAAATTGCTATCAAATTCTAAGTTTGATAAGTATTTATTAGTTAATTTTGAATGAAGATGTTTTTAAAGTGTTGATTGACATACTAATTGAAAAATAGCTATAACTTTCAAATGGTATAGCATTTTTTAAATCCAAAAGTTGTGTCATATTCTATACTTCACATAGTATAAGGAAAAAAAATTAATTTGGTAAAGTTTTCTATTAGTTAAGGTGGTTAGACATGGGATTTTTTTTTCAAAAAAGTTTTAGTAGAAAATTCATATTTAATTATTTATTTGAAATAAAAATACCCAAAATATGTGTCACATCTGGGAATGAATCTACTTTTTATATCTATAATTATATTAAAAAATATTATCATTTGATTTTGATTAAGGTGGTCAGACATACACCTACTTTTTATTTTCACGCTGAAATTTTCGTAGTACTGCATTAAAATCCAAACTTTTGACCAATCAAATTTTTTTTTCTCTAGCTAAGGCCTAGTAGTTTAGAAACTACATTCAATTTCCTACAGATTATTTTCTTACAACTTTTTGATATAAAGTCCATAACCACTTTAAAATTATGTGTCAAGGTGCTAGTTTTTCACTGCCACTTAAGGCCATAGTTTGGTTGACCATGATCTTGCACATACCCAAAATGCTATTGGCCATTTACCGATCAAAATAAATAAATAAATTATTCTATAAAATTTATAAGGAAAAATAAATAATCCCATTACTTAGGTGAAATATTTCATACCATTTTGAACTATATGTTATCCCATTTAAAATTGAAATATTAAAATAAATATAGACAAATGAATCAATAAATTACCTTTTGAACTTACCCTTATTACCTTTTCCTAGCGACTTCACAATTTTGCATTCATCTTCAATTGGCTTTTCAGGATTTAAGGTAGAGGTTCTCAAAAATAATATTATTTGATTTTCATACTTGAATAAATACTTATTTGCAAAGCCATATAAAATTATTACTAAAATGTTCTCACCAAATCTTTTTAATTTGAAAAATAATTTAAATTTATTTTAACTTTGAAGATAAAATGATAGTAATAATATTCAAAATCAAAGCAACTCTTACCTTCTAATAACATACCTCTTTGTAATCACAAGAGGATCCAAATATTTTTCCTTCGAATTTTCAAATTTGGAGTCTGTTAAAACTAATGTGTGATTTTGCATTTTCGCCTTCATCCAATATGAGCATTCTCATTTTTGCAATTTTAGAGATTGTGATACACTTTTCTTGATTTGGTGATTAGGTTTAGGGTTCAACTAGTGTTAAAAATATTCCTTTAGCAACATCAATTCCATCATCACACTCCTCAAGAACTTTAAATGCTTCATTTAATCATTGATTCTACAAGTTTTCCAAACAAACCTTCCAATTTGGAGAAACACTAGTGCTGCTCGCAATAGACTGGTTGATCATTAACCAACATAATTCCTCCAATCTTGGTTATTCATTTGATTACTACTAATTTTTTGCAAAGATATAATTCATATGTTGTCAAAAAATATTGGATGTCTTCAAAGATCTATGGGCATTTTTGAGCTTGTAGGCACCCCAAAAATGTTTAAAAGCATTACAAACTTGTGCTACAATCATGAGAATAGGCCTGAGAATAATTTTATATATAAAAACAATCATCTACAACTCAAAATGACTTCATTATGCCCAAACATCAGAAAAGTGATGCAGTCATTTGACATCAACTTGTTTTATTTCTATCAAAGCTTCAACATCTTGCTCATCTTTACTCGATCTTCTCCTCTCTAGCTTCTCTTTAACATGCCATTGATTTCTGATGTCTCTTTATATCTTGACTAAAAAATAGAAAGTATACCAAAATGGTATTTTATTTATCTTGTAAGTGACACATTTTTGTCATCAACAACCTTTCTATTATGCTAAAACAACATTCTCAAAGAACATGGATTCAACCTAATATGGATTTATAAACAAAATCCCCCATTCTTTAAATATTTTGGAGAAATATTATGCATGCCATTTGTAAAAGAGACTCCAACATATTTGAATTAATAAGGTGCATTTCATTTGCTTCTTATAAAAGCTAAATGAAGCTCGTAATTGACAAATCTAGGCTATTTTTCAACTTCCAAATATTTCCAAAACATTAAGAACATCGCCAAAATGTCTCGCAAGACATAACATATGGTTTGGGCATCTTTTGGAAAACCAAAATGACCATTTAAAGATTATATTTAGTCCAAAAAATTGGGTGAAATAGCTTGCACGTGATTGATATTTTGCTTGTTGGTTTGTTTGATTTTCACACCTATGCACAATAGAAATATTTTTTTTGCCTACAAAACCACTCAATATGATTTGAGTATTAATCTAGGGTCTATTATTAGATGAGATATTTTTGATGAATAGTCCTTTTCTATTAATAAAATATACTCAAATTACAATTGACAAAAAAAGGGTCGAGGGATACAAGATCACCCTAGGAATGAGTTCACACAACCGAAGCCAGACTAAAAACATGGCCATAGCCAGAAATAGAAACTATTCATAAAAAAAACATATAAGGTTGCCTCAAGCTACCAAAGCAGTGCCAGCCAAGGGCGGTGGATCATCTTTTTCTTGAAAACCCCAATCATCTTTGGGATTAGGGAGTATGTTGGGAATAGTCTAGCCATCATCAGTAGCAGTAGTAACTGTGGTAGGCTCTATATCTTTAACCTCTGGCTGTGGAGGAGAGATCGTGAGGTCCAGGAAAAGACACTTCCTAGAATGCACATGATGAGTACTAGGAGGAGGAGTTAGGGACTAACTAGAACCACCATGGGGTGGGGAAGCTAAGAGGTGCCTCCAGTTGCCATCACCACCACTAGGAGATTGATGGCGGGAAGCTTGGGAGTGTGGGGTGTGCAAGTGGCAGCTAGAGGATTGGTGTTGAGGATGGCAGCCATGAGGCATTGAGGTCTCTACTAAGGCATCAGGAGGAACTCTAGCAACAGTGTAGGGAGCATTGCCCCAGTGATTTAGTAGCTCCTATAGGTGAGCTACCTCATGGGAAACTTTGTTAGCTTGCACTTGAATTTGCATAATTACATTGTTACAAATGCATGTCTTAGTGTACATAGCAATATTAACATCCAAAAAATTGTATGTGAAAAGAAAAAAAATCCTATCTTTCCACACAGAAAACAAAATTTTCAGCCTAAAGGTATGCCAAATCTAGGAAAACTTTAGAGGAAATCTGGGAGAGCCACCCAGTAAAATCATGTGCCAAGAAAAAGACTTAGGTTTGAATAGCTTTAAAAAATCATGAATCTAGTGCCAATAATTTTGAGCATGCTTACAAAACCAGAAAATATGCAAGAAAGACTTTGGTTATCCACAAAAGGGGCATCTAGGATTAGGAACCCTAATGTGTTTGAGCTGAGGCCCTAGAGGAAGACCTTGGAAGGCCAAGCACCAAGAAAAATGCACAATCTTGGGTTTAGTTATAGCATTCCAAATGGTATCAAAGTGTTTTCTCCATTAAGAAAGAGAAGATTGCAAATGCCATCTATGGTTTAGTGTATCCACCATCAGAAGATGAGGTGAAAACCATCTATAGCCCAAACTTGGCTTGTGATTAGAAAAAGGAGTGGCAAGATACTACTTCAAATCAAGCCACCAAGGGTGAATAGACTAAATCCCCACTTTATGAACTAAGTGAACAACAATGGAAGAAAGTAGAAGGTCAAAAGTCTACCAATTTGAACGGATAAGGTAGTATTGTACTTGTATATCTTCCCAGGTCCTAAAACTCATGGTGACCCTTGAAAAGAGGTCCTTAGGAGTTCTAATGCCATGTTTAAAAAAATGCAAAGCATTGGCCCCTTGAGTCTTGGTGAGGGGAGTACCCTGAATGGAAAATAGGGGAGACCATCAAGTGTTCTACTAATTCAAGGAGAGGCTATTGTGGAATTCATCTCTAGCCCATCAAAGCTAGGGCTTAATAGCCTCCCAGGCTTTCTAGATGCTCTTGATGAGGAATGAGCCTTGAATGGCCACTAGCTCACACATGATGAGAAGGGTTTGGAAACCAATCCCCTCCCATGTAGGCCTATTGATAGGAAAGCTGAAAGAAATGTAGTGCCAAACAACAATCTTTCAAGCTTCATCTCCTAAAATAGCCCTAATAATCCATTTTTCATGAAGAGAAATGCCTTGTTTCTAACTGGAAAGTAGGCCATGACCACCAGACTCTTCTAAGAGACAACAAAAATCCTAGGCCACTCTGTGAAAACCATGGTGATCAGAACCAAATGCCTAGAGAAACTCCCTAAGAAATCTTTCCAACTTCATGCAAGAAGCTTTGGATGCAGTCCAACAGGAGGAGTAATACACATGAGTGGCCGCTAGAATCTTTTAGCAAATTTAGAATTTTCTAGTGAGGGAGAGTGGCTTTGTGATCTAGTAGTCAAGCTTTTTACTAATCTTGGCTAGCAAAGCATTCTAAAGTTCAGCAAGTGACACCTAGAATGCAAAAGGAATGCTAAGAAAGAAGAAGACTTCCCCATGAGTAACCCATTTCCACTCAAAATGGCTAAGCCAAGGTGGAGCTAGCAAAAATGATTGAAAGAAGTAGAGAATTTTATGCCATTGAATGGTAGAACCAGATGCTTGACAAAAGGTGTCTAGGAAACTTAAAGCATTATTGATGTTTTCTTTGTCCTCTAAATAAGTAAGAAATGAATCATTAGCAAAGTGTCCATTGACTAATTGGGAGGATGATTCAGGAAAGGAAATGCCATGAACCAATCCTAAGGACATAGAATGTGTAAGTAAATAGCCAAAACCTTTCACAACAAGGACATAAAGTGTAAGAGCTAGTGGGAAACCTTGCCTAATGGAACAAAAAGTCCAAAAGCCTCAAATTGTGAATTATTGATGGTAATGCAAGCATTAGCATCCCCAAAGAGCATCTCCATGGACTGAAGGAAATTGGGGCCAAAAGCTAGAGCCTGGAGCATAGCCAAGATGAAGGGCCATTCAATGCAATCATAGGCTTTAGCAAAATCTCTCTTTAAAAAGATAGCCTTCTGATTGGACTTGCGAGCCCATTCCATTCCCTCCCAGATAGCAATGATGTTATCAAGAATATATTTGGACTTGATGAAGCTAGTTTGCTCTAGCTGCACAATTAAGGGCAACATGTGCCTAATTTTGAGAGAGAGTGCCTTGGAAATAATCTTATAAGACACATTTAGAAGGGTAATGGGTCTCCAATTGCATAAGTCCTTTGGATCACTGGCTTTAGGTATGAATTTGATATTTCCTTTGTTTATAATGGCTCCTAATCTTTTAGAATGATAGGCTTCAAGATAAAATTTGTGTAGATCAGGACCTATATGCTCCCAAAGGTGTTTGTAGAATTAACAAGGAAACCCATCACATCCAGGGGAATTGTCATCTGCCATGAAATAGACCACCTCTTTAAGGTCTCAGAGGGAAAGAAGTTGCTCACAAAAAGCATGTTGCTCAACTACTAGGTAGTTTGGAGTAATAGAAATACACTTTTTGAGAGCTTCCTCTTGAGAAACCAAATTTCCCTACGAAGAAAACAACATTTCCTTGTTTGATCTTTTTAATCCCAACATTGGTATGACAGGCGTGAAGAGCCTGAAAAAACTCCTTTGAGGCTTTTTCACCAACCTCCAACCAATGGAGATGGGATTTGATTTGGTCTCCCCAAGTAGCAAAATTATCAAAAATTTGTTTGATATGGCGAAGCTTGGCAAGCTGAATTTGTATGTCCACATCAAAGGGATTAAGAATGAGGGCCTCAAAGGCTTTTTTGAGGGCAAGCGTGCTGGCTTCATATGACCATTTTCTGAACATAGCCAATTGTTGCCCATAAATGCACAGGAATCGAGTAGTTCTAGTAATGGCATCATTCCACCATTGAATCCATCCACTTTGAGAATACATATGTGGCTCAAAATTCTAGACATGTAGGATGTATGAGATAGTGGAAGCATGCATCAACATAGATGTGTTGAGGAAGAACTGAGACTTGGCTACCTTAGGGATAGTTGTTTGCCAAGAAATAACAAAATAAATAGGATAGTGGTCAAATAATGTCACATCTAGTAGGGGAATGACAGGTAGATCTCGATCCTCAGAAAAAGAGAAAAAAGATTGCATAGTGATCATAGCATGATCAAGGCATTTTAATATGTTGTCAAAGCTGGTTCAAAAGTTGGACCAAGTGTGCCAAACCCCACTATCTTGGTAGTGGTTGGTATTGGGATAAAAAAGGCCCAATTTATTGCACATGTAATACTAGGCTTGTCTTTCCCCAGCTGTCCAACGAAAAGGTCAAATTCCATCTTTGTCAAAGGCCACTTCAAACATATTAAAGTCCCCACACATGACCTAAGTAGCTAGAGGCAAATTGTCAGCCAGCCAGGCCCACATTTGGGATCTTTCCAAAGCATCATTGGAAGCATAAACATTATTGACTTCAAATGAATGATTGTTAATGGAAAGAAAAAGCCAAATAATTCTATGCATGGGGTCAGAACTATGCAAAATAATAGCAGAATGAAGGCAAGGTGATAGGAGAGTAACTACACCACCTCGGCCAGCTTCATGCTAGGAAGAAAACACCATGTCATCCTACCAAACTACATGGCATGCTGAAGAAAGCATGAAACTAGAAATTTTAACTTCTTGTAGATAGAGAAAATCTAAATTACCAAGTCTATGACGGACATCCCAAACATGGTACTTTCTAGGGAGATCTGTGAGACCTCAAACATTCGATGATAGGAAGTTCATGAGAACTCTTCCATATCATCTACATCCTCAAGAGAGGAGTAGCTTCTGCAAGAAGATAGAAACATGGTTGAAGTTAGATGGAAAACCCTCTAGACTTACAGCCTAACATTTCACCTCTAGTATCTCCACATGTCTAGGAGGACTACGATATTGTCGTGTCACTGGTGGTGCTATGAAAGAAGCAACAAGAGGAGTATGGACCCTAGCCATGGAAGAAGCCTTGGCAACTACCTTTATCCTATGCATGCCAACATGGTTTGAAACATGTGAAACTCTAGGGGTAGTTCCTTTGTTCGTCGCTTGCATCCCTATGCTGGCTAGAATTGACATTCATGTGGGGATAGAAGGAACCATGGAAATCACAACATAGGACTGTTTTGGGGGCAAGGGATTCAAGAGAGCCTTACCCTTATGCCCAACAGTAACCCATTCTTATTTTTGCCCTTTTACCTATTTGACAAGCATTTCTTTAGGCACGAACTTGACCCTAGGCATAGCCAGAGAGTAGTCCTTAATCTTGTGTTCTACGAACTGGCACCTATAGCAAGTGTTGCGAAGGTTCAAGTAAAGCACCTTTTGGGAGAAGGTTTGAGTCCCAATCTAAATTTCCATAGAATCCTTAAGATCCTTGGAAAGATCCACCTCAATGCAAACACATCATTATGGGTGAGCATTAAAAAATTTCTCAAGGTCCTTGGTGACAACTTTGCCAAGGGCTTTGGCAATGGACTCAATGAAAGCCCAGCATGGTAGGGGTAAACCTGGGAACTCGACCCACACAGGAACCCTAAGCTTTTTATCATCTAAGACTATGAAGTCTTGTGACCATTTTTGAAAAACAAGCAAAGAAGAATGCATAGATCAAGGTCTATTATTAAAGACCACATCTTCTTGTGAAAGGTTAGTGAAGCAAAATAACAAAAACCTTTGGTAAGGTTTTGCACAGCATCAAGGCAGACTCCATGAGGAGTCCAGCTCTTGTTAACCCATTCTTGGAGCATAGATTCAGGGGGAGTCCCACCAACAAAATAACCTATCAAGGTGTTTTGTTCTAAACAATCACATGTAGCATCAAATTTTGCAAAGGAAGGATAATGTCAAGATTACCTCGTGAAAAACCTTCAGGACAAACTTGCACAGGCATTTGTTCTATGGCGACGCCATGGTAGATTGAAGCAGTAGTGTGAACACTAGAAACAACTGGTTCACTACTAGTTAGAGCCATTATATCCTAGCCTAAAAAACTCCTATAGTAAATACGGTGTGAAAAGTGGTGCTTATAGAAGGAAATTTCAAACGAAAAGCCATACACAAAAAACTAAAAGTTCACATGAAGCAAGAAACCCTAGCAGAGCGAAAACCTCCTCTTGGATAAGATTTCATTCTATGATATATGGGATAAAATTAAAAGGCCATAAAAAAGAATATTCAATATTTTTAAAATAAAAAACTTTTCTATGTATACAATCTACCCCTCATAATATAATATCCTTGAATTTTATATATTTCTCAATTTTAAATTGCTCTGTGCCCCATCAATCATATGGAAATAAGACTTACCTCATCAAGAAAATATATATCAAAGTTAATTCTATTTGAAAATGTTCAAACGCAATTCCAAATCATTTAAACTATAATATATCTTTCAAAAAAGTCCTTTTGGAATTGAATAAATTATTCTTAATATAGATTTAGAATACTTACTTGAAGATGTCAAAAACCATATAAGTTAAACTTTGTATAACAATTTTACCTAGGAACTTCTTAGTGATAATTTGGACCTCTAAATTGGAAAAAATTTAGAGTGCCATCATTGGTCTTGTCAGGTTCTTTTGTAAATTTGAACAAACTAAACACAGGTGAAATCCCAATTGCAAGGGTAGCTTCAACCTGAACATCTTTAAAATATGAGATGGACCCATCAGACATATCATTTACAATTGTCAAATGAGATGAATAGCTTCCTTCTTTGCATTGTTCAATATAATAGAAAACCTTCTTCAAATTATGTATAAAGACTTCCTATGTCATGCCAAGAATACCAACTAGGAAAAGATTTGTCTTCACTTTTTCAATGCATATCCTTAGGCACTATTTAGAAAATATTTTAGAAAATCTAGATAGGACCATCAGTTCAATTTAAAAGTATAGACAAGATGTCTACCACAACCTAGAAAAGAATATTATAAATTATATATGACTCAAGATAAGAGTATCACCCAAAAACTTGGCATTGCAAAAGTGCATAAATGTTGTGTATGTGAGAAATTGTCATGCTAAATTCATGAAATTGATTCCTAGAATAACATTACATAAGATGTCCAAGGGAGACTCTCTGTCATGAATGATCTGATACCCATAATATAATACCTTTGGTAGAAAACATTCACATGCAAGAGTAAGAACATACTTCATCAATAGAACTTTCATAGAAAAAAAGTCACTAAGTTAGACTCTAAAAAGGCAAGCAGATCATCCTTTCTACAACCAACCTGTAAGATGTCTTTTCTAATTCTATCCTACACAGCCACTAATGATTATCTAGGAAGTCCATAAAAACAAATGTATGCATATAACACATGGTTTTGGCTGGATATTATCATAAGTCATGAATTTTATAGAGGAAAATAAAAGGCATAAGTTATCTCTGATACATATTGAAAATGTAGGGCTCTTTACACATAATAAACCAATGACATAAAGAAAAATGTTTTCTCCAAGGAAACAACTTTGTCTACTAATTAGAAATTATGCAATGAACCTCGATTCAAATCTTACAAGGCCTATAGTCTCTGATTTCTATAAGGCCTAATGGTATTTTAGGGAATTAATATGGAGAAAAATATGTTACTATTCTTTAGAATATGTAGTGAATTGAGTGCCTAATATGGAGTAGAGTCATTTCTCTTTCTAGTGAAATAATAGTTTAATGAGAACATTACATTAAACCAATTATGGATTGGATGAGGAAACTCATATCAAATATGAAAATCTACCTATGAGTCATTTTAGTATGCTTTTATACTTTTATGATTCCAATAGTGTTAGAAAATCATAAGTGAAATGCCCTAAACATTTCAATTGACATCAGTCATGACAATGGCTAGATTTTTATATTTGATTTTTTTGTGATTCTATGAAGGCATGTGATTGTTGCATCTTTTAGTCATCTCTCTATGTTAGTGTTGATTCTTTCTATCACTTATTTTACTAGATTTAATAGTAAGTTAGCTAAATAAATATAATCTAACCAAGTCTATGATAGGGAGATTTACTCTTGTAAAGTTAAGCTATTAAATGGCATTAGCATTGTTGTTTTCTATATTGTAATTGGTGAGCAAAAAGGATTTATATTGACAAGATTGAGATAGAAGGGGGTGGCATAGAAGGATGTAGACCATTCTCTAGGGTTAGTTATGACTAAGTAGAAAAGAAAGTGTTTAACAAAGAGAGCTCCTGGTATTGAAAGTCTTTCCATGGATTACCCATTCCAAAGCAACAAAAAGAATAACTCATAAAGATCTTGAGAAAATAAAGAATAATTTATCTAGAAAATATGTTATGAGATGGTGTGAAAAAAATTAGGTAAAAATTTATGTCAAAAATACTAGCATCAACATCCAGTGAAATCTCTACTAGATTATGTATAAGCATCTATTTTGACACAAATAATAGAACATTCATTTGTTGACCCCAATTAAAAGAAGAAAATGTTTGATTGATTCTCACATGCCCTCTACTTCTCCTCAATATCAAGGAGATGGCATTTACTCTAAAATGAATTCATACCTTACATGTCTAATTTACCATCAATAGTTATGGAGGCATCATTTATACAGTCAAATTTTCTAATGTTGATGTGGACAGGGAGCCTTACCATACTGAAAATGTTTCAAATGTATGCACTCCAAATAATCACATGAATGAGTATCCAATTAGTCCAATATTATGATCAATAACATCTAGATACATTGGTCCTAGTAGCTTACCTCCTACATTTTGAGAATATTCTTTCTTCTTCGGACTCAAGTAATGCAACAGTTATGGAGGAGGAAGTTTTAGATGATTGAGGTATATACATAATTTATACAAATTAGGAGGGTAGTTGGGAGATATACTTCAGATGCTAGTTGACACTTTATATATTCACTATATGTAGAGATCAGTAGTTGAATATGTTGCACAAATGACTACACGCTTGACTGATCCTTCCATAGCAAGGAATTACATGGGTGACTCCTATGTCAATTTAGTTAAATTGTAAAAAGCCTACTTTGGAGCATTATTTTTTTAGTAGAAGTCACAATATGCCATGCCCTAGTTAAACAAAGGTGGTTCTCTCAATCCATCTTATTATGCAAATCCAACCTATGGCCATGCCATGCCATATCCAATTAGTCCAAATTTGAGTCCTATCCTTCCAAGTTCTCTAGTGGGACATGTTAGTCCACTTGTTAGACATAGTGATTGAAACCACCAATTTTCTCCTAGTAGAAGTATTACAAGAGGAATTATTGGCCCTTGGCATTCTAAAAATGGGAAAAATATTGAAGAATCTTTAGGGTCTTCATTGCTAGAGGAATTCAAGAATAGTAAGACCCGATGTATTGAACTATCAGAGATCTATGGGAGTATTTGTTTCTTAATCAACTATAACAACTTTTGAATAACTTGTATTAAAACTTTACGAGTCTAAACTTCTGTGGTTTCTTCAGTTTTGATTAGTATGGTAGCTGATTTATTCAATAGAAACTAGAAACCACATCAGTTCAACAAAAAAGTATGGTGTTTTAGGAAATCTCTCCACGGCCACTAAATCTGATGACAGATTTCTTTGAGAATTATGTTATATAGAAGGTAAATATAATCTACCAGTGGCTTTTAAGTTCAACATGTATTTTTTTTTGTATTTTTTGTACTTTATGATTTATTATGTGTGACACTTTCCACGCATGCATTTGTTATGGTCATAACACATTTATGTCTTGTAAGTTTTTTTGGCATGACACAAAAAATTGAAGGAAATACCTAGCAATTTGGCATTCTCACCATGTTCTGTGAGCTTGGGTCAAGCTTCAAAACCTCCCTCTCTAGTAGTGAGTTGACTCTTGTTTTGCAGCACTCGGCGACTCCCCATAAAAAATCATTAAGAAACATTGGCTTCCTATCAGACTATTTTTTATTATATTTTAGTTGTGCCAGAAAAGTCAAAAGACCTTGTAGCATATATTCTACTAGAATTAGGAGATCAATCATGGAAGCAACTTTTGGACTATAAATATTGCTTTTCGTTGCTTTAAAACAGGCCACATTTTTGTTGATTGTTCTAGAACCAATTTTAACTCTGTAAGCCAAACATATTGGTAAAGAAAATTTCTTCCCCACCATTAAAATTCTTTGGTTTCTATAAAGGATTCTAAGATTTATTCAAAGCCCTCTCTAGTAAACATTCTATGTTTAGAGGCCCCCATGTAGCTCGTTGTTTTTATCTTTTAAATAGCCAAACAAGAAGACTTGTTTAAAATGTGGGCATATTATGCTACATTCAGGTTCCAATTCACACACCAGGCTATAATGCAACAAAATTCACAATATCAAGAACCTATACCATGATAAGTGATGTATATAGTTTTTGTGTTGTAATTTTGAAACTTTTAATAAGTCACAAACCCTTGGATAGGAATGTCATTATTAGATTTTGGTGAGAGATTCTTTGTTAAATCCTTCAGAAAAGAATATTTTCATATGAAGACAATCATTAATATCATCTAGACAACAATATTTTAAAATTAATAACTTGGCAAGATATCGCTTCTTTCTGATGTTGTACATCTAATCTAATGTTATATGTAGACAACACAAGGCCTAGGAGAGAAGTCACTATTGAGATGGGTGGATCCCCATCTACATGATATTGATGCATTATCCAAGATGGTTGACTCTACTTTAAAAGGAATATATTCTGCTAAATCTCTTTCATAGTTTGCTGACATCATTTTTCTATGTGTTCAGTTAACAATTGCTTTTATCATACTCTATGTTTTCCTTATAGGTTACTAAGTATTTGATTTCTTTTATTGATTGCAAGTTGAAGCCTGAATTTAGACTACTGATGTCAGAGGTTTACAATCTTGTATTCATCTAATGTAGAGGAAAACTTCAAGTAGGAAGTGATCTGAGGTAGCATCAGGAGCCAAATGCCTTGAACCTCTGGATTCTCTATTGCAATCTGTAGTGGATGACTATTATCATTAGTAGAGTAACCACCCTAGCCTTATGAGTAATCCCATTTGTTATTGGCCTTTAACATAGTCTCCCAGGGTTCATTCTTTCGAAGAATACCTCCGAGGGTTCATTCTTTCGAAGAATACCTCCGATTAGATGAGAGAAGGCATATGAAGAGAAAAATATGACATGAAACTTTTAAATTAATGTTTATAACCACACACAACAAAAGTAGTCAATGGAAAAATTAGAGTTACCAATTCAATAATGTAACTAGGGCTAGGATCCTTGGAGATCATAAAAACCCTAGCAAACCTATCCAAACAATTCCCCACAACCATATCGATTGTCTCTCGAGAAATATAGCACCAACCATCACTACAAGAAATGACTTGCATATTTCCCATGTTAACATAGAGCACAATAGGGTCAAGGGCACTAGTGGTGAGCCTACCCATCTCAATAAGCACCACACTATGGTTGATCCCCACAATGGGCTTCTTCCAAATCTAAGAGAGCATCCTCACCACAACAATCAATGCATGGTGAGGCACTCACATGCTAGGGCTCTTGGTGTAGTGTAGATATACTCATTTGAGTAATTATTGTTTCCAATTTTGATATTCCTATAAGGAGGAAAAAGGGATTTTTTGCCTCATGCAAGAGAGTTTTGAATTTGTGTGGCAATAGAAATAATAATAAAAAGAATATAAAAATAAAGCTTTGTGTCTTAAAATAGTATTGAAGTTTGGTCAATATTTGTTAAATAGAATAAATTTGTTTATTTATTAATTAAAAAATTAAAAATAAGTGTAATTTACTAACATATATAAAATATAATTGATGTAAATTATAACACATAAATATTATGGAGTTTCTAAAGTCGCATATAATTTTAATTGAAAAAAATATAAATATAATATTAAAAATAATTTTAAGTTAATCATATGTTCATCTTTGCATGTTTCAAATTCTAAATCAATTGTAATATTACATAATATAAAATCATAATTTTTTAAAACAAACTAGACAAATATTTGAGTTCATATAATTTATCTAAAGATAATACTTTAATTACATATAAATATAGGTAAAATTCTAAAGCCATATATTTTATGTGAAAAATATTATAAAATAATAATTAACATAAAATTAAAATTAATGTATTTCATCTTTATAAGAATTTTAAATTAATATTAATATATATAAATAAAATAGAAACATGATATTTCTTTTTAAAAGATATTAAAGATTTTATTTTATAATATGTGTGACATACATATGATAAATATAAGACAATTTATAACAAATATTTTCCTATTATATTAATATATACTAATATTAATTTAAATTATATTACTTATTATAGAGTTTGGTGTATTGTTTCAAAGGTTTGGAATTGAGGCATATGAGTAGTTAGGTTACTCAATAAATAAAAATGAATACATTGACTCAAAATAGTAAACTTAATCTCTCCATATAGATAGGTGGAAACAAGGGGTTTTCCTAGTAATTTGCATCAAAAATGAAATTTACATTAGTAAGATATATAATTTTGTATATAAAATTAGGTATACTACTTCCATTTCATGTACATCATGAGGAAAATTATGTGAGGGTCTAATTGAATCTTTACCCAGTTAAGAGTGGAGATAATGACAATGAAGCCCATATCATCTATGACTAATAACTATGTTGTTAAATAAGGAACTAAATAAAGAATTATGGATAGTGATTATCTTAGAATTAATAACAAAACCTTAAGCTTATTTTTTCACGCCAAAATCAATGTTTGTACCCTTGCATTCCAATAAATCTCTACAATTCTTCAAAATCTTTAAATACTTAATGATTTCACTACAAAACAAGTTATTAAACATTATCAATGTTAAAAGTTTAAATTCTTTATTAAATGCAATTTTAGAATTTCATAGGTAGATCATATTGGGATGTTTGAATGCAAATTGGAGTGATTTTGAGTTCATTTCTAGTTCAATATCAATTGAGAGAATATTCGAGGGAGCAAATTGATAATGATATGTTCATAAGACAAAAAAAATCCATTGATGAACAATAAAAGATATAAAAAGTCATTGATCATTCATTTAGTCTTTTGTTTGGGTGACTAGTTATTAGTGGCCAATTGTTTAGTCATTTATTTAATCACTAATTTAGTCAATTATATTTGTCTAACCTTGTGAGTTTACCTAGTGACCAAATCAGTCATTTATTTAGTCACTTATAAATTGTAAAGAATTAGTAGATTTTGATTAATTTTAGTCATGTGACCAAAAATTTTAGTCTTGTGAATAAAATTTTTAGTCACATAGTCATTTATTTACAAAAAACTACTAGTGTTTTATCTCAGGTTGATTATGTTGAGAAGGTGTTGCAATGTTTCTTTATAGAGAATGTTAAAGCTATTAGCACACCTTTACCTGGTTATTTGAAGTTGACTAAGGAGATGTGTCCAAAGACACAAGAAGAAGAGGATAAGATATCCAAGGTACCCTGTGCTTTGACTATAGGAAGCTTGATGTATGTTATGGTATGTACAAGTCTAGATATTGCACATGTAGTGCGAGTTCTTAGTAGGTATATGAGTCATCCAGGAATTGAGCATTGGAATGCAGTCAAATGGATTCTCAGATATTTGAAAGCAACATCTAGTAAGTGTTTACACTTTGGGGGCTCTACTGCTAACTTACAAGGCTATGTTAACTTAAATTTGGAAAAGGATATTGATACTAGGTGGAGTACTATAGGTTATGTATTTATTGTTGGTTGGGTAGCCATAAATTGGGTTTCCAGGTTACAAAAGGTTAATTATGCTTTATCCACTATAGAGGCAGAGTATGTTGCTACTACAAAGGTAGCCAAAGAGATGATATGGCTTTAATTCTTCTTGGAAGAATTGGGACACCCTAAGAGGGATAATTATTTGTTTACAAATAGCTAGAGTGACATTCATCTTGCAAAGAATTCAGCTTTGCATTCAAATACAAAACACATTTAGTTGTAGTACCATTTCATTTGATTAGTTTTGGATCATGGATAGTTAAAGTTGGACAACATACAAATTCCAAGGTGGTTTGATCCAGTAGGAGCCCCATGTGGTAGCGATATTGCTATAGGATCAGTCTCCAAGTGGGAGATTATTGTCTAGTGTGGAGTCTGATCAATCCCCAAGTGGGAGATTGTTAATTTGTGGTGATTGATTAGGGGAGTACTATACATACTTCATAAATTTGTTGGGCTACTATTCAGCAATGGCACAAAATTTTGGGCTACTATTTGCCATTCGCCAATGGCATAAAATTTTGGCCTACTATTCGCCAATTGGCTATTGTTTATATTTACCAATTTATGGCTGACATGTTCTAACTAGGTTTAACCCTAAAAAGGAAAAAATACTTGTATAAAAGGGCTTATGGTTAGGGATTATTTCATAAGGTGTGATGTAAAAATTGGTTCTTGTAGCAGTATTAAGGTATAAGGGATTACGAATTGTAATTAGGTTGTAATCACTGGATCATAATAATATTGGACTTGCTATTTGGTGGACATAGCCCAGGGATTGGGTGAACCACATTCAATAATGGTGTCTTGTGTTCTTTTGTGATATCTATTATTTTCAGATATTGCTTATATTTGCATGTAATTTTTATTTGTCTGTGGTTAAATCCTAATAGGAAGTAGCTAGATGTATTCACTATTGTGAATGTTCTTGAGTGACAATAGGAGTACTTCTTTATTGTTCTTTCTTTCCTTGACTGTGGATGGCTTTTCAATTAGCACATCTTTACTTGTCCCTACATCATGTTGGTGCTCAAAATTGTAGTCCGAATTTTGAACACTATTGAAGAATTTGAGCCCTATAAACGCTTTTAATGCCTATGTAGTCGGCTATCCATCTGAGACCCCTAAGGTGTTTAATCCTTCTAGCACCTTTCATTCAGCATCCCTAAGCATTTTGTGAAGTTAAATTGAGTTTCTGAGTCATTTGGCGAAGTCTTGTTTCAAGCATTTGTCAAATTTGCAATTCTACCCTAGTGTCAAACAACGATAGGAGGCTGTGTTTGCCAGTGAATATCTCACACCCAAAAATGTGTCATGACTTTCCACTTTTAGATTATCTAATTTCCATACCTAAGAACCTATGTTTTAGATTTTGAGTCATTTCGAGTTCATTTGACTAGGTTTTGAATCCCTCAAAGTTGGTCAGTTACTGTTTTCACACATTTGCAAAATGTTCATAATTCTGTGAAGCCCTGTTTGACGTGCTATAAATTTTGACCAGTTGACCAAAGTGTTAAAATTCCTATTGCATTTTATTGTAAACATCAAATACTTTTTAAGTTTCAATTTATAAGTCTTGACAAATCCGTTTGATCAGTTTCCAAACATGATTCCAAATGCAATTTGTAGCTTTTTGCTGGTGTCTGCATTTGCAGATTTGTCAGGACCCCTATTTCGGACATCATATCTCTTGACCCATGATTGTCTGGATCGAATGGATTGTACCCCTATTTTCTCCACTAAAAATACTCCAAGTGTGTCAGTTTGTAAGTCATGATGAATTCATATGCACACTTTTCTAGGTCAATTCCATGTCCAAAAATCACTTTTTGTCATTGTTCCTAGTTTGCAAAATCCAGGTAGCCTACTTTGAACATCCGCCATTTGCACCCAATTATTTTTCATAAGTCCAAATCACAAATCCATATTTTCCTCATGATAGAGAATCAATGCCCCAGATTTCGTCATCCCAAGTGTTCATTTGCCCAGTTTTCAAAGCCAAATTCGAACCCAGTTTATTGCTTTCTGAAATGTTTAATTGCAGGTGATTTTAAGAGGTCAAATTTAACAGCGAATATCTTTTGACCCCGAATTCATCATGATACGAGATTTGACAGGGTGTAAATATGCAAAACAAAGAGTTAGTGTGCCAATTTTTAGAGCTTGGTCAAGTGTTTGGGTCAGTTTTTAAGCCCAGTCAATGGACCTCTTGGCACGAATTTGATAGTTGGCAAAAAATGATAGAATGGGTTTTTAATGACAGATTATTGGTTGAACTTGTTCCTAATCAATATGAGATGGTGAATGAATCAGTTTTGCAATTCAAGTGTTTGAAAACAATTTTTTTTTTAGCTGGACCCACTTTGTTGCCCAACTGTTTTCACCAAATTAATATGAGTCCATGGATGGCAAGGTTATGTTGAAGGTTTTAGGGATTGAATTCCTTAAGGTTGTCAATAGGCCTCTACTTTCATTTGAGATCTGAAGAATATACATGGAGATTAGGAATTCAGGAAAACGTGAGATGTTTGTTAAAAATAGGATGGTGTGCTTTGCATATCAAATATAAATACTTCTTACATGATAAACACATGATTAGTGCATGAAGTCAATTTAGAAGATTAAAGGAGGTAACTTTTGACATGTACCATGATATAAGGGTAATGTATAGAATTCTAAGTGAAGGAGTATATGTAAGAATTGGAGGAAGCTTGAGTTCATAATGTAGGGGACATGCTCAAGCAAAGGCCAACTACAAAGAAAAATTAACGCAATATAAAATGGAAATGTGCAAGGAGTTCTAGTAGTAGTCAACATTGGTTAAAAAGGGAGTCAATTCCAAATCCTTAGCCACAACAAAGGCACACATTCTAAAAGCAAAGCCATAGTCTAAAATTTGATTCAACACATTTAAAAGGCAGACCATGCTCATTAATAAAGGAATCAACGCCTTGGCAGGAACATAAAAGAAACTGCCCAAGCATAGAGCAAAATAAACATTGGAAAATTTTGCCATTTTTAAAAGAGAAAGGAGCCAATTTTATAGAAGATCATGCTAAGGAAAGTGGGCAGCGTGGGTACCTTTTATTTGATCTCTCATGCTAGTCACTATAATCTCAAGGCTCACCATGAACAGTGATTAAAAAAATGTGTTATATAGGTTTTGTAGCCTGGTCTTCTACAACAGTCCCACGCATGGAGAGGTAGTTCACGCCAATTTTAAGGGGCTGGTTTTAAAAAGAAGAAGTTGTTTCCAAACCAAAAGGAAGCCACTAGTTAGGAGTAAGGAGACCCTGCGCAATAGGTAGGGACATTGTAGCAGACATAACAGATCATGCATGGTTAATCAAGATTGCCAAGCACGTTAAAATAAACAAACTCACTCATTCTTCAAAGGGTAAACCTTTGGCCATGCAGCAATACAGGCTAAAGAGAATAATGCCAAGGCAAAGAGATTCACGCATCAATGAAAAACCCACAGACACCATGGAAAATGCAGGAGTAAACATTTTTGCAAAACCATATAGTCCCACATGCATGGTCGGAGGGGTCTTTATTTTTTTTAAATACTCTTTCCATCAAAGAGTGCATCAGATGAGGTTAATGATGTCAGAGGCATAATTTTAAATGAAAAAAAAAAAATGCTGATGTGGAGCTAAAGGGCAGAGATGCAACAAAATTTTGACATGTGCCAGGATCGACGGCACCCAAAAAAATTGCAAAATAAAGTTGCAAGGAGGATAGATAAAGTGGGCATGCAGATTTTTGCCATGTAGCCACATAGGCCCAGTCGATGATGAGGTGACATCATAGAGCGGCTCAGACGAGAAGCATTGAAATTGTGACACATGCCACGATCTGATGGATGGCGCTTCCCCATAAAAACAAAGTGTAGGGACGTTAAATAATGTGAAAATGCAAATTTTTGCCATGTGGCAGTGGGGCCCAAACTGGTGGTGAAATGGTGCTGACATGATAGCTATGATCAAGCAATTAGGAAGCCAATAGAATAGTGCCACATGGCAGCGCGCGTGGCATTGGGTCCCAGTGGGCGATCAGGAGCAAGTTGAGACAGGAGGTGCTCAGATCGTGACACGTGTCATGATCTGAAAGATGGTGCACACCCACAAAAAGAAGATGCAGGTTGGTTAAAAAATGCAGGAAAGTAGAATTTTGACACGTGGCAGGGGTCCTAGTTGATGCTGATGTGGAAATCCAGTGTTTCATGAGCAATAATCCAGCCAATAAATGAATGCCACGTGGCATTAGTCAAACCTTGTTGACTAGATGGAAGCATAGGAGAAAAAATAAAATATTTTAATGTTTTCCAAGTGTATGGACATGCAAAGAAAAAAATGGTTCAAAAAGGGGTTTTTCTAAAGTTTAAACTTTACGATGTACAGATATGAATTTCTACCAAAGAGGGACATTTTTTCAAATTAACTTTGGACGGGTTTCTGGTAGGCGAATATAGCCTTATCATATATCGCCAAAATTGGAATAATCCAAATTTTTTGATTCTACAGTCAATTTTCGCATAGGAATCCGTCTATTCGAGCAATGTGAGGTTTTCTATTAGGTTCCCTTTTTGCAACTGTATGCAAGCCAAGAAGTTCAGATTTGATTTTTAAACATGGTGATGACCTAAATATGGTTAGAGGGCAGTAAAAATACAGTTTGAGTCAAAAAATTGATCACATTCACTTAGTAAAACTTGAATTTTACCAAGCCTTTCAGTGAAGTTTTCAAGATATCTAGGTGACTTAGAAGTTTTCATCATTCTGAAAAAAGATATTTTCAAATTTGTTGCAAAAAATTATGAAACCAAATCAAATCAAAGAGGTAGAAAGATGAAAGAGGTGATTCAGTTGTGAGAGATGGAATTCCAAGTGGACACTTGTCATTCTGAAATTAGATATGGGAATTTATCTGGTCTATATCATTCTTTCTTTCTGTCATTTGAAGGGTTCCAATCTTTGGAGAAAAACTAGTCACCACTGAGATACCAAGTTTTGGATCCAGTTTTGTTGTGTTCCCATGCTGTGATACCACATATTTTTCAACAAAATTCTCTTGTATGAACAACATTAGGAATGTTAATACAACAAGTTTTGATATGTTAGGTTTCTCTATGTTTTCATTTCATGCATATGGTTGTATTTTTCAAAGAAATTAATACAAAGAACAGCAGGATTTTATCAGTTTCATCTTGAATCTTGTCTCCTTTCTTAGTAATCTTCAATGTTTTATGATCTTTGAATGAAGAGCCTAGGTCATAGTTACATTCCCTTAAGGCTATATGATGTTTCATTGTTGCCTGTAACTCAAGTAGTTATGTAAGTGCTTCAGGGAAATAACAGGGCTACAAGTTTGCTGATGGGGATATCATGTAAGAATGAGGTTCAGATTGAGCACAGATGTTTATTTACAAGTTGAATAGATAGATCGTATATCTGAGGATGCAAGTAAGTCTCAGATATCCATAGGTATGTTTATGACTCATGGATTTGCCCAATGGTTAAGACACTGATCAGTTTATAGGATCACTAGGTCTTACTGCTGCATATTTGAGGTTTTGTTGAAATTAAACATTATTAAATGAAACATTCTTTCATTTCATGTTGAAGGACCTAAATAGAATGCCCTTACTTAGCTTGTGAATATTCTAGATTTGCATTTAGCTACTGCAGATCTGTGTCATTTCATGAGTTACTAGGAGAAATAAGGGTTTGTATCTGCTTAATAGATTTACGGATATGTTTTTTGCACTAGTACAATATCAATTGAATTTGAGGTCTACCCACCTAGATTTAGCAAAGCCTGAAGTAGAAGAAAGGTCATGCCTTATAGTTGGCCTATTGTCAGAAATGGCATGTTGAAAATGGGAGTTAGCTAGCCCTAGATGTGTCACTTTCTCAGTGGGATAATTGAAAACCCTTCCGCATTTTCAAACACCAACAAAATGGTGACTCTGTTGGGGATGTGCATAGAGAAAGAATCAATATCTTTGGCATGAAATAGATTGGATATAGCAGATATATAGCAAGAGGTGTTTATTATTTCCTTGCTGAAGTTTCATGTCCCCCAGTGTTCTTATTCATTGACAGCAGAAGTTTAATTGAATTGAATAATTTGTAATATCAAAGTCACTTGAAGTTTTGATAAGTTACTATTAGAATTTAGAGTTAATGTCATGTTCTTTTAGTTTTTCAAGAATGTGAAATTCCCCTGTTGTTGAATATAGTTTGCAAATACCAATTGTAAGTTCTGGACCATCTTGTTTTGTTTTGCAAGTTGGTTAATCTTTTCTCACTAAGTGAGTGGTGACTCAAAGTAAAATCTCTGCACTAGTGCTTCATAAGTTTGAAGGTATTATGAAGGGAACAACAGTGGGAAGGTAGATTTGAAGAATTCATTTCAAGTTCTTGACACTGGGTAAAAGAATCAAATGAGATGCAGTGCAAGTGTTAATAAATCTGGTTAAGATTTGAATTTGTTGTTATTTGCAGCATTGAAGTAGTTGCAGGCATCTGTATTGAAAGGTATTTACATTCTCATGTGATTTATTTACATGAAAGTAAGATTCACAAAAGTTTCTTCGTCAAATGGATTCAGCATTAAATAGGAGAATGATTTAGCATAATTTAACATACTTTGTGAGAAGTAGATTCAGCCAAAGTATTTTCATATTTCAAAGTATGTTTAAAGTTGATTTCGTAGAAGATATTTCCAGATTTGCTTCAAATTATAAATTACAAGTTATTATAGGTGAATGAGGTTAAAAATTTTGAACAATGTCAAGATTCAGTTCATCTAGTATGCAGCCTATTAGTGAAAGTTTTAGATCTATTTCTACCAAGCGGTATATGCCATTAAATTTTAATGGTATTCATGGTTTTCTGAACACTATGCATTGTAACCTCAGAAATTATTTGCCTAAGTTTGGTGGGAACCATGAAAGGTCAGCTAACCATCATGTTTAGTTATTCAATGATTTGGTTGGTGATTTTGAAATTTCTCATGAAGACGTTCAGATGAAGTTGTGTGTTCAGACTTTAGAAGATGATGCTAGGGATTGGTTTTCATTTTTACTAGCATATTCAATTTCATCCCGGGATGAATTACTGCCAGCCTTCATGATGTAGTTCAGGGAAAGAGTAAGCATCTCTGATTATTTTGATAAGTTTTTGAATATCCAAGTCAGGAATGGTGAGTTAGTTCCTGAATTTAATATCAAATTTGCAAAGGTTTTAAATGAAATTCCTGAAAGTTACAAGATGGATGATCAAATGTTCTTAGTGGTTTATCTCGGTGCATTTGATAAGAAGATGAGCTATCTGTTGAGAGACAAAGAACCTAAGACTTTGCATCAAGCATTCATGACAGCGATAGAGATTGAGAATAACATAAAATATGGCTTAACCCAGAGTCACTTCTCTAGAAATATTTGTCGATAAGATGAGGTGCAAAGAAAAAATCAATGTCATAAAGAATGTTTGATTTCAGATCAGCAAATAAGTACCCCTGCTATTGTAAATAGTTTTGTTGAAGATTCAGAAATAAAAACATGTGAACATGAAATCTCTTTGTTGCAAAGAAGAAATAATTCCATTCGTGCTGAATTGAATGCACATGCTTATGGTATTACAACAGTGAATGATAGATTTGATTCACTTGATGAGTTATGCATGCAAGATATAAGTTCAGTCATTCATTCTCCTATTGATGATTTGCATTATGTTGAAAACATAACAAGTCAAGAAGAGGAAAGGTATTTATCTTTGAATAAGGATGAAGAACCTGGAAGTGATGTATCAAGTGATAAAGATGAAATTGTTGATCTGACATATTGTGAAGAAGCATCATGTGAAGACAATGGCAAGACTTGTTGCTCAAGTCAAGAAGAGGATTGTGATAGTACATATGCATCTTCATGTGAATCAGATGTTGATTGGGAAGAAGAAAGTAATAACGGGAGTGAGTATTCTCTTTCTAGTAAAGGTATGAGTAATGTTCCTAAATCTGAAAGTGAAGTCTCATTTTAGAGTTATACAAGTCAGCTAGATGATGAAAGTGGTGAAGAAGATTTGTCTACACAATATGAAGACAAAGAGGTTAACCATAAAGATAGATTACCTAATTATGTAGAAGAGTGTCTTGAGGATGAGTGTAGTGATGATCAATATATGATTGATCCTGAGATTAATGCATTAGCACCTATTGATAAAATAAAAGATGATTTACTTGCAAGACATTTGAATCACCTACATGAAGACAATGAGAATAACTTTGATTTGTATTCTACATGCTTTGTTGAAGGAGTGGATGTCGAGTCTTCATATGATTTTGATTTGTCTTCACATGTTGAATTTCTCCACGAAGATGAAATGGGTAATGGTTTTAAAATATACACTAATGCTTTATATGATGAAAATCCTGATGATGATCAGCCCATGTTTTGTCAAGAGATTCAACAAGGATCACTACACGGAGTTATAAACCCATTGTTTGAAGAGCATGTGGAAGTTTTAGATTTAGAAGAGAATAAGTTTAATGATGATACTTTGTCTTACTACTATAAGAGGTCAGACTATTCTTCTTCCAAATATGATAGTGAATATGATCATGATGTTGCATCTGATTATGATAACAAGGTGTTTGATGAGACGGTTATTGAAAATCTGCCTATACCTTGTAATGATTTTTATGATGAATATTTTAATGTGATGAGTAATCCACTTGCTGATTTGAGAGAATCATTTGAAGATCCTAGATTAGTTTTAGATGTTGCTATTGATGACATGTGTGAGTATAGATTAGATTGTTCATTTGAATGTCATCTGGTTATACATAAGGATGCATATTTTGAAGGTATGAGTAATTATTTTCCCCATGTTGAATATGATACATTCATATTCAAGATTGATAGCATGCATGATTCATTGAATGAAGAGGGTTTTCAGTTTCAATCTGACATGTTTAAGCATGTTGATCAGAACTTTCATGATGAGCAAATGGTTGAAGATGAAGTAAGTTTCTATATGCATTGTGAAAGTTAGGATGTTGATTTGTTTTGCCAAGTGATTTGTTATATGATGATAATATGATTGGTGAAATTGATAGGAGAAGAAATTTTAGTTTACCTCATGAAAGTCCAGATGAGAATTATGTTTATGATAGAGGTAAATAGTTTTGTTAAAGTTCGATGGCCCAGGGCCATCGTGTGTACATAATCTTGGTAGTTGTAGTTGCTTTCCTATTTTCAATAAAGTTGTTCGAGACAAGTTTTGAAGTTTTGGGAATGGTCTGCTCTCCCTAGAGATCTGGAATCTTACCATGCTCACAAGGGACATGCATCCCCAGATAGAGCCACTGTTGGTGCTCAAAATTGTAGTTCAAATTTTGAGCACTATTGAAGAATTTGAGCCGTATAAATGCTTTTAATGCCTATGTACCTGGCTATCCATCTGAGACACCTAAGGTGTTTAATGCTTCTAGAACCTTTCATTCAGCATGCCTAAGCATTTCGTGAAGTTAAATTGAGTTTTTGAGTCATTTGGCGAAGTCCAGTTTCAAGCATTTCTCAAATTTGCAATTCTGCCCTAGTGTCAAACAGCGATAGGAGGTTGTGTTTGCTAGTGAATATCTCGCACCCAGAAATGTGTCATGACTTTCCACTTTGAGATTATCTAGTGTCCATACCTAAGAACCTATGTTCTAGATTTTGAGTCATTCTAAGTTCGTTTGACTAGGTTTTGAATCCCTCAAAGTTGGTCAGTTACTGTTTTCACACATTTTCAAAATGTTCATAATTCTGGGAAGCCCTATTTGACGTGCTATAAATTTTGACCAGTTGACCAAAGTGTTGAAATTCCTATTGCATTGTATTGTAAATGTTAGATACTTGTTATGTTTCAATTTATAAGTCTTGACGAATCCGTTTGATCAGTTTTTAAATGTGATTCCAAATGCAATTTGTAACTTTTTGTTGGTGTCAACATTTGCAGATGTGTCAAGACCGGTTTTTGGGATGTCATATCTCTTGACCCATGATTGGATGGATCGAATGGATTGCATTCCTATTTTTTCCACTAAAAATAATCTAAGTGTGTCTGTTTGTAAGTCATGACGAATTCATATGCACACTTTTTTGGGTCAATTCCATTTCCAAAAATCACTTTCTGTCATTGTTCCCAGTTTGCAAAATCCAGGTAGCCTACTTTGAATGTCTGCCATTTGCACCTAGTTATTCATCATAAGCTTAAATTTCAAATCCATATTGTCCTCATGAAAAAGAATCAATGCCCTAGATTTCATCTTCCCAAGTATCCATTTGCCCGGTTTTCAAAGCCAAATCCGAACCCAGTTTATTTCTTTCTGACATGTTTATCTGCAGGTGATTTTAAGAGGTCAACCTTAACAGCGAATATATTTTGACCCTGAATTCATCATGAGATGAGATTCGACAAGGTGCAAATTTGCAGAACAAAGAGTCAGTGTGCCAATTTTCAGAGCTTGGTCAAGTGTTTGGGTCAATTTTTAAGGCCAGTCAACGGACCTCCTGACACGAATTTGATAGTTGGAAAAAATGATAAAATGGGTTTTTAATGACAGATTATTGGTTGAACTTGTTCCTAATCAGTATGAGATGGTGAATGAGTCAGTTTTGCAATTCAAGTGTTCGAAAACAAAAAGAAATTTAGCCGGACCCACTTTGGGGCCCTACTATTTTCACCAGATTAATATGAGTCCATGGATGGCAAGGTTATGTTGAAGGTTTTAGGGATTGAATTCATTAAGGTTGCCAATAGGCCTCTACTTTCATTTAAGATTTGAAGAATATACATGGAGATTAGGAATCTAGGCAAATGTGAGATGTTTGGTAAAAATAGGATGGTGTGCTTTGCATATCAAATATAAATACTTCTTACATGATAAACACATGATTAGTGCATGAAGTCAATTTAGAAGATTAAAGACGGAGGTAACTTTTGACATGTGCCATGATATAAGGGTAATGTATAGAAGTTCTAAGTGAAGGAGTATATGTGAGAATTGGAGGAAGCTTGCATTCATAATACAAGGGACATACTCAAGCAAAGGCCAATTGCAAAGAAAAATTCACGCAATATAAAATGGAAATGTGCAAGGAGTTCCAGTAGTAGTCAACGCTAGTAAAAAAGGGAGTCAATACCAAATCCTCAGCCACAACAGAGGCATGCATTCTAAAAGCAAAGCCATAGTCTAAAATTTGATTCAACGCATTTAAAAGGCAGGCCATGCTCATCAACAAAGGAATCAATGCCTTGGCAGGAACATAAAAGAACTGCCCAAGCATAGAGCAAAAAAAACATTGGAAAATTTTTCCATTTTTAAAAGAGAAAGGTACCAATTTATAGAAGATCACGCTAAGGAAATTGGGTAGTGTGGGTACCTTTTATCTGATCTCTCATGCTAGTCACTGTAATCTCAAGGCTCGCCATGAACAATGACTGAAAAAAAGTGTTATATAGGTTTCGTAGCCTAGTCTTCTACAATAGTCCCACACATGGAGAGGCAGTTCACGCCAATTTTAAGGGTCTAGTTTTAAAAAGAAGAAGCTGTGTCCAAACCAAAAGGAAGCCACCAGTTAGGAGTAAGGAGACCCTACGCAATAGGTAGGGACATCGTAGCAAACATAATAGATCATGCATGGTTAATCAAGATTGCCAAGCATGTTAAAATAAAGAAACTCACGCATTCTTCAAAGGGTAAGCCTCTAGCCATGCAGCAATCCAGGCTAAAGAGAATAACGCCAAGGCAAAGAGATTCACGCATCAATGAAAAACCCACAAACGCCATGGAAAATGCAAGAGTAAAGGTTTTTGCAAATCCATATAGTCCCACATGCATGGTCAGAGGGGTCTTTATTTTTTTTAAATACTCTTTCCAGCAAAGAGTAAAGTGCCTTAAGCAAGCACTTCTTGCAAAGACAAGGCTAAGTGCCTCAGGGTGGGCCTTTGCATCAGATGAGGTTAATGATGTCAAAGGCATAATTTTAAAAAAAAAAGAAAAAATGTTGATGTGGAGCTAAAGGGCAGAGATGCAACAAAATTTTGACACGTGGCAAGATCGATGGCACGTGAAAAACCACAAAATAAAGTTACAAGGAGGATAAATAAAGTGGGCATGCAAATTTTTCCCATGTGGCCACATAGGCCCAATCGATGATGACATGGCATTACAGAGCGGCTCAAATGGGAAGTGTTCAAAATGTGTCACGATCTGGCGGATGGTGCTTCCTCGCAAAAACAAAGTGCATGGATGTTAAATAATGCAGGAATGTGGATTTCTGCCATGTGGCAGTGGGGCCCAAACCAGTGGTGAAATGGTGCTGATGTGACAACTGTGATCAAGAAGTCAAGTGGCCAGTAGAATAGTGTCACATGGCAGCACACGTGGTGTTGGGTCCTAGTTGGTGATTAGGAGCAAGTTGAGACAGGAGATGCTCAGATCGTGACACGTGTCATGATCTGATGGATGGTGCACACCCACAAAAAGAAGATGCAGGTTGGTTGAAAAATGCGGGAAAGCAAAATTTTGACACATGGCATGGGTCCTAGTTGATGCTGACGTGGTAGTCCAGTGTTTCATGAGCAGTAATCCAGGCAATAAATGAATGCCATGTGGCATCAATCAAACCTTGTTGACCAGATGGAAGCATAGGAGAAAAAATAAAATATTTTAATGTTTTCCAAGTATATGGACGTGCAAAGCAAAAAATGGTTCAAAAAGGGGTTTTTCTAAAGTTTAAACTTTAGGATGTTTTAAATTTTTGGAAAAATTTAAAAATTTCAAAGTACAGATATGAGTTTCTACCAAAGAGGGATGTTTTTTCAAATTAACTTTGGATGGGTTTCTGGTAGGCAAATATAGCCTTATCATATATCGTTGAAATGACAAAAATCTAATTTTTTTGATTCTACAGTCAGTTTCTGCACAGGAATCTGTCTGTTCGAGTAGTGTGAGGTTTTCTATCAGGTTTCCTTTTTGCAACTGTATGCAGGCCAAGAAGTTCAGATTTGATTTTTAAACATGGTGATGACCTAAATATGGTTAGAGGGCGGTAAAAATACAGTTTGGCTCAAAAAATTGATCACATTCACTCAATAAAACTTGAATTTTACCAAGCCTTTTAGTGAAGTTTTCAAGATATCTTGGTGACTCAGAAGTTTTCATCATTCTGAAAAAATATATTTTCAAATTTGTTGCAAAGAATGATGAAACCAAATCAAATCAAAGAGGTAGAAAGATGAAAGAGGTGATTCAGTTGTGAGAGATGGAATTCTAAGTGGACACTTGTCATTTTGAAATCAGATTCGAGAATTTATCTAATCTATATCATTCTTTCTTTTTGTCATTTGAAGGGTTCCAGTCTTTGGAGAAAAATCAGTCACTACTGAGATACCAAGTTTTGGATCTAGTTTTGGTGTGTTCCCATACTGTGATACCACATATTTTTCAACAGAATTCTCTTGTAATAACAGCATTAGGAATGTTAATACAACAAGTTTTGATATGTTAGGTTTCTCTGTGTTTTCATTTCATGCATATGGTTGTATTTTTCAAAGAAATTAATACAAAGAACAGCAAGAGTTCATCAGTTTCATCTTGAATCTTGTCTCCTTTCTTAGTAAGCTTCAATGTTTTATGATCTTTGAATGAAGAGCCTAGGTCGTACTTATAGTCCCTTAAGGCTATATGATGTTTCATTGTTTCCTGTAACTCAAGTAGTTATGTAAATGCTTCAGGGAAATAACAGGGTTGCAAGTTTGCTAATGGGGATATCATGTAAGAATGAGGTTCAATTGAGCACAGGGGATATCATGTAAGAATGAGGTTCAAATTGAGCACAGATGTCTTTTTACAAGTTGAATAGATAGATCATATATCTAAGGATGCAAGTAAGTCTCAGATATCCATAGGTATGTTTATGACTCATGGATTTGTCCAATGGTTAAGACACTGATCAATTTATAGGATCACTAGGTCTTACAGTTGCATATCTAAGGTTTTGTTGAAATTCAACATTATTAAATCAAATGTTCTTTCATTTCATGTTGAAGGACCTAAACAGAATGCCCTCACTCAACTTGTGAATATTCTAGATTTTCATTTAGCTACTGCAAATCTGTGTCATTTCATGAGTT